>CAXHWN010001829.1:39700-229700 GCA_964020975.1 Hermodice carunculata | reverse complement strand
TTTTCTGTCTGCCCTTCTTTCGCTGACATGAATACCTAATTGTTGCATTACGAATCTCGATGTTTATCATTTCAATATGTTGCAATGACATATATGTAAACTGGTAATTTTGCCACATGTGTTGCAAGTGATGCTCAAAATTGTCCACGCGTATGCAGAGAATGTATGTCTGTGGCTACTCATGAATTGACTGGTTTTGAAACGAAGTGCATGTACTGAATGCAGTGCTTCTATTTGGAACAATAAAGTACCAAATGCCCTGAAAATAACTTACATCACCTAAAACACGGAAAATAACGTTATCTTCTTTGGACATGGATGGCTAAAATATATAACTGTGGTCATATTTTGTCTTACCCGCAGTGACCAGTACAGGGGTCAAACTGTATGACAAGCGATACCTGCATGTCAGCAATTTCTGGCTGAAACATGTACACTCACCCATGTTAAAAAAATAGAAAACTGTATGAGAATCAATTTATGGAAAATAATAGTAAAATGAAATATAGAGAAAGGTGTCCTCTTAAATTTTTTAATCAGACTTGGACTATATCATGTACCTTAATTGTTTGAAGAATTACAAAGTGAAAGAAAATGTCTTTACCAAATTTAATATAGTTGTGGAAAATACAAAAAATATGAGTGAGAAAGTAATGGGTATGGCTGTTTTAGTTCTGGGATATGGGTGATAAAAGTAAGCGAGACATTAGTGATATTTGGTTTTCAGTATTAATCATGAAATGAGTGCATGGCACAAAATAATTGACTTCTAATTCATGTAGGCCTACAATGCTGTAAAAGCTTCTGAATGGTAATTCAACACAGTGTGTGAAAAAAATAATTGGGGAGTACAATTTGGACATATTTAGTTTGGCAAAAGTGGGAAAAAATTAATCACAGTATGTTGGTTTTTCAGTAACTGCCCCTCCCCCTTCAACCACAGCAGTTAATTGAGACAAGCACACTTTGTCCTTCTTGGATGTGAATTTCACCCCGCAACCTTCCACTCTGGTAACGACTTAGAACAAATCTTACCCTTGGAACGCAGGCACGACTCAGCAACTTTGATTCTGGGAAGGAAGGCACTAACACGCTCAGGAAGTGACTGCAGTGCCAGTGTGAATATCGTCTGCCAGAGCTGAGCGGTGACCTGATGGAGTGATGCAGAGAGGGCCGCACATTATAGGCGTAGGTCTAGACGATCCCCATGGGGATTTAAGTGATGCATCTTCCCCAATTGTTCAATACCTGTGAATTGAAAGAGTGCTTATCTTTTCTCTGTGAAAATGGAAAATTTTAAGAAAAGCATAATCGAGATTTTTTTTTTTTTTTTTTTTTGTATACACCTATAATTTCAGGACTCTTTGAAAGCTGAAGTGCATTCATTTTATCTGGTGAAATGCATTAATCGTGATGGGAAACCACACGCCTCGCGTTTTCAAAATATCATCTCTCCTAGGTCTGTATAACGTTTGCATTGGTGGTGCCAGAAACAATATTTTAAATGAGGTATAGGCCTACTATGGAAGGTATAAACACTCACTTTTTATATTTCACGAAAAGTGCAAAGTGCTAACACAATTATAATTACTGTAAGCGTGAGATTGGAATATAATCATTATGAATGTAATTTGTATGTAGGCCTACCTTGGTCAATCGAAACTTATTAAGTTCAAGCATCAATTTCGTTTTCCTTAAAATCAAAATGTATACCCCATACACCCCCTGCAAATAAGGAGGCCTTTCAACAGATACACCAATTTTTAGTGGTTATTGACAACGAATCTGGACAAAAAGACGGGCTTTTAAAAGCACCGCCACACTCCCGTAAATCAACCCCCCCCCCCCCCCCCCACCCGTGTACTGTCTGCAGTCTGTGTGACAATTCACCGGGAAACCCCAGCCTGGCCAGGCGGTCGTTCTTCCAGTCTTTCTAGGCAGGGACACGTCATAGGCCTAGGTTACTATCACATCTATCCTAACAGAGTTGGGTTATTAAAAAACAAGGACAGAGTACAAAACTTACTGTGTGCTCTTGCAGTATACTAAATTTTGGCTTCTTAGGCCTATATATGCAGCAAATCCTTGGAATCGTGCGTAGGAGAGAGTGTGGATTAGCATTCGCCAACACCAAATCTCGGCTGGTAACATATCATTTTGCCTTTTGCCTGTTTGGAGCCGCTTAGCGGCTTAGGGATATAATGTGAATTGCGATCTGGAAGGCCTTCACAAGCGACGTACATGGTGACTGCACTGCCTGAAGGCATAAATTAAGGTTGAACTCAACATTTACAACAAATGCTGCATACTTTGCGATATTTAAGTTACCCTCACGCCTGTGATTTGGTAAACTTTTTCTAGCCGGCGGAAAGACATTTGCAGCCCCATAAGCATATTTGCAAAACCAACGTTCCAGCCAGGTTTCAACAATGCAAGTTCTTGAATCGTTATCTTTTATCACACTTAATGGACGTTTCCAGAATAGACATATTTTATTGACATAATTTCTATAATGTTCGCTAAGTTTGAGACATTGGTTTAAATAAAACTGTGGACATTTCCCGGGATGCATAAAAGATTGCGTTATACAAAATGACGTTCCACAGTGCGAAAATCTCGTCCACTAACTAGCCGCAAGAGGTAGACCGTGATTTGGAATGATCACTATACACTCCACCAGGATAGGAACACAGATCATATACGTATGTGACCATGCGGGCTCGCTTGCGGTCGCTATTAATTTTTTTTTAAAAAACAAACAAACAAACAAAAACTGATTGCATTAGAAATCATCTCATTCTTAAATCCAAGCTGATTGCATTGTTCATTCATTACTTCTGTGCAGGGCACTAGGTACTTGTCAAACTTTTATGGACGAAAAGACGCCAGTTCGATTTTGAGTTGAGGAATAGAACATATATTGCTAAGGCATCAAATCAGAATCCAATGTGAACTCTGCAGACAGAAGGTCGAAGAGTTATATTATGTTTCAATAGACATAATTAAGTGTTGAATCATTGGTATATCTGTGAGGACATGGCTATTGTTCATTCTCTTTTACATAGTAATACCTCATGATGTGCGAGGAACACATTCTTCATGAATAGGTACTACATTACCGCTAATCAGATAGAGGATCTAAACGAAGAAGCACGCACATGATACGACATTGCACATGCTTTGTTTATAACTGTCAACTTAACTGTTTGGACTCTTTGCTATGTAGTATATGCTCACACATAGGAGTCTATGGTCAATATGGATATATTTGAGGCTTTGCTTCCATGCAAGCTAGAGACACAGCAGCATGGACAGCTTCGGAACCTTTGCAAGACAGAATTTCACGTCAAGGAAAAAATAGTATCCAGACATGAAAAATTACAATTGATATATCTGCCAACCTTGGGCGTAGATAATTGCTATACGTAAAGGCAAAAGTCACCTTATGAGTAGAATATCATTCAGTAAATTTGATAAGGAAACTTTCTTCCCAAGGTATCAATGCAAAGTCAATCAAAATGCTACTGTGGCTTGTAGTTTGCGAAATTCCCAATTCCAAGTTTGTATACCTGTGCCACTGTCAGGCATTGAAAAATCTTACGAAACAGAAATCATAAACATAGCACCAGGGTGGGAAGTTTGGTGGTTTTTTCGTTCAGCATTTTTCGTGAATCTCATGAGTCCAAATGGGCGAACGGGGGAAGGGGAAGGGTGGAGATTGTAAAAACTAACAATATTGAATAGCTGCAGAGTCTATAAATGATCAGTGTGGCATCATGAAGATCAATGGAACAAATGATTAGAAATGCTGTCCAAAACAGCTTCTTCCGTAGGATTTATACATACTTAATACTTTGCAAGACTTTGCAAAATACCACAATGCAACATGCTTTGCGTGGGTAACCAAAATTTCAACAATTTTGCAATGAATAAAATCACATACGTAGGCTTTGTTCTTTCCTCTTTTGTCTTCCATATAGGTATCTTTAGTTTATTGCCTTGGCAACATACTTTTGGAACCTAAGTTTCAAAATTGCCAGAATGTTGTTCTGATAACAATTCCTGACCACAGGTTCAAGTCTAGGTTAAATTGCCCACCATGTGGTGTAGATGTCTTTGAAACAATTCCTGTGTACTGTTATTACCCCATGTATGTGGCTCAGCTGGATAAAAGAAATAAATCAAACGTTATTCTCTATGCTTGCAATCATGATGGATAGGTTGCCAAATATGATATATTTATCTACATGGTTGGTCATGTTCATTCACATTTTTTTTAGATAAATGTTACTAGAGCTATATATTACAATGGATATCAAGACATGTCTATGTATCTTTCTTGCTGGCAGCTCCAAAATCAATCATTTTCATTGAAAAAGGTTGATACCTTAATGATACTAATTTTACAATTAAAAGTGAATTGAGTGCTTTCACAGGGTTTAATGGATAAACAATTCTTCAATGCTGTTGAGAATGCAACTCATGACAAAGTATAAGATATTAAATGCAATGACAACTGTGCAAAGAGGGATAGGTTAAACATTATTCTGAAACAGTAATTCAACTTCAACTTTGTGGCATTTAAAGAATGCTCCTCTGTTATTTGGGGGGGTGGGGTTGGTTGGGCAATATTTTGTTCACTACATGTACACGGATGTTGTGTCAAGCAGTTTAATACATGTATGTATGCCAAACTAGGGAAAGAATGAGTATGCTTCCATATGCACATGCATATGACTGTGGAGAGGTTTTTATGACCTCTCGGATTGGTACTGTGTCAAGTTTGCTTTTTGCATTTGCAGTCTGGTTTGATTCTTGGCATGGCCAATATGGAGATATACAAGAGGAGATGTGCCTATAAAAATTAATTAATATAGGCTTGTTCTGTTTCCAAATCCATGTAAAACTTCTTGATCTGTACTTACATCATCAGAAGTAAATTTGCCATGTACAGTGCACATGGAGTTTTCACTGGTAACTAGTAGGTTCTGCAGTGAATTTCATGAAGACATGCAGTGGTCCCTGCAATTTAGGACCATAGCCATGGCAGACCACCTGGCCTTTGCCCCTACATTTCAGATGGCACAACTATCCATATTTTTGTTTTGTAAATTGATCACCAGTTTAAGACCACCTGTTATATGTGACCATTTTGGCTCGCAGAAGGGGTGGTCTTATATTACCGGTGACACTGTACATATAGAGTGATGACTCATTAAAATATCATTGTGTACCTTTTTACATATGCCACATAGACAAGCATGCGAGATACAGAGAATCCAGTATGGGCAGCCCATTGAAGATAACGTTGGGATCACGAGTGTTGGACTTTTTGCAAGGGTGTGCAGATCGAAGACATGACAATTCCATGAGTGACCCTGGCGTTTTCCCCAATAGGCCAGCCATCCTTGATTCTCTGCCTCCTATGTTTAAAAAGGGTAAATACACATCAAGTCAAAGTTCCATGAAAGACATAAGTTTGAAAACGACACCAGTTTAAACGTGTGAAGAGTCCGTATTTCACTAAATACACCATGGCCTATCATTGATTAGTCTGCCACTTAAAGCCAATGAGTGACAAAACAAATAAAGATTACAATTAAAAACATTATCCTTCACACCCATGTTGGATAGCCCATGCAGGTGAAGCTTCGCACATAGGAGAAAATCACAAATGAGTTTAGATTAGACATGTAGGTTATTTCAGTGTCATGAAAATTTGTTTAAAACTTGTTCATGATACTGCTGAGGTTTGACGCGTTTCCCTCTGACACAAGGACAGCAAGGGGTATTATAAAGAGTTGTTTCACGAGTACTCGTAAAGTTTATATTTATTAAAAAAATTTGCAAGCTTCCTCCATGGAACTCATCCTTTAATATTTTGATAAATCTTGGAATAAATTATGATAACATTTCCAGCAGCTCTGCTTGTATCTCAACTTAAGACCCAGAGATGGATCCAGAGTATTTAAAAATATGTTTGTTTCCCGGATGGGATGGGGTTTGCCGTACCTCTTTTGTAAAATATAATTATACCTGCCTATTAAGACCAACCTTACAAGTAGGCAATAGTGGGCATATTTAACAAGTGGTCCTTTATGAGAAGTAAATTAAATAACGACATACTGGCAAGTATCTAGAATGTTAGCCTTAAAATATGCCTTGCCGTCAGTGATAGGTGCTCTTTCCAGCAAGTATAAGTGTATTTGAAAATATGTTTGCCATTTTTACATTTCTGTAGCAAATTTCAAGACACATTAGTGTTCTGTTATTATTTGGTCCCTGAAAAGGCCTTGTGAGTATTACACAAGGCATTTCTGAATCATTAATTCCTAGGACGGGAGTCAGTCATAGGGTGTCCCAGGCGCTTAGTCAGAAATTGGCCTTTACTCATCATTACAGACTTGAATTATTCTTTTGAAACATAAACTAAGTGTTGACAACTAAACAAAACTCGATTTCTTGGAGACTTCCATAGTGAGGAGCATGTGTCATCATGGAGTTTGTTTTTCATCACCAAACACATTCCTTGTAATTCCATGCCCTTCCAGGAGCAGCATCCGCAAAAGCAGTAAACTTAGTAAAGTTCAATTTCGCATATTTCATTGAAATAGAAGGTACCAGCACAAGCAGTTAGCAAGTTAGCTTATGAAGTGCAGAGAGGTTGGACAACGGGATAGTTTAATGGATACCAGGAAGTGGTTGTGGACGAAAAGACGCAGATGCAAAGCATGTATTGAGCACGTTTTGCCTTTTATGGGTGACTGCCTGTCTCAAGTCAGGAGTAAAATTTGTTTCTTCACATTGGTATAAGAAGAGAAATGTTGATGCTTGGCAAGTCTGGAATCTGTTTGGTGGCATTGTTGGGTTTGGAATTAATGAATATGGATCATGTTTTTCTGTACTATTTGAAAATTACTTCATTGACTATGTTGTGCTGTGGGCTTTGTTCTCCGACTCATACTTATAGTGGAGGTACAGTGTGTTTATAATGTTCCAGATTCCTAAATATCACAAAAACGATGTAGGCCTACTTTACTCTTTTGCTGTAAACTTAGCTGACTGACAAGTCGGGAGAACTAATAGGTGATAGGCCTAACAGGTGTCTTTTTATTTTTGGCAGAAGTAATGAAATTTGTGTTTTGGGTGGTTAGGCCTATACATGTTGGAAAAGTACTAGTGTCTGCAGTTAATGATGAATATTTCTAAGGTTGAGAGGAGTGTTTTAACCACCAGTTGCCTTTTATGGGCGACTGCCTGTCCCAAGTCAGGAGTGCAATTTGTTTCTTCACATTGGTATTAGAAGAGAAATGTTGATGCTTTAGCAAGTCTGGAATCTCTTTACTGTCATTGTTGGGTTTGGAATTAATGAATATGGATCATGTTTTTCTGTACTATTAAACTAGATTAGTAGGAGTGACATGATACACTTCTTTTACATGAAGCTCACAACTAATAATGATATAATGAGAACATCACTGAATTTGCAACTTCCAGTTTCGCAGGATGAAGATTTGTCACGTAGATTTGTCATGGTATGAGTTTTTGATGGTGATTGTACAGTAAACCTCACAATTATACTGTGTGTCAATGGGGATTTGTCAAGTAACTGATTGTGCCAGATGAAAGAATCACACAAAGATATTGTGGCATGAAAAGGTCCGCCAGCAAGGGAATGTGTATAATATGCGAATGTCGTTTTGATACGCTTTTTACTGTAGATGTAAATTCTTTTCATACTTTGTGGAGTATGGGATATTCCATTGCTTGGGTCTTCTGTTTAGATGAAAATGAGGCAAAATTCCACATTATTTATTATGATTCGTTCTCAGTAAAAGGAGGAATCACTGTAGTAACCCTCACATAAAGGCCTCACTATACCACTTGTGCAACTAAATGACTGGAGAATCCTGGATGTTGCCATCAAAACTGGAAAAAAACTTTATCTCACTGGTATGTAGATATATGTGAAAAGAAAGAGAGAGAGAGAGAGAGAGAGAGAGAGAGAAAGAGAGAGAGAGAGAGAGAGAGAGAGAGAGTTAATTGCTATGAGACCCCTTCAATGGGATCAAAGACATGTTGTTGTTTTTTCAGACGTTTGTGTCAGGACACTAAACTATCTGAACCTCAAATGAAAGAATATACGTTTTGAGAGACCTCTTTGAAAACTGCACTTGGGATGGTCTCTGAAAGACTACGACCAATATTTAAATTCTCCATACTTCATCAGGTGACTTGCTTTGATAAAAACGGAGTTTGTATTTTGCCAAAGCGAAGCACATCACCTGAATTCGGGCAAAATTCCAAAAGTTGAATCCCTGATTCATACATTATGAAATCTCTTCAATGCATTCAGGCCCTTCGTAAATAAAAATTGTTTCTGCATCATCTTTGTTTACTCAGTATTGACAAATTCAGTTGTATCTGGACTGCATGAGCAGTTTAGCCAATATGTGCAGAATGTTTGCGTGATGAATGACTTGTCTTGCTTTGCTGAATGCAGAGAGTGGGGATAGAATATCTTTTTTGTGCCCCACAAGATTATGTTTAGCGACGAGAAGACTGCTCATTTCAACAGCACCATGACATGCATGTAATCTTATAATTATGTGCCAAGTTAACTCTGGGCTTGTCTATTGTGGCAGACATTGTGGCAGGTGGACACGACAAAATTTCAATATTGTGTCATGAGCTAATGCCTTGGACATCGAAAATCGCGCACGGGGAAATAATCGCAACGACATCTGCTGAAATCCAGAGCATGAGGTCAAACTGAAATGTCCAAGTGCAATTTCAAACTAATCGGCCTTGCGGTTTTTGACAAATGTTCACCAAAAGATTAACTCCCCAAAATAGACAGATAAATAAATGGATGGATGGATGGATGGATGGATGGATGGATGGATGAATGGATGGATGGATGGATAGATAGATAGATGGATGGATGGATGGATGGATGGATGGATGGATGGATGGATGGATGGATGGATGGATGGATAGATAGATAGATAGATAGATAGATAGATAGATAGATAGATAGATAGATAGACAGATAGATAGATAATATGAACATTCCAAATATCATCAACGTGTGGCCGTTTTGAGCAAAATTTGTAGGCATCCACCCAATGCACACCCCTTCGAAATTTTAATTGAATCTGTGAGATAGTTCTGAAGAAGACCAAAAGTTTACTTTCCCTTGCTGTTCTCATTGACTTGCATTGTTATCAACGGATATGTGTGAAATAACTGATCAGAAGCCAAACTGAAAAATTTGTTAAAAACGGAGATGAAAATATCGTCACCTGGTGCACAATTTTGTTAGACCCTTCCACAAGGTACATTGGATTGAGTTCTAGAAGAATCCAAATATCGATTTTGATGAAGTCAAAAGTAGCTTTAACACACAAATATTGGTGAAATCACCGTAGCTTCACCTACTGGTCGCCGAAAATGTCCCTATGCATTTATGAAGCAATTGGCCTTGCAGTGTGGGTATTTTTTTTTTTAAAAAAGTTTTTACCAAGAAATAAAAAGATGCAAAATCAAAACACTTTTTATGATTTTACCTGAATAAAGGGATTTTCTTTTAAATAACCATCTCCGTGTCATCAAAAGGTAGTAGCAGCCCCCCAAAATATAAAAATTATTCCTGGTGTTTATTTCAATGGTTAAAGGCCTGACATAAGATTTTAAAATGATAGCATGAAAATACGTTTTCTGTGTGATGCAATTGGCCAATGACTTGCGTCCAATTATTGCAAAATATATAACATAGAAAAAACCCAATGAATATAGAACTGTACATGTGGATCAGGGACATACGTTAATGTACTTTTTATCAGTCCCCTGCGTACTGCAGCGTAAATTTAAGGAACTAGTCTGGATGCAGACTTGACACATCGGTCTAATTTAGCCCTAACGCTTATGTAGCTCTTTTTTGGCGGGGGGGGGGGGGGTAAAGGTCATCATCAGCAATGGAAAATAAATATACCATAAACAATTTAGTCAAGTAAACGAAAGCAACTGTCAATCATAAAACTGTCAGGTCATAAAAAAAACAGACTACTCTCGTCTGCACTTCACAAAAAAAAAAAAAAAAAATTGCGCCAAGAGCCTGCCTTCCCCGGCGTTTATTCGGGCTGGAATACATTTATTAAATTATAGTCTTTCTAACTATTGGACGCTGATCACTTAATATCATTACTCTAAGAAACATTAAAATGCAGTTGTCTATGTAAACTTCAATTCTGCTTGCAGTAGTGCATTGTTTTTGCAGCACTCAAACGGTTGCCGTCCTTGAACAATTTCTGCTTGCATACTTGAAAACTTATTTTTTTGACCACATGGTCTTTTCAAATGAATTCAGGGAAAGCAGCATTTATGAAAAGGTTGAATATCCTCAACATAAACGGCCACGTTATATGCCAAATACATTCACCATATCTTCGCATTTTTGTCATGCTTTCTATATTGTACGTCCATAGGATACTGACAATACAAATTTGCTTGTTTTACTGAGGATGACTTCACCTTGAATAAATGACTGGGTAACTTGTTGCTAAAACACGCTGTTTGTGCATGTGCATGTCTTGCTAGATTAAAATATATCAAATTTAACCAAAAGAACAAAGATTAAAAGGCAACGGAACTACTGCAACCGGATCTGTATTTTCTTTATTGTTATGGGGCTTTTTTGTTTTTTTGTTTGTTTTTTTGTTCGTTTGTTTAAAGAAACATATAGATCCTTTAAATAGTATGCTTTAGACTTAAATATACAACGCCAAAGAAGGTTTGCTTTTTGGAAGACTCCTTTGCAAACCCCTGGCAGCTCACATAGCAAGGCCCGAAATAAATACAACAGTGATTATATACTTAACCACACAACCGGAATATATGCAATATAATTAGAGTGGTACATTTCCTAGTACACTGAGAGACAATACGTCATTGACGTCATAATAGTTACGTCATAATACCATTACATTTTCCGAATCCATGGCCACGGTATCCTGCCTTTTAAGAGGCTGATGTTTCAAATGCGCGTCCAGTTTCTGTTGAATTGCAGTACAAAGTTGGCACAAGGACCAACTCCCTATAACTGGCAAATATATCAACACAATTATGTTTACCCTGAGTTTCAGCAGAAACCGCTGACCCTCGTGAGTCCAGCTGTGGATCACAGCGGGTAGGCATTTTGGCACTTCGTTTATCTACCTTGATCAACACCTTGCTTTTCTGTTGCAAACTGTTCAATGCAAACCTTGCATCCAAACATACACAAGTAAGGCATTGAGATAATGAAACCTTCTGCATTATATTTTTCAGAAACAGCAACCTTATGGTTACCTTTAGGAAACTTGCACAGACGAAAATTGCTTCAGTTTGGATACTCTGCTTTGCATGCGATATGTACAATTAACAGCATCCTAGTAAGACTCTTTTTGCCATACAACATCCGACCAAAAAAAAAAAAGTTTGTAAACGCCCACTTATTCTTAAACACAAGAGAAATAGCAAAAGGTGAGTCTATCGACTGTTGATAGCATCTGATACTGACTAACATGATAATGAGTTCTGCCAGATGTAGCCCTGAAGCAGATGCCTTGTTTTCTTTGGCAACTGTCGCGACTACAACAGCCTGAACTGCAGTTTCCACCGCAACGTGCCTATAACTGCCTTCAATACGGGCCTGATAAAAAGAGAATGATGAGTGTATCATGCAGAACACCATTGTTTCCTATTGAAGCCTATTTTCAATGTCATAGGACAAAAGGAAAGATTACTCTTCTGGCATTTATTATTCATGTTAAAGCAACAATAGACTTTGTCAAACATTAACGACATCAGTGTTATATCATGAAGGTCTAAAGCAAGTTTTCCTTAGTGTGACGCTGATTTATTGCTAGCTAATAAGGACTCATAAATTTCAATTTTGTGACAGACACCCTTTAATCATTCGAGTGTCATGTAAGTGGCATCAATACAGGAGGACAGTCAGGTAGTCAGGGTAAGAGTTCGCCAGTCTGTCTCCATATTATAATAGGACTCCAGTACATGCATATTTTAAGCTGCATTTGCAAGTACGCTAAATGCCTGGCCGCGGATATTCTGATCAGATAGTTCAAATAAAACATTACCCACGTTCATAAATTCCAAGCTAACAATGAGAGCAAAGAGAAATGTAACAACAGATAGATATTCAATAATTACTATAATATAAACACCCAGCTTTCAAAACCAATGTGAAGATACAATTTTCTCTCTTGACGTGAGATAGGCAGTCATCCATAAAAGGCAACTGCCCGATTTCTTTCAAATTTGATCGAGATGTACCTTGTATGGGTGTCTACTGAGGAAATTGTTCAAATGGTCATGACTCAGTGATAGTTTTGTTGAGAGATTTTGCTTATTTCTTTATAGTCTAGGCAATCCAGAAAAAACTCCAAAACCAGTCCAACAACATATTCGAAATTTCATACAAATTTCTCCTAGTACCTTGTCATTACTGTACAGTCCTCATACTAATGATTTGTTCCCAATCAAGGTGCTTATCAGCCAGCACATATATAATTACTATCGATTACTCTGTAAGTCAAGGACGACTTCAATAACTATCATGTTGAACTTAATCCATGAAACATCAGTCACATCACTTTGAAACTTGGCGTAGGTGTACCTTGAGTATGTCCGAACCATATATGTTCAAATGGTTATTTGCATTGACTTTTGTCGGGGGCGGGGGGGGGGGCTGAGGGTACGGGCAAACATTTGAAACAATTCAAAGCACAGCGGATGGGCTAGCTGCTTTCAAATTGAATGAGGATACCTCTGGGTAGTAAAATTTAGAGCACAACCTTGACCATAAGTTCATTGTTCATGTCACAGGCCTGATAAAATTATAATATCCACTTGATAAATTGAGAAATCTCCATACTGGGATTTTGATGCTAGTGATCCTCTATGTAGGCCAAACTACCGCAGTACACAAATGACATCTGACTTCACTCTCAGCGTCAGGTACTCATTTTTTTGTTTTGTTTTGTTTTTTGTTTTTGTTTTTTGGAGGGGGTTGTTTGTTTGTTTGTTTTGCTGGGGGGTTGTTGTTTTCTGTTTGTTTGTTTGTTTGTTTGTTTGTTTGTTTTTTTTACTGTTTGAACAAAAACCAATTTCCTTACGACCTTTTATACCCAGCCCGTACTTAACGTATGACAGTTGCGTCCACAGCAGATACACCGACACAATTTTTAGAGATCACATGACTACCTTATTATGTGCATGTAAGGTCAAATGAGCACAAAAAATCCCCTTGTTTTCAAATAGTGACAAAAAATCTGCTTACTATAGCTGTACTCGATCCATAAAAGTCACTTCTTGCTGTGAAGTGTCCCAAAGTGTAGCCTATGCTTTACAAAACTAAGGTAGCAAACATTGATTATTCATT
This sequence comes from Hermodice carunculata, assembly GCA_964020975.1. Classification (NCBI taxonomy): domain Eukaryota; kingdom Metazoa; phylum Annelida; class Polychaeta; order Eunicida; family Amphinomidae; genus Hermodice; species Hermodice carunculata. The sequence goes on along the minus strand of CAXHWN010001829.1, from coordinate 216,256 downwards.
CGGTTCAAAGCCGAATTACCGAGATACTTTATCGAATGTGCTGCACGACGCATGACACTGTAGTATGCCTGATTTGACAGTTACACTAGAGAAGACCACAAAAGCCAAACGTATGGGGTGATCGAACTTTCATTCATTCAATTAGAACTTTAAGTCACTTTAGGGCAGTTTAATTTCCCTCCAGAGGGACCATGCCGATCTAATAGGAATTAACTTCATTGTTGTACAGAGCAATTGTAATTTGACGATATCTGCCATAATTCAGCCACGAAGTAAGACTAGTACAAATTTTCCTCACCCTTCGAAATGCATATAAATGTATATTTTGGCTTTGCATCCAATTGTAAAAAGTGGATATTTTACAAGACCAATGCAGAACTAGCACTACCCCTCCCCCCCCCCCCCCCCCCGTGCGCAATTCCCTTTTCATATTAATATTTGATGTACAACGTTAATCAGAGGCAGATCTGGGTTTTCATTTAGGGGGTGTGGTTCAATAAGTTCCAGCGCTGAGCGCCTCAGGCGCTCAACACTGCTAGGGGGTCCGGGGGGCATGGTCCCGCGGGAAAATTTTTAAATTTAGGTTTAAATTGGTGCATTCAGGGCGAATTTCGGTACATTTAAATCAATTTGAATTGACACGTTCTCGTGATTTTTTGACATGACACAAGATTACTAGGCAGCTGGGGGGGGGGGGGGGGGGGTAAACCCCCTTAACCCCCTCCCCCTGAAATCCGCCCCTGCTCATGCCCTAATCACGAAAACACTCACACTCACGAGCCTTTCCGTCCTCACCAGCACAGACTCCCCTAACTTTCTTACTGTTCCAAATTCCAACCGCTGACCCTGTACTTATTGAAATATTTATTCCGTGGTTTATGGAACACTGCGAACTAGGGCACAAAAAGAGAGCTGGTGTTCATGTCACTCACTTACATGTTCCAAGAATTTACGTATTCAGGAAAACTTATGACTTTTTTTTTTTTTCATGCCTGACATGGCGAAGTCAAGTTTATACATACCTAATGTTTGCACTCTGTATGGTCTCAGAGCTGGACGCAGGCTTTAAGGCCAAGATGAGAAGTTTTGTAATTGCGATCACTTTCGCTGATATGCTGATCTCCCAAACTTAACCTGGACACTCATTAACAGATGATATTTCTGGAGATGCGCGAAACTTCAGACGTTTTCATTTTGATACGAACGATACATGGCTCTCCAAATTTTATTTATTCAGCATACAGCTGACAACATGTAAAATAAATTCCAACCTCTTTTTGGGGCATTTTCATGATACCAGCTCTGAAGTTTTGCAGCATTCCAAGCATACTGACGGTTTTCTGTATCTCCGAGAAATACAAGCCTAAACTCTTCAACAGGTGCATAAATGTTTACTGCGGGCAAGCTTCATCCTTCCAATTGAGGGGTGTTAATTTCATGTGTTTCCCAAAAAAAAAAAAAGGAAAAAAATGGTAGCATATACGCGCAGCATTTTGCCCTTCGTTGGGAATGGATCATTGAACAAACATATGTTTTCTACTTTAAAAAAAGACTATTAGCTGTGGTTTAACTAACAGAAAACGAAAATCACTTTAACATAATACAGTCTTATATTTCAAGATATATATATATATATATATATATATATATATATAATTACAGGCCATGCTTATTTACCTGGACTATTTTCCCCGTAAAGTATTTTAGCCACTGCTACAGTATAAATTTATATATATAGCAGTCCCTATCTGACCTGTCTATTGTTACGGTCATCCGGTGACTTCTACAACAATGGAAGCAATTTTACACTTACTGGACTAATACTATTTTTGACGCTCTTTTATTTAACTCTTTTAGTGCCAACTGCGCTTGAATTAGGGCAACTGAGTCGGAATTTTTGTGAACTATAATAAAGGTGCCAGGTTCAAGATGCATGTGAAAACACAATTCCATATAATATGAGAGCTTACGTCAACAGATTTCCTGGGTGTGCTCCGCTTGCAATGCCCTCAAAGGAAAGGTGTTCACTCAGTCCATCATGTGGCACGGGGAGAGTTACCCAAAGCTAAGTTGTAAATAACAAGACTGTGACAGTCCTGTACTCAGCTGAACTTGCATGAATTATATGAAGTGTGGGTTGCGTTTGCTGACTCATAGTTATAATGAAGATGCAATGTTTGTGTAATGTTTCAGATTCAAAAAGATCATGACCTTGATGTAAGCCTAATTTCCTCTTTTGCTTACAATTGGGAAAGACCGAAATGTAGTAGACCTGCCATATTTCTCTTTATTGTTGAATGATGCATTTCGGGTTTTAAGTGCTTACGCATACATATTTGAAAATTAAAAAAAAAAAAAACATATTAAAAGAAATAACAACTGAAGTTGATAGTCAATGAAGAATAGTTCAGAGTGTGAAGGGACTAATTTAATACCACCAGTAGTCTTTTATAAGTGGTAGTTTGTTTCAAGTCAAAGAGAATTTTTTTTTTCACATTTGTTTTGGAAGATGAATCCTTGTTTTTTTTGTTTTTTTGTTTTTTTGTTTTTTGAATGGCGAGAGTCTTACTATATTCGATTTTTTAACTTTGTTGGATAACAATTTTTAAATATGTTTGATGGTTTTCTGAACTATTTGGAGCTCAGAGAAATATAAGGGTGGCCTTTATTTACGACCGTAATCACTGTTTGTAATACCAGTTTCCGCTCATACGGTAAAGGAGTGATATCGGATGAAAAATGTTGTCCACTATTACCGATATAAATGTCAACATGTCTATTTGAACTTAAAGATCACTTAGAGTCAAAGTTAACAACATCCAATGAAACTTTACAGACCATTTAATATCACTAGAGGCAAATGTAAGCAACACCAAAAAAAAAAAAAAAAATGTGTACTTTCAAATTACGTTTTGAGATAAACCTTGGATCTCTTGTAAAAATTGCCGAGATATGAGCCAATAAGTTGTGTTTGCCGCTGACCCTATTTCACAGTCACTACGCTACACAGCACATATTCTCTTTCCGACTTTTCTGAAGTTTGTTTATTTCTTAAAGTCGAAGCAATGACAGCACCATGATGAAAGTGGATACATGTGATAGAGATTCAGTCCAGCTACCTTGTTATCTTCCCGCTAGGTTTGAAGAGGATAGAGCTGACAGTTTTGAACAAGTAAAAAGTATCCGAGCATAAAAAACAATCGCATTACCAACACCACGTGTGGAACGGATTAAACATAAGGGTCTGTGTGTAATCACAAGGCAATTGGACTTTGGGTATTCGATATATTCTCAGATCCCGCCCTCCAAAAATAGAAATGAATAGGCATAACCATGTAGTTAAATGTTGCCCTTCCTTCCCAAGAGCTATATTTGTGTCAAATTTCAAAGCATTCTTGCTAATGCTTCTGAGGTAAAAGAAAAGGGCGAAAACGTGGAAATTCGAAACAAAGATACCAAAACAGAGAGCATCATAGGCCTTTTAATAAATAGGGTATTGGGGCGGCAGAAAGGTAGTTATTCCATTTCAAAGCAATTGACTCGCAATTCTGCACAAGACGACCCTTTTTTTTTTTTTTTTTTTTTTTTTTTTTTTTTTTTTTTTGGGGGGGGTTGCTTTGTTTTTTTTTTGTTTTTTTTTTCGTTCATTGTTTTTTTTTTTATTTCAAAATACAATTTTAATAAAAAGTGAGGAATAATCTAGTTATAATTAGAGCAAGACTATATAACACAACTGATTGAGAGAAGTGAAAATGTGAATTACCCATTCCTCTCCTCATTGACTTACATAGCAATCAATGGCAATATATGCACTACCATCCAAGTACTAAAATGAAGAATGTATTAAAAGCCAAAGATTAAGAGTATCATTACCGGGTAAGGATTCACTTTACGCTTCCGAAATCTACATTTTTTATATAGTTCAGAATAATTTGTTATGTTTATTAAGAGATGAATTCATAAAGAGCAAAAATGCATTAATTTTAGATAAAAATTGAAACAAAAATGAGCAGCATTGTTTGAAAAAAAAAAAAAAAAAAAAGGTTCACGGAGTCCCAGATGCGTCTCCTTCCAAGGTCGCAGCAATTGCACCAATGGTCTTGGGGAGGAAAATTTGTTTGAAGATTTGCGCCAAAAACATGACACAAAAAGGCTAAGAATTAGCCGCAGTTGTTGCTGATCTTACAGGCACAAAAATCTACAGGACTTAAGTACATACCGTGGAAAAGAGTGATCCTGCCATTTAAAAAAAAAACAAAAAAAAAACAAAAAAAAAAAACAAAAACAAAAAAAACACAAAAAAAATTTCATGTGAGATACACCAGAGATCACAAAAACGAACTTTCAGAAATGTGACTAATTAAATCAGTCAAAAACTACATTCTGTGATGTCGCTGTAAGCATGGAGTTCTTTATAAGATGATAATGAATTTGTGGCTCCATTGCATGTATAGAGGAGGAATATAATACGATTAAACTTGAACCATGGAATCACGGATGTTCCTTCGGTGGTAAATAATCAGGCTGAAGGGAATCTAACACCACGCTGTGCGGGTACGAATAATGTATATGTACCTGGATTGAATGTAGTCAAATCATACATATATATATATATATATATATATATATATATATATATATATATATATATATATATATATATATATATATATATATATATATATATATATTTGTGCACCTTATCATTTATTCTTTAAAATCAATATATTGCTTGACTGTATTTTTGGCTCTGACGTACTAGAACTTTGAGTAATTTTCCCTGACAACTTATCGCTAGGGCAATATTGTCGATGTTACGTCTGTTTTTTTTTTTTTTTTTTTTTTTTTCATTTACAGTAGCGTGGAATTGTTGCAGTTGGCTGTCCGGGTTTGTGGCGACTGTAATTTTAGTTTTATATTTTTATTTATTATTTGTTTATGCTTCGTACAAGCACTTACCGCAGAAAAAAATAAAAACTTTTCAAAAACTGTTAATTGAAAGACAAAATTATTTTTCAGGCAACTACGTGCGTGTTGGTACTTCTATGAAAGGTCTTCTGGCTAGAGACATGAATCTGCCACCATTACTATTAACCAGATTAAAAAGAATGCCTCCTTTCACTTAACGTGGTAGGAAAAACAAAAGACTGAGTTTGAAGACATAGAGTAGCAGATCTTTATTAAATCAATACAGACAGATGAAACGGCTAACCCCCATGGCTACCTTTTCGCACTGTAATCCCCTGCAATTATTGCATTACAGCAAGACAAATATACTAATTAACGCAATTACATATATGCGAATTAATCTTATACACGCCACGCGTACACAAAAGTTAACAATTCGCTTCTAAATAACAATAGTAGTTTTATCGCAAAGCCACATAATATATTTAACAGCGCATAACATTATTGTTTTCCAAATATCAAAGCGGTACATTATTGATGAGCTCTGCCACTATCCATCAAGCCTTCGCGTGACTAGAATCACTGGGGCTACATCCAAGTACAACAGCGCCATCTGGAGTGAACTAGTGGCCCTGTAGACCATTATAAATGAATATAGGATTCTGGACCAGTCATAGTTTGTGCCAGACACAATTTGACCATAAAATTAAACTTACATGAGTCACAAAATAATATATAAATTAAACAATATACTCTCTACTTTAATTAACCCATAAATATGCGGGGTATAGTATATATATGCAATAAACAATATGAAATCACTTAAATCATTTTATTTGCCATTTAATGTGAAGTGTTTCATATAAGGGCAACTCACAGCGATATTTAGGACAAACAACAGCGGGATTACTCCCGAAGACACGTCTAACACTGCAATTCTCCGTAAACGGCGGAAAACAGCAAAGCAACATACAATGCATAAAAAGAAAATATGTCATCACAGAAAAAAAAGTGCAACTCCACGGACTGACCTTCACAAGGAAAATACGATAAGTACAGAAATGTCTCAATATCCCAAGAAATGTGTAATCTGCTTCAAAATCACACCAAGCGGAGCGACGCAGACAGAGTTCAGGTAAGGAACAGAACTCCAGTGGGTGAATAGACTCCTCCGTGAAGACATAGCCCTAACAAACACGATAAATATATTATCAACCAATACCTGTAAGCATATGACAGCATAAAAAATATATGGTCTGCCGTGGGTCTCTAGTGATAAAAAAGCCCTGGATGACCGATTCGCGTGTTCATATGAACGCCGAAACAGGAAACAAAGACAAACGAAGACAGGATGAAAAAACAGGAAGTTGATTATACAGTGACTCACACGCAGAACAAAAGTCCACGGAAACCGACATTAACCAGCAGAACATCACTTACGACGGACTGACCTTCGCAAGGGGCACGAAAATTATGTTATAAATCGAACCTAAAAGAGACCGCAAAATATAGAGTAACTGAAATACGCTATACGATTTTTGACAAATACTAAGTGGAATCAATTCAAACGGTCATTTGAAACTAAGAGATTTGCTTATTTTTAAATCGTTCAAGCTATATGCCCTTTCCTAAATGTTGAAGTAATAATTTATTAAATGTGACCCTTTGGTACACAAAGGTTCTTTTTACATTAGATCTCTGTAAAAATTCACTGTTAGTTGCTGATCTGGTGCTGTGCTGATGCTTTACTTAGTGGAGCTGTTTTGTGAGGTAAGTGGACCAGGGCATTGAGCATTCACTTGAGCAGTCACATCTAAAGCTGAAGTGGCACGTTCCGTGACATTTGTGCGCGCGTAGTATTCATCTAGCACATGTGTTCTTTACATTATGCAGTCTTTTGAAATTTGGTTTCCCAGCATTTTAGTGTATGATGACATGATGGTCCAAAACTGGCAATACTAGTGTATTATATAAATATGATAAAAGTTTTCCCGTCTCTACACTCTGACATCCGCAAGCACAGTCTGAGGCAAGCAAACCTTTATGAAATATTCTTACTTACGCTTTTCATTTGTGTTGAGAAGATTTTGTAGAGTCAAGTATACTCCTAAATATTATAACTGTTGTATTTTGATACCATAAATAAATAAATAAATAAATAAATATATATATATATATATATATATATATATATATATATATATATATATATATATATATATATATATATGTATATATATATATATATGTATATATATATATATATATATATATATATATATATATATATATATATATATATATATATATATATATATATATATATATATATATATATATATATATATATATGCGTATATCCTAGAGGTAAGATGTTAAACTATCGTTTAGCTTCTTATATAAAACAGCACCAAAAGTAGTTACTGTAATGCTGTTATGAAACGTGTGAGGAACCCACAATGGCAAATTGTAAGAGCAATCCTACAATTTTTATTGGCCACGAAACGGTTCGGAATTGCACATGAGATATAATTTATTATGGTAAGTGACTCCGTTTTTATATCTCAATCATGCCCTGTGATATGCTATAAGTTTGACTTTGTTCCTAAACACTTGTGAATAGAAGTACGGGTGTTAATGGTATAATGCTGTTTACATTTCTCTGGATACTCCAAGTGTAGAATGAAACAATAACCTTTTTTTTTCGCAATTCACTAACAACGGCCCCAATTGAAAAATGACCAAAAGGCACAAGGTACGACAGCCACCGGATACAAAACAATCTATCACGGCATAGTTTTCAATATATTTCAGACTAAATTTGGTTTTGACATACCTTGCCATAAAAATGCAAGAATGACAGTGCACCTATTCTTATTGCAATGGGTGGTGCTTTAAAAGAATGAAAGGATTAAAAATGTGATCAATTTCCATTAAAATTCTGACATATCTCCAAGATTTCTTCCTTTTTGTTTTATTTTCTTTTTAAAGTTTTTTTTTTTTTTTTTTTTTTTTTTTTTTTAATATTTTTTTTTGGGGGGGGGGGGACAGGACCTCGAATGGAATCTTTGTTTGTAGCGGGTAGGGGTGATTTGTTTGTGAAACGTATATGCCATAGACAATGTCTGTCGCATCATCAACAACCCAATCAGTGTCTAGAGAGATTTTAGTTCTCGAGAATACCTACAGCCATGAAGACATAGACACACCTGTTGGTGTATATGTCAGATATGCAATAAAACAGCAGCCTAATTGCCGAGACGGAATAATAAGCGGGAAAACATATTTCAATACTATAACACAACAGAATAAATTAATATAATAGAATAATAATTTACCCTGCAACCCCCCCCCCCCCTCCCCCGTAAAAATCAAGTTTCCCATATTTTTGGTAATAAAACATTAAACGAGAGACTGCAGTCCAACGGTTTAATTACCTTGTGTGCAGAGTGAGAAAACAGGCCGCTTTGTGTTGATCAAACATGAAAATTTAGGATGACAGCCGGGGGGGGGGGGGGGGTTGTGTGTGTGTTTGTTTTTTTTATTTTTTGTTATTTTGATTTTTGTTTCTGTTTTTTACTTTTTTTTTTCTCTTTGGGGGGAGGGGGGCACAGTTTTACTTCCTCCTGTTTCACTCTCTTTCTTTTGTAAATCAGACTGAATTTAACGGTAGATCCACGAAGAATCATCTTCAAAGTTGTTTTCTTTGAATTTTAGTGCGTGTCAAAGACTGGTTCTTTTGGGCTCAATAGACACGGATTTTGAATGTATTATGGTGTGCACAGGCCAGTTCATTGCACTGCTACCTGGGTGAGGTATACCCATCACTATTAAAAACCTGTATGTCCTGTTGTGGATTTATTTTAATGTGCAAATACTTGCGTCGCTGGACAAATACCATAGGATAGGACTGTATGAAAAAGCAAATCTTACAAACGATTTGAACCTGGCCGCTTTACTTGCCTTTTGCTAGACCTTTTTTTATTTTTATTCCAACATGCATACGCGTATGACGGCATGTTCCATATATGTATTGCTACAAGTTGAATCATTTTTAGCTTCTTATATACAATTATTGGCAGTATAAATACGTTTTATGACGTTGGAATGCTATGTTTCCCAAAGTTAAATGACAGGAAGGACATTGACAACATACATTGAATATATTTGCGATTGCTTATGTGTAGTTGGCATCCACTGTGTGACTCTTACTGGTTGTGTTCCTGTCATTGATGTTACAAGGTTTTGAAATATCTGCAGCAGGACTGACTATTATGTCGTCAACATCATTATACAATGTGTCTTGTATTTCATGGCTGATGTCGCTCATTAGATAATGGATATCAAAAGTCCTGGAATATGCATGTGAGCACGCAACAGAGGAACTCGAGGTACATCTTCTGAGTGTTTTTATATCTTCAAACCAATTTACCAGCAGTTACCAGGATGTTTTATTGTTTGGACTTGAACCGTAATAAGTAGTCTCCTGACATTAGTACTTTTCAAGGCTAGGGTGATAGAAATGCATAAATATGACACAATTTTCTTGTGTATGTTTGATGTATGGGTTTCCATCCAAGTAGCATTGCACTGTGAACTATTTTTTGCACCAGACTAATATTTGATGGTCCTATATGTCTATATGTTTAACTCTTACCAAAAGATTTAATGTACTGATCACCATGAAATGATGTATCAATACAACCGAACCACAATCGGGAACATGCAAGAACATTGACTTTCTAGCTCACCGATGTCAACTGGCGGTAATTTTTCTAACTTCAGCAGAAACGTTCAGGTCTCCTAGAAAAGCTGTAAGCTATAATCTTGCTATTATGTGTTATGTTGATTATATATTAGTATATTGCTTGGGTTTGTATCAAGGGAATCTAGGGAGTACCTCCTTAATGCATTGTATAGCAAAAAACAATTTTGCATCTCTCCGTCAGAATATTGTGGAGCCTGCTAAGGATATTTGTTTTGAGTGTTGCCCTGATATCACTTTCCAACAGCCAATGGGTAGAATTAAAGCAACACTACAACGTCTGTACTCTGAAATATACTATTCCACTCCTTTTCATTTGTGCTTTATGATAAAAGTACACCATAATTTTGCTGTGTACCTGTTGTTTAAAGAATTACACATGACAGAATACAAATCCCCCTATCCCTTGGGTGGCCTTGAAAGATATCAGCAAATAAGAATATTTGATGGTTATTCCCTGACGGATGTTTTGTTGATGGTAGAGGACAAAATGCATTTAAATAATTTCTTCATTGTTTCTACAACTAGTTCTGTATTCATAGATCTCGTAATGACCATCAGCGGAGCAGGAGTAATTCGCAGCAATTATTTTTCATTACATTACACACCAGTTAAGAAACAACAAGCGCTTCATGTGAATTCCATCCATTCCATGATACGACATATACTTTGGAAGTTAACAAGTAGTTATTGGATATATCTAAATTTTCTTATGGCATACGACAATATCTTTCAAATTGTTCAACATCACTCCAAGCAGTGTTTATCAAACAGAAAAATTCTTTTCAAACTACTTTTACTGGAGCAGATGGCCCAAATGAGATATCAAGTCTTGAAGAAGCCATGCAGTGCTGTATCCCTCGCCTATTGCCGAAATGGCAAACATAAATCATATTTAAAATACAAAAACTGCAAAAGAGCACACTGTTGTATATTCCATATCGTTTCCCCCTTCAATCTCGCTCTGTGCATGACTTTATTCAAGCTTGATTCGCCATACTCGGGGCGAACATGTCCTTTAGCTGGATTAGAAATTAGACATATGAGGCCAAAACAATATGGCGACAATTTAATTAGACTACTTTGTGGTAGGCATGAGCGTGAAAACGTGCCTGGTGTGCCTGGTTGGATATCTGTTCGTGTGTATAAACCAGAGCAACGAGCAGTGCATGGCTATTTTGGGTATCAGTTCTGTAATCCAAGAGTTTCAGTAACGGATAAAGCATTCGTTGAATCAGAGCAGTTGGTCGACATTAACGTTGAATTTCCAATCCAAAGAAGTAGTTTGCCACTTGAAATGTCTTGGATAAGGAAGGTATCACACGGATATCATTTCCTGATAGAAATTCAGGCATCACTGTGCGGTAAAGCACCGTTTGTATTTAGAATTTTCGAACAGCCCTCATCTGAAAAGTCACCAATAAGAGAAATATTTTTTTGGCCCCGCATGCATTTCCTGATAATGGATGCATTGACGTCCAGCTTTTATACTGCGGTTCACTATTGCTGTACTTCCTTGATCAGCAGAGGGCATATGAGAATTTGTTTTCTAAAAGTAAAAATGAAACAAAACATGCATAATGATTTTATTATTACGACAAACAGAAATGTATTATCGATACATGCCATGTACATTATGACACAGAGACCAAAAACTTGCTTTGTTGTCATTAAAGCACAAATGAGAAGGTATGTTACGTTGACAGTCTCAAATTTTTTGTGGAGTGGCCCATCAAGTTATTCATGTTATCATGCTGGATTTCTTCTTTACTCAGAAACTTACACAGGCTCTTACAAAACAGCGGGACCATTCTGCAATGCTATGGGTAATCTCACCTCAACATTTAGCAAAGGAATACACTATACATCTTCTAATAATGTTATAATTTTACTGCTATATTCCTTGCCCACTGAACGCACTTTTTGTCTTAATATATCTGCAACAACGTCCACCTGCATGGGAATTACGCAAATTTGTTCAAAAATTGAAGATTTTAGTTCCACTGAACTTTTGATGAATTCGCAATACATTTGGTTATTTCGAAAAGATCCATTTCTTAGAGTAAAATTACTAGGGATGAGTGGGAAGTGTTACATTCTTCAACAATTCTCTGAAACCAGTTTTAACGAATCCATAAATAACCTTCAATATAACTGTATGATCCAATTTCATGTGCTTGAAAGAAAGGACAACATTGTGACAGATGTCATTTTAAGCAAGTTCATGAGTAAACCACCTGAAAAAAGAAGGTTGTGGAATTGCTGTGTTTGTTGCAATTCAGTCGTTCTTGCTTCAAATAAAGCTAGATCTCAGGTAATCATATATGCTTCAACAGGATTGATTGGTAATAATTTGAGTATGGTTATTTCATCCAACTGTCGTGTGTCGCTCCTGTCGTTTTATGCTGTATTTACCACAGAACCCAAATGTATTTTGGTACCGTTGAATGTTAATAGAACGCTACCCCTGCCACCCATTATATCGTTCAGTTGCTTGAATATAATGGTAGCAAGGAGCATTACCTTTACCACCATTAATCTCAACTTTGCTGAGTCAGAAGCTGACGTGTCATCTAAAGTTAAAGGAAGGGTGAAAACATGGATAATTCCTTCAGCCCGTACATTGACAATTAATATCAACCAAACCTCTCACGGACCATACACTCTGGTAGTTGTCGCCAATAAAAATAGACAAGATACATCCCAACGACATAAATTTTGGAGGTTTCTTTTGAAATTACCAAAAGATGAAAGGGTTGTACCTCACACAAAACTTGTTTGGAATAATATAACAGCGAAAGAATTTTCATGGAACTGTGATTTTCTATGTTTATATCAGATTTTTCTTTGCGTGGATATATCAGTTAAGAAGCACTGGGACAATATGTTAGAGTTCAGTATTGTTCATGTTATGCAGAACTTTATATCTGAATTTGCATTTTATGACTGTACCTTTCTACGGGCCCCATATACATGTACTTCATACACTAACGGTACAATAAAATTGTACCAAAATACATATCAAATCATCAAGAAGACTTCATTCACCTGGCTACAATCTCAGAGAGAATGCAACAAACGTGAAGGGCATTTATTCAATTTAGAAACTAGGAAAGAACTTATAGTCTTTCAAAGGTATATAATTTCTGTCTTGTATGATGAAGTTAGATTATTTTTCACTTCATTATATATTACAGCAATCGTGTTTTTGGGTCTACTTCACCTGCCAGTGAGTATCTGTTTCAGAAATGTTTTACTAAATAGTACAGAAACACATGAAGACACATATTTGAACACTTATTTTTACATATCTAAAGCTGCAGACAATAACATTGTAACCACTGGATTTATAGAATTACTTTTTTAAACATATTGTATTATACGATAGTTTATTTCTGACAATTCTAATGCGGCAGAAAGGGCATATTGATCCTTTGGCTGACTGAGTCCAGAATTTGTCTAGGATAGATTGGTTTTTACTTAGCCAATAAACTTCGAGCAAGCCTGTTGACAGTCCATACTCTCGGTTTCTCTATCTATGCCTAAGGGTTTACCTGAAGTAAATGTTGGTTTATAAAGAAAATAAATGTAGCATTGATATGTTAATGCAGGTGACGTCAACACGATTGAACACAATGGAAAAAATAAAGTTGAAGTACCGGATTTATTTTATCTAATCACTCCGCCAGCTAGGCCTAGTCGGGTCTGCCCTAAGACCAAGAATTGTAAGTAAGTGTGGGGTTTATTATACTTTATTGATTTTATAATTCAATTTTGGTAGGCTAAATCATGAATAGGGAGTAGACTAATTCTTTATAAATACTTTTTCTATATATTTATGTGATGTTGGCCATATTTTCAAGTAGGCCTTGTAACACAGGAGCATCATATTCGCTTTATTCCTGAACACATCAGCTCGGAATGTTTATATTGGATATGCAAACATAGCGCCGCCAGTTTGGTAGAATGACTTGCGCGAGGATTAATGTCACCAAAACAAGTCTTGCGCTGGTTACCCGCTGATGACCGGATTTTATAAAGGCTAATGATGCCTAAAACGTTCTTCTAAATTTCAACTTTTTTGAATAAAATATGTTCCTTTCACGAATAACTTTGCTATAATGATTTAGAACTGTGCAGTTTTTCAATTAATGGTATGGAGTAGGACTTTGCTCTAAGAATATCGGACTTGACAGTGTTCAAACGATACATAGGCTTACAGATTAAGGTTTGTTTTTCCTTGGGTTATATAACACAAGAAATACACTACCAAGTCCCTATGTCCAACTGAAGATGAATATTTCAATTACACATAATTATAAAAAACATGTAAAATCATTGGCAGTAAAACTACTACTACTACTACTACTACTACTACTACTACTACTACTACTACTACTACTACTACTACTACTTCTACTACTACTACTACTACTACTATTACCACTCCTGCTACTACTTCTAATTCTTTTTCTTCTTCTCTTCTTCTTCGTTGTCGTCTTCGTTTTCGCCTTCTTCTTCTTCTGATCATTATCATCATCATCATCATTATTAACAGCGGAAGGAGAGCAATGATGAATCATTTACTGCAAAGTTTAATCACCAGGGTAAACAACTTGGCTCCACAGGCTATACAACGCAAAGCTAATGTGATCGCTCATGTGTATCCGAACATAAATCTGTTTATCCAGCCCGGTGCAAACATAAGCTGCCGAAAGCGATTAAATCAACAGTTTTCATCTTATCTCCATATTATTTTCAGAACCTTTTTTTTTTTGTTTTTTGTTTTTTCGTTTTGAATAGTTCGGTAATGGTGGTCCTACTGATATTATGCAATATTTGGCCTAAAATGGGGAAATTTTGAGAATATTGTTCTTTCCTGTGATGCGGAAAGAGATGAATATACCACGGGCTCAGGGTGTCACAGTAGTCCTGTTATACTCAACTGATCGGACGACTACAAAGGAACATAAAACAATACGCAGCTTAATCCCCAGTGTCCTTCCTAGTGATGTTGGAAGAGACATGATTGTAACAGCTACACTAGTTCCCTTGTCCAATGCCATATTATTCCCATGAATTTTCCAAAGCTTTTGGATTCAAGCGCAGATGGTTTCATGATTTTAATGGAGCAAGACGAACAGAAGAGTGCAATTATTATCAAAATCGAACTGTTGGAAGGAAAGTTAAAACAACACTCACCCCAAATTTTGATAGTCTTATACCTTTTTGAACAATTTCATTTTCCATTTATCCTTATTTCGTGGTCTTGGCCAACAATAGAACCACGATGTTTACATTGGTCGAACGAAAGTCTTGCAAATGGGATCACCATTTTCACTGGCCAAGGACGTTGATTACATTTAGGGGTCTAACAACTGTTAGACCCCTAAATGTAAAAACGCCCCCTAAATGTAAATTTACATGTAAGGTTGGGTGTCAGACCACTAACTGTAAACAGTACCCCTAAATGTAAACGCAAATTTGCTGGAAAAAGGGTGCTTCAACCCCTAACTGTAAACACGCCACTACATATACTTATTTGGGAGGTGGACACTGGACTGCTAAATGTAAATGAACGTTAAATGTAATAACTTCATACGTGTCAAGAGTCTCGAATCGGGACTTCAGACTAGCTCCACAGTGGGGCTCTGTCGGGTATCTCGGTACCCGGGTACCCAAATCGACAGCTATCACCCGTGGAATCAAAGGGTATATATATATATATATATATATATATATATATATATATATATATATATATACACATATATATATATTAGACAGACAGACAGACAGACAGACAGACAGGCAGATAGATAGATAGATAGATAGATAGATAGATAGATAGATAGTTAGATAGATAGATAGATAGATAGATAGATAGATAGATAGATAGATAGATAGATAGATAGATAGATAGATAGATAGATAGATAGATAGATAGATAGATAGATAGATAGATAGATAGATAGATAGATAGATAGATAGATAGATAGATAGATAGATAGATAGATAGATAGATAGATAGATAGATAGATAGATAGATAGATAGATAGATAGATAGATAGATAGATAGATAGATAGATAGATAGATAGATAGATAGATAATAGCCCTTCACGTTTAGTGTGTCACAACAGGTGGAACTTTTAAAATTCCAAAGTGAAGATCTCTTATTTCGGCTTTAGAATTTTATTACATACAAATGCTTGTCAAATATGTCTTGAAGTTCCCACCACCAGCATGCCATGTTAAAGACTGCTTTCAGAGGCCGAAAATTATTTATAACCAAGCAGCGGGCTTCTTTGTCGCCTGAAATGGCTGAAGTCCTCACATTCTTCCATTATAACAGGAGAAACCCAAATAAAAAGTGGCCTGGACTTTAAAGTGACACTCGTGCACTCAAGGTTGACACATTCAGGGATGTACATGTATCTGTATACACCTCCCGGATACATTTAATAAAATGCTTTTTTGTTTGATTGAACAGCCACTGTGGTCTCGTTCTTTTGACTGATGTGTGCGTGGATTTGGTTTGGTGGTAAATATAATGCATCTAATGTGAGGCGCTACTAGTAGAATAGATTATGCAATCCAATGTGGCGGGTGATACCCGTGGGTACCCGGGTATTTTAATACCCACTCTGTCAGGTACCCAGGTACTTAAAGTCACTACCCACCAGAGCCTTACTCAACAGGATGATGGCTGTGATAGGGGTACCGGGAAGCAAGTGACCCAACATTGGAGAGGAGCAGGGAGAATTACCCCCTTCCTGTATATCCATTACCCAGGGCCCCTACTGGACTGAACGTGGTAGTCCTGTGTCGTCAAAAATCTCTGTTATTATTTTGTTTTCGAATCTTGACAAATCAGGACAGAGTAACTCGTCCTAATTAAAAAAAAAAAAATCATTGCCTTCAAGCTGCAACACAGTATAGTTCTTTTTGCCATAGTGGAATGGGTCTGTCTATACAGGCAATCGAGATGTGAGGAGGCTCCACCTGCGCAATTGTCCAGGCCATTAGACTATTTTGGAGGGTACATAATTGCCTATAAATTTTAGAAACTGGAGCTTTGTATCCACAGAGCTTCTGCATAAT
Source organism: Hermodice carunculata (assembly GCA_964020975.1). Classification (NCBI taxonomy): domain Eukaryota; kingdom Metazoa; phylum Annelida; class Polychaeta; order Eunicida; family Amphinomidae; genus Hermodice; species Hermodice carunculata. The sequence goes on along the minus strand of CAXHWN010001829.1, from coordinate 199,481 downwards.
AGCGAGGAAACGCAAGGCTCCCCCGCTTCTTCCTGGGATAAATTTCAAGAAAATATTGAATTGGCTAGAGCCTCGAACATTAACAATATCATTATAGCTGGCGACATCAAAGCTGATCCTAGAACATTGCAGAGTATTAAACTTGACCATTTTGTTACATTCAATCTCCTGTCGCTCCACATCAATGAACCAGCACGTATTACTGAACATTCTGCAACATGTTTTGACCACATTATTAACAATTTTCCTAATTTTATCACAAACGTGCGAATTCTTTCACCCATTTCAAATTGCAACCACTCAGGTTGGTGCTGGTCTATTGTTCCAGCGTAAAAGACACCCGATATACAAAAGACATGTTTGGAACTATAGCAAGGACTATTTTGATTTATTTCAGAACTATCTCAATACTTTAAATTGGGACTTATGCTTCCCGTTTAATGATATTAACGATTGCTGTGATTTATGGTCGGACGTTTCTTCACGCTGCCAAACACTGCATCCGAAACCGAGCTATCAATATTCGTCCTTTTAAAATCCCTTGGTACAATTCACAGTTACGATCCTTACGTCTTAAACTGCACCGGGCATATGAGAAGGTCAAAGCTATAGGTCCTAGTCATGACACTGACATGTGGTCCTCGTATTGTAGATTAAGGAATCAAGAGCAACATAGAGCTGCCGAACATAATTATCATGATAAACTCCGCATTTCTTTAAACAATCCTAATCAAAATAAGGGAAGGTGGTAGCACACAGTCAAGTATTTTCTAAACTGTAACCACATAACCTCAAAACCTTCGTTATTCATAAATTATGATCACATAACTGATAATCTGTCTAAGGCTGAAATTTTTAATTCATATTTTCCCCAACAATCTGCCTCTCTTCCTGGGCACATTTAACATCCCAATTATACAATTTGCTCAATTTCAATTTCAGATAAAGAAGTTCTGGATATTCTACACAGTTCAGATGTTTCTAAGGCCACCCGACCGATGGCATTAGTGGCGAACTTTTAAAGGAAGGAGTGCCTTCAATTCATAAACCATTAGCTAAACTCTTAAATTTATCTTTGAATAATAATACGTTTCCTACCAAATGGAAACAAGCTACACCTTTACATAAGAAAGGCGCTGAAAATTTCTGCAATGATTATCGACCGGTTTTCTTGTTAAATTGCGTTTGGAAAGTATTCGAAAAAGTCATTTTCAAGCATGTTTCCACCTTCTATAGGGACAATCTATTAATCTCAGCTAAACAATCTGGTTTTACACGGGGCGACTTAACAGTAGACTCCTGATATATAACTAGTAGCTGCTTAACAGTAGATCAGTTACTTGTTATATACCATGAGTTATGTCTTGCTGTTGATCAGCCAAAAGAGGTACGCCTTGTTTTCCTAGACATCGACAAGGTGTTTTAAGGTCGGCAACTCTGGCTAACTTTCAAAACTTGAGAAAATGGAATTTGTGGGGATCTGTTGAGATGGTTTTCTAGATATCTTTCAAATCGTCAGCAATGTGTTAGGAATTAAGGAAAATCTTCTAGCTGGGAAAAAGTGAATTCTGGAGTTCCACAAGGTTCTGTACTTTGACCTTTTCTCTTCTTAATCACATTAATGATATCGTTGACCTTGTCAGATGTCATATCAAGTTATTTGCCGACGACGACACATCTCTTTTTTTAACAGTGGACGATCCTGCATCTGGTAGTGAAATTATAAATTCGGATCTTGGGTCTATTGGGGGCATTCTGTGGTATTTTTTTGTCGCAGACGGCACATTTTGCAGACTTTATTATCTCCTATGCTTCATCGTTTTCAAGTTAAAACTTCTTTGTTCTTTATAAAGATAACTATGTGACCCCTTTAAGAGAACTGATAAAGGAAAAACTTCTTGTTTGTTTGTTTTTTTTTATATTATTTTTTTTTTTATACCCCAAAACACTGGTGTCGTGAGCGGGAGACATTTTGGACAAAGGTTGTGAAGTTGAAGCATTGAAGTCTAAAACTCTGCTCTGTTTAAAATAATTTCACATTTCATAGTCCATAATAAGATAACTGAGGTGTTTTCCCTAGTAGTTATACAAAAAAAATTCAACTCTAAATGTTTTCATACTTTAGAAAATGGAAATTAGCCACATCGTGGATGGGACAGGATCCTGCGATGCGGACGGGACACTTTTGTCCACATGCAGTCAAGGATAGAAAACTTATGTAATTCACAGACTGAAGTCTGAATATTGCATATCCTGTGACAATTATAACTTCTGTGCAGCCGTCTTCTTTGCTTTTCTGACTGGGCCCTTTTCCTTTTGGAGGGAATACTTTTGACTGTCTTCTTTTGCCTTTTCTCTGAATTTCTTCGTTCTCTAACATGTAGAGGCAGGCATCTTGCCGGCTCTGTGTCTGCTAACAAACTGACCATATGCATGTACGTCTAGCATGTATGCATTGTGACATTAAGTTGGATGCAACAGTCCTTCCTGCTCATAGCAAGCATTTTCATGTAAGGGTAGGAGTACTTGTAATGAGTGTCACTTTTAAACTTGACAAATCTTGGTTGATATTGCAACTAGATCAATGCAAATTGTTCAGCTTATTGGGTTCCCTGTAAATCTAAAGCTCTTTACATGTTAGGAAACTGTGAATTTCCTCAGAGAGTCACTACGGGAAGATAAGAATTGTTTGGAGGCTATGTGTGAACCAACAATTGTTGACACTCTTCGCCTCAGTAAGTAGGGACTCTTGTACACATAAGCCCTCAAGACTGTTGTGATGTTGCTACTGCATGGTGATTACCAGGTATTGTGTCAACAGTAAAAACTGTTCCCAACAGATGGTTTCAAATGTCATCACCAGCAGATAAGAGAAATGAATGAATGAACTTGATTGATATGAACCATACAAAGCACAGCTCGGACATTTTTAGAATCTTGACACTCATTATAATTTCAAAAAATTTATTCTGGGTCAAACAAGTTTTTTGATATCCACCTACTCTATCATCATTTGTCTAGAAAGTTTTTAATCTCAAAATTCAAGTGTCAAGAAACTTGCTGAATTGTGTTCAACTCATAGGCCTTTTCAGAATTGGTTTACCAGATTATCGTGAATAAACAGCAACTGAAAGATAAAAATGTAACCTATGGGCGGCCAACGGGGCAAACGTTAACTAAAGTAACGTTACTTTGACTAAAGTAACGTGTTACTATTTGACATAACCTTTCGCGTTATATTGACAGAAAGTAACGTGTTACCCTTTCCAAAGTAACTAGTCAATTTTCTCCAAAGTTACGCCTTACTTTGACAGATAATAATGTGTTACTTTAACCCCAGGTTAGGCATTACTTTGACAGAAAGTGGTATGTTACGTTGTCCAAAGTAAGTGTTACTTTTTCCCAAAGTTTAGCAATACTTTGACCAAAGTAACGTGTTACTTTTACCCAAAATTAAGCATTGCTCAGAGGGGTCATAACAAAGTACAAATTTTTGGCCTACACTTATGTGCAGCATTATTGTCAAACTGTGAGATATCACTTTTCCATTGTTAGTCGATAGATGGTAAATATTGTTGATATAACAATTAGAATAAAGATCATTTACAATTTTAGAATTGAGAGTAGTTAAACTATTTGCCCAGGTTAAACTGGAGCTAGTGACAATAAGATAATCACTTTTCAACGTGCTATATTGCACAACTTGGTCTATTTTTGTCAAACTGTGAGATATCACTTTTCTATTGTTAGTTGATTGATGGTAAATATTTTTTACATATCAATTATGATACAGATCATTTATGATTTTAGAATTTAGAGTAGTTAAACTATTTGCCCCAGAAAACAAAGGGTGTCTTTCTCCTAAGTGGCTTGCTACAAAAGGATTCAACTTAGTCATGAAATGACAGAAATAATATAATTGTACATTAATTACACAATTAATGATTCTTTGCAGCTTTGACATATTATTATCTTTGTTTCGATTTGCAATTTCACCGTTTATTTTATGATTCACATGGTGGCACTTGTAGGGATGATGTAGGAAAAGCTCAAAACACTATTACATATATTATGTTGTTGCTATACATATAAGTATTTAATTATGTGTATATATATATATACATATACATACATACATAAATATATACATATATATATATATATATATATATATATATATATATATATATATATATATATATGTATATATCATATCACAGTCATTCATATATTTTTACAAGGGATCCTTTATCAGGATTCTTGTCTGGTCTCATCTGTCCCATAGTCAAGCCAACGGTTGGGGTGAGACTGTGGAATTGGCAACGATTTCTCTCCATCCCTCTGGTTTCTCTGCTTTCTTTAAACACTCGCTGAGCTTTAAGCCAGCCCAATACAACGTTAAGGTGAATATGAATAAAGGTTCAAGAGATATCTTGTACACATGATGTAGGGCAGATGGATAGAGAGAGACACACTCACTCACACACACAAACATGCACACAGACAAAGAAGCAGCCAAAAACACTATATTACCCACACTTTACCTGCAGAGGTGATAAAAATTGATTTCCCATGAAGATTTAGCTTGTTTGCAATTCTAGGCCAACTGGTTAAAAGGTTATTATTGTTTGGGGCACCAGCTTCCATCTTGGCAGCCATATTGAATTTCTCTGAATGCTCAATAAACTAGCAGAAAGGTACCAATTCAATTGTAGTTGGAAATGAACTTTTAGGCTGATGACAACTGTACACCACTGACAGTTCATTCAGTTCTGAAAATCATGCTGGGGTATTATAGGTAGCCAGTTCCATTCCTTGTTCACAGACAATCGATTGTTCCCTGCGTTTGGGGTATACACTATAAATTTGCCTTTAAATAGTCAATGTTGCAAACATAAAGCATGTCTCTTGTATCCCTACAACATGTGCATGCTGCATATCCTGGAAAATAGCACATGTCTGAGATTACTGGTATGATCACCAACTTTGCCTTGCCTGTACTCTAGAAGCCAACATGTGCTTGTTGTGCAGGGATGTTTTTCTAGCGGAACAAAAGCTCCCAACCTTCATCTTCCGGCTTGCCCACACTGGCTCCAACTCTGTTAGGCGGTGAGATAGGTAACGCGGTCAATTGTCTGCAGCAGCTTTGAGCCCATTTGGAGTCCCTGTGCTGACATCAAGCACCAGGTGACTCGACAAAGTCACTTCAGTCTCTGGCTGCAGCAACTCCTGAGGCTCGAAAATTTGAATATTCCAAGCCCTCTGGGTTAAAAAGCAAGCCTTGCAAAGCCACCCTTGCCTCTCAGAAGGCCGATCAATTTTGCAAGAACTCTCTCAGGGTTCCTGACCCTACTGTGCTTGTCACAGATCTTCTCTTAGTGTTGCCTTGCTTCAAAGACTCTCCCATCTCTGAGCACCCAGTCATCAGATACCTTTCTGCTTATATCTCTTGGTAGGAGTCTATCACAGACGATACATTCATCATAAGAAATCTAAGACCCAGGTACCCCCCCCCCCCCTTAAACCACTACAGGCCTACCTTGCTCCAGAACCCACAGAGGTTCACACATCCCACGAGAAAATCCAAATGTTCTGCATTCTTAGAGGCAGTCCTGGTGCTATTGCCCAAAAATGCTATAGAGTCAGTTGTAGATCAGGACCAGGATCTTCCAGCTACTAAAATCTCCTTTCTCTTGTTCCCAAGAAGGAGAGAGGATGATGACCGGTCATAGACCTGTGAACCCATACCATTATAGAGAGGCCCACTCTGTCTACATGGAGACACCAGTGATGTTGTACTGGACTCTCTATGCATGGGAATTGAAAACATCCCTCGATTTCGAGGAAGCATTTTCCATGTGCGAATCGCAGAGTTGTTACAAGTTTCTGCAATTTGCCTTCAAGGGAAATTCTTACCAGTTCAAAGCCCTTCCATTAGACAAGTGGCATCTTACCTGGTCTCCACTAGGATAGCACAGGTTGTGGTGTCCTATTGCCACAGATGAGCCATCCACATTCATGTGTACCCAGGTGATCTGGGTGCTGGCGCATTTGGATCTCATTCACCACACTCAGTCCATACTGGATTTATGCCCCCATTTAGGCCTGATTGTGAACTTACTTGAATCACGTATAGAGATCTTTGTCTTCCTGGGGATTCAGTTTGACCTGATCTCCTTCATCTGTCACCTCTGAAAATACAGCTGAAACCATCTTCAGATGATCATAACTCTAATCATGACTCACAAGTTTCTATTGGCCAGACAAAGATAGGCCTTAATGGGTTTCCTCTCCTCCATGGACTCTCACTTTGTTGACACAGGCTCTCCGCATAAACCGGTTGGAATTGGAGGCAATATGCCTCCTCTACTTTGACCATCTAGTGAAGCACAAACACATGCTCATCATGTGTGATGGTAAGACTGTGATTGCATACCTCAACAAGCCAAGTGGCACACACTCCAAGAGTCTGACTGCCCTAGTGGCGGGCTGGCTACCATTACAGTGCTCTGTGAATGGCATCTACACATATGTCTGACATATGCCAGGCCTCCAAAATCCTAGCCAATAAACCCTTTTGAAAAGGTCAGCTAGTAGGGGCGTTCTCAGGCCCTAGCAGTGGATGGTCTAGTGATGGCCTGGAGCAACCCGGATGGACTCGAAGAGAGTAATAAATAGACCCAGTGAAGCAAAGTGGCCAGCCACCACTGACATTCCCTCCATGGCCAAAATTGCTCATGCAGCTGTGGACATACAGATTCCACAAGAACACTCAGGTGATAAATCTTTATATTTGGTGGTTATGACACAGCCTGTCCATGCCTGTGGTTTCTTGAAATTGGTCACAGGTAAGATTGTAAAAGGAGGTCTTTGAGAACAATTGTCCATTTAGTCCGCTGGAATGTCTTCACACGCTGGTTCGCAGAGCGAGACATCAATCCATGGTCACCTCAAGATACCCACATCATTGTTAATTACTTTTGCTACGGGTTTAACATCACGACCAACAGCTTGTTCAATTGCATTTTTATTCACAGTTGATGACAGATTACAGGACGACACAGATGCACAGACGCATGTAGAAGACCTATGGAAAGCACATAGAAGACAAACAAGATGCAGAATGCAATGACTGTAAACAAAGAAAATAATTACAAAACTTCATATCTTCCAGCCTAATATACAATCCACGTAATATATATACCATTATCAACGCACCATTAACGTTAAACTTTAGACTCCAGGTACGATAAAAAGTACATGTGAAAAATAACCAGGTAACGCCGTCTAGCGGCTAAAACAATACATTATTCCCGTACACAAGTGTCAATGATAAGCCATGCATGAAAAGTACAAAGATAACTTTTATCAAAATTAGAACTGCATATTCATGATCTCGTTACCGATACTTGACCAACTCATACTTACGTAAGATAAACACGTGAGAAACTGTTATAATGAAACTAAATTACAAGATAACTGATAAATGGCTTTGCATGTATTTATTGTCCGGAAAAAAAGTACTTAACATACACTATGGAACATGTGACCTTTAGAATACATCGAAAAGGCCAACTGCAAATTCGCGAACAAAGATATACCTTCCCATAACTTATGATAAGCTATATGTGAGACTTATTCAAGCATTTGAACCATCATACACCGGATAACTCTGGATTTATGCCATAAACGAAATTCTGTATCGAGCACGTGTACCTTTGTCAGACAAAGAACAAGGAAAGATATGTCACAAAGCTCTAATATACATAACTTCATGGTTATGATTACTACTTACACAATTTTGTGGACCTTGGTGCTCTTGATCAACCCATAACAAAAGTTAATCACAGTGCAGGCGCAACGCAAACCTACAAGCCAAGATACATGTGTATCACAAGCATATCAAAGAGCAAGGTTTTTTTATTTAGGTAAAAAATTATCTATGTAAGCAAAAATAATTCACGTGAAATCGGAAACTGACAGATATTTCGACGGTGTACTTACTTTAACATAGTGCAGGAACAATGTTAAACTGAACTTATAATACCAATTATGTACATGGTAACGAGGAGGGCCCTGACGGGCAACAACGATCTGCACAGTCAAATGGTTTCAGCCAAAATGAGAGGGACTATACATTCTCTGGACAGGCTAGAATGAGACAAAAGAAAAAAAGGGAGGTAAAAAACAGGAACTGCTGTATGGAACTCAGTATGGACATAAATATCGGACGGAAATGGGTAGATTATTATATATAATATTTGCTCATATATTTAACTTCAATAGTTGACAATCATAGACTTCCTGATTCTGTTGGAGGTCCTTGGGAAGACCTCGAGGACAGTTGAAGGGTTCCATACTGCTATTCCCTCCACCCTTGTCCAGGACAGTCAGATTGTGGAAGCCCCTTACCTGGCAGCACTCATTGCCTCCTTCTTCACCAGCAGCTAGGCAGGTACTCTTTACGTGAGACCCCCTGCTGATTTTGACCATGCTTAAGAGGTGTCCCTACATGGAGAACTTTTATTATTGTTGTTGTTGATAATATATACAATGTAGGATTGGCATGTATATGCATGGTTCTTATTTGCTGAGAATTTCAGAGCAGTTTCTGTGGCATCATTGAAAACTGTTGCTGACATCTATTTTTCGTGGCAGTTATTTAATTATGTTGTCATTGTGACGTCTTCTTGCATTTCAATCTTGGTTGATAATGTTTTGCTTGATGAGTATTCAGTTCTTGCTAAATATTTAGTTATATTCATGTTGATAGCTTGTGAATGTTTGGGCAGTTTTGGACTGGTCTATGGACGACGATGTTCACATGCGATGGTCTCATAGTATTTGACCACCTTGAGCACCCTACATCAAGCTCTTGATGTGGACACTTTTTTTTCTTATAAACACTGCCGCCTGGGGCTAGATGAAGTGAGACCCATGCCTTAGTGCATGACCAAATCCAATGGTTACCTGACCATTCCTTTAAAGGATTCGCCCTTCATGCTATGGGTATATCTCTTCCCCCTTTGCACCCTTTGAGAGCCATAGACTGGTATCTCCAGTGCAGTGAGGGGTTTTGTGGAGAGACAACACTTATGTTCCTCACCATTGATGAGTCGAAATGAGAACATACAGTCGGCAGAATTATTTCATTGTGCATCAAACAGACCATGCTCCAAGCCTAAAAGACAGTGCAGAACCACCCGGAAGTTCTGAAGATACTTACTCCCAGAGCTCACAAGGTATGAGCCTTCAATGCCCCCTAGCAGGCCCTTTGGAATATCACAGTAGTTCACATTCTTGGGACATGTCACTGGAGGTCTCCAATCACCTTTTTGATGCGTACTACCTTTAGAACATGCTCATCTTGGCGGAAGGTATTTATGGCTTTGCTGGCATAGAATGCTCCTTTGCTTAGGTTCTGGCCTTTCAGTGGGGCTCTTTTACCAGCTTCTCCCTGGGCAGCCTCTGTCCGCTGTTCTAGCGCCTACAGACCTGTGGTTTAGGCCATTGAATCCATGATTCTTAACAGGTTTTAGATTGTATATAATAAGAACATTATTGCCATTGTGCCTACTTGACCATACCCCAGTGTTATTGCCATTTTATCTGAGAGCCAAACAGCTTCCACCTATGCCCTGCGTTATAATGCACACCTTGTGAATATTTACAGAACTCAAAGAATGACAACAATGAAATAACGTTAACAATAACAATATATTAACAACCAAAGCCAGTACAAAGTAGGTAAACCCATCTCCACTGGTATTTAAGTAGTTCAACAGTTTTAAGTATATCCTAACCCCTGGTGAGATTACCTACAGGTACTGTCCCACAGTTCCAGTCTACCCATTGTTATACCAAACTAAAAGCTGTGAATAAACTGGAAGAATTTACTTGTATGTTTAGGTTTTGTCTTACTTTATTTACTAATCTTGATGTGCTTGTATGTGATTATTCCCTGATATCGGGGTAAACAAAATTATTATTATTATCATCATCATCATCATCATCATCATCATCATCATCATCATAGACAGACTCTGTAAAACTAAAATAAGTTTGTTCTTGTGTGAACAAAAATCGATAAATTTAATATCTGAATAAGCAGGAAATAGCCTTTGAAGCATCAAGAATTCCTGAGCTTCTTGGGGCCTGGCCTGCCCTCCCCCCCCCCCCGACCCCCTGACTAATATTTCTATTTTCTTCACAAAAAAAATATTCTTAAATAGTTCAAATGCAGTTGAATGGTGAGAAGTACTAATGAGTCAGAAACATTGAAAAGTTTCTTTCTTTTTTGTTTATTTATTTTTTTATTTTTTGTTAATGTTTTTTTTTTTTAATTTATTTATTTATTTATTCATTTATTTTTTGGTAGTGAGAGGTAACTGTATGTAAACTGTCTAGAGGCTTTGAAAAAGAAATTTAAAGGAAAACTAATATACAAGAATTTTGGTATAATTTACAACACCCAGAGAATTGGCGATTTAGACCCCTCCCCCCCCCCCCCCCATCCCCGATCATTTCTGGGTATGTACCCCGAGGATGTTATAAATGTTTTATAGATATCGATGGTGAACATGCACATGTAATATATATAATATAGGGTAGGGGTCCAATGTCCCCCTACCCAAATATATGTATCAGATATATATATATATATATATATATATATATATATATATATATATATATATATATATATATATATATATATATATATATAATACCCGTTGATGCCACGGGTATTAGCTGTCGATTCGGGTTCCCTACAGAGCCCTACTGTTGAGCCAGTCTCAAGCCTCGATACGAGACTCTTGACACGTATGAAGTCATTACTTTTAACGTACATTTACATTTAGCGGTCCAGTGACCACCTCCCAAATAATTACTAGTACATTTACTAGCGTGTTTACAGTTAGGGGCTGAAGCACCCTTTTTTCGGCAAATTTGCGTTTACATTTAGGGGTTCTGTTTCCAGTTTGTGGTCTGACAGCCAACCCTAAATGTCAATTTACATTTAGGGGCGTGTTTACATTTAGGAGTCTAATAACGTAATCAAACTTAATTCTGAATCAATTTGATGCGTGAAGTTGGCTTCTTGTGCGAGAAAATAGCAAGTGCCGACCTTGACCGGCCAAACATGCTAGCATCACGTAAACATTTGCGTGATGGCTTCTAAATATCGCGTGTAACTGGGCTCTTCACCAAGTAGTGACCGCCGCATGGAAAGTTTGCAGTGATGATGATAAACGAATAAAATAAAATTTTAAAAAATTTAAAAAAGACACAACGTTTGACCCTTTGACCACTGCTTACCAGTAGTGGTCTCCATATACCGAAACTCTTATTATGAGCCCCTTTATCAATGTGTAAAAAACCACATATATACTAGACAACGTCTATTTAAAGATTTGCAAGGAGTACCGAAAAAAGGTGAAATAAAGAGAGTTTAAAGCTATTGTTTGAGTATATAATACATGTGGATTAAAATACAAGGTCACGGACCCCCCCCCCCAAAAAAAAAGAAAAGAAAAAAAAACATGTTAAGCATTACTGGCATTTAGACACTTGATCAAATGGGCCCCTCATTTTTGCCTTTATAAAGGGCATTAATTACTATTGTCTTTCCTAAAAGTTGACAAAAGTTATTTTCGTGTAAATTTTGCAACCGATAAAAAGAGTTTCCCTTGCCTACTTACCCTTATGTTTTTTAGGCGGTGTACACTTTTCATACATTTTAAGTTGTCAAGCATTACACAAATTTCTCAAACTAACGTAAAGTTTGTTTGAACAAACATGCAAGAGCACAAAAAGGGAAAAAATGCAGTTCAACTTTCCACTTTGTACATTCACCGTGTTTTGAACAACTTGTTTTGAGAGAAAAAAAATCAGGAAATTACTGTACTGCAAAGCAAATATGCCAATGATTTATCTTATGTTGTGAAAAGTGATACATCCCTGGTTGTAGGCCTGGTAATGTCGTTTCAGCATTCGCACCGAGCACTTAATCCATCTATCACTCGAGTCAACCCAACACACCCCTGTACAATAGGGGCCGAGACCGTGGTATATCCGTCTCTTTACACATCCCTAGCCTGTCGTCTCAAAGTGCTTTTGTGAAGCATGTTGAAAATGGTTTGAAATTTTAAATAGGCAAAAAGGGTGAAAACGCAATGATATTTGATGTTGCCACCTAGAGAAATTCGCAATATTTCAGAAAAAAAGTCACCCCTATTCCGAAATTTTAATCCATAATGAAAACAACGACAATTACAACAAAAGGTAAAATTCAAGAATTGCGAAGCCACAGCCGTTCATCCTCCAAATGTGAAGAAATAAATTTCACCTTTGAACTGTGACAGGCAGCGGCCCATATAATTCTGCTGCTTCTTCGTGGTTGTCTCAACCTTTGAAATAATTTTCATGAACTACAGAATTTATTTTGTTTCCAATACATACAGACCGAAAGAATTTAAACCCAATAAGTTATCTATTGCGCCAAAGATAAAAAGAAACTAGGGCCAGTTTTTTTTTCTCGGGGGGCGGGGGGGGAGGGGGGTGCTTTGCCAGGCTTGTCAGTCAGCTGAGTAGACAGCAAACGACGAAAGTAAGCCTACATCGTTTTCGTCTTATAAAGGAATTCGATGTCGGCCAAATTATGTTAAAACACATTGAATTCATCATGCGGAGAAAACAAGGTCAACCACATTTATCGTTAATATGTATGAAATGTAAAGATTTTGCGTTACAAAAATGTGGACGACCTTGGTCATTTTTGTACTTTTAGTGGAACTTATATCATAAACATTAAGACACAGTTAAATAATCATCTTCAATATACATCGACAGGGAGCTTCCAAATTTACTCAGTAATATCCCTTGGGCCACATAATCAAATTTTGAAAATTAGTTGGTAACCTTACTTGTTATGGTCAGATCATATTGTATGCAGTAAAGGACACCTAATATGATGTATTGAAAAATAAGAAGGCTAACATCACTGAAAGTACTCGTGTTGAGTAACAGTGGCGCCACTGGTGATATTAAGTGTGATTAGCATCACAAAAATGAAAAATGCAATGTACTCATTTTTTGGCTACCAACAAAGATAGATATTCGAAATTACCAAAAAGTATGCGTTTTACCAATGACCAAATTTCACACGGTTTTTCATGTATGTGCCTCAGCCGGTAAGGCCATCAAGGATGTAGTAAGGGGAGCTTTGGGTTTTTGTATTGAGAAATAGGAAGGCTAACAGTACCAAAATTATTCCAAATGTGCATTTGTTTTTGCCTAATATGGGTGCCTTTCACCTAATTTCTTCCGGTCATAGAGAAAATGCATATCCCGAAAATCATCTTGTGACATGCAGGACATAAACAAATAGGACAGGAATGTAAAGCTTACACCAAATATGCATTATCCCAATTTGCAGCTTGCTTTAATGTTTGACCTTGACCTATTTCAAAAAGTCGTTCAGCATTTACTAAAGGTCACTAAAATCAATACGTTGAAAAAGAATAAGGCGAACGATACCAAATGTACCACAATAGAAGTTTGATGTTGCTTAGTATGCATTGCGCTGACAGATTTCTTGGGGTCGTGGGCGGTATACATTTCAATAAAGACATATTCTGTCATTTTCTGCAGATTATTTACTAGCAGAACATTTGAACCATCATGATGGGCCTCTTTTTTCAATATTTAGCATGTATTGAAATGGGTGTCTGGGGGTGTCGATAAATAAATAAATAAAGAAAGAAAGAAAGAAAGAAAGAAATGAAAACATTTTATTTTTTTTCCGTAAAAAAATAAATGAACGAACGAATGAATGAATATATATATATATATATATATATATATATATATATATATATATATATATATATTATATATATATATATATATATATATATATATATAAAAATCTGTTGTTGGTTTTTTTCCAAAAGAAAATGGTCATCTATCATGACAATGTCAAAAGTTGCAAGAATTAAACAAGTTGCATCTCAAATTGTTTTGAATGTCAATTGATGACCATTTGTTCTAAATCTGCATTGTTAACTGAATCACTTCAGACCCACCTTTTTCGGGTGGTATATGTTGCTTTGCCTTTTGCTCAAGTGTGTGTGTGCCAAAATAAAGTCTCATAAAAACTGTCTTAAGGTGGTGCGAAACCCCTGAAAGTTGGTTCACTTTTGAGTTTAATCAATTCGATGACAGTGGTTCAGAGAATTACGAGTAATCTGCAACGAAATCTCATCCGAAAGTTTAAAATTGCTAAATAAACAATGCGTTTTGGGGGAACGTGTACGTTCTCTCCCTTTTTTTTTTTTTTTTTGGTCTTCATCAAAAAAAAAATTCAAGATATATTTTCAAATGTTTGTCTCCTGTGATCAACAGATACATATCTACAAAAACATGTCAGGGACTGTTGATAAGTGCATTAATTTTTTTCGAAGATGAATACACAATGTCTGGAATACTTCCTATTTTCAAAGGGCCAAGTATTGTGTATGCAAGAAGCAGGGAGGGGTTGAGTGGACAGTATGGCATGGGTACGGGGGGGGGGGGCGAGTAAACCATGTTGCGTACAAACGCATCTTTGTTTTTGTTCTTTCCTTTTTGTTAGTTTGTTTGTTTGTTTGTTTTTTGTTTTGTTTGTTTTTTCATAATACGACAAAATATGGGTTAATATGAAGTAAGAAGTAAAAATTAAGTGATTGATGCCTGTGAATATATCTTCCACAACCAACTAGCCCCTCTGTTTCATTGTCCCAGCCAAATGGGAGCTGCCAAATCGTACCTTTTCTGGCAGAATTACCAGAAGACGTGCACTCTATTACTCTAACATCATAGGCCGCGTGGCGACGTCCGACGAGTGATATCAAAGGATACAATGTTTGAATGCACAATAATGTCTATGTTGAAACAGAATCCTATATTTAAAAGAAGTATAGCTTATAATGAACTGTGATATGACTATATATATATATTTACTCCTATAGTACAGAACAAAATTAAGACAACTATTTGTATTGAATGTAGCTGCCATGATAGTTTTGCGCAGATGAAATACATCAAACGGTGCTTACAAGGGAAAAAAGGCTCAATAACTCACATGGACTTCTTGCGCTTTGACCACGATGCTGTGTTCTTAAATTTCGGGGGGGGGGGTCAATGCAAATTTTCAGGGTTTTTTTTAAACAACTTAGTACACTTATTGGGATGAATACGGTAGATTATATAAAAACAGAGTTAAGATACGTGTCTTTTAGGCCCACCACTATGTCATGATTGGCCAGTTGCAGCTACCAAACTAATTTGCCTACTGCGTGCATGGAGGGAGGAGCGGGAGTGAGACTCTTACCTATGCCCTGCGTGCATGGGGGGGGGGGGGGGGAGGGGTTGCGGGTCGGAAAATGTGATTTTTATATTTTCTTACGTAATAATTGAATGGCCCCTGAAGTAAGCAAAGTTTATGACTTCTTCATTTTTGGTCCCCAGTTAAATATGATTGAATTATTTTCTAGAGAATCCTCCATACGTTTTTATCATCAAGGAACTGAAGATTGAATCAATTTTTATTTGATCAAAATGGGACAATCGGTTAAATTTAGTGGTGGAGATGAATCAGAAGAAAGTGAACTTATTAATGATATCATTTGTGTTGTTTTAAAACATTTTTATTTATTTATTTATTTATTTATTTATTTATTTATTTATTTATTTATTTATTTATTTATTTATTTATTTATTTATTTATTTATTTATTTATTTATTCATTTATTTATTTATCGATTTATTTATTTACTTATGTATTTATATATTTATTTACCTAAAGTTTATATATGAAGATATAAATCGTCTTCAGCACATTATGTTTCAGCATTTTATCATTCATTATCCATCTATCTATCTATCTATCTATCTATCTATCTATGTATCTATCTATGTATCTATCTATCTATCTATCTATCTATCTATCTATCTATCTATCTATCTATCTATCTTTCGATCCGTCCGTCCATCCATCCATCCATCCATCCATCTATCTATCTATCTATCTATCTATCTATCTATCTATCTATCTATCTATCTATCTATGTACCTATCCATCTAATTATTTAAAGGGATTTCTATCAATACAGACGTTTCTTGATATTTGCATTAATCATACACAGGGTATCACAGCTGTCAGGACTCTGACAAAGACATTAAACCTCCTTAGGCCTTGCATTGTGTAAATCTGTAGAAATGAGAGGAAGTATTCGGACACAAATCTCCATATCAAATAACACCCACGTGAGAAAATGTGACAAGTACCCCAATTGTGATTACTCTAAACCGTGATTATCATTGCTAGCCTGCCTGAAATAAAATCATACAATATCATAATATAATATCATACATCGAAAGATGAAAATAAACGTTCCCTGCATCTATGACGGCATGTGAAAGCCCACGAAGGCAGTCAAGCGAAAGATGATGAGCCAGGTTTCAACCTTCGTTATAATTAAATTTCCACTTTGTCAGCACGGAAGATCAGCTAAATATGATACTAATTAAGTATCCTTTGATATATCAAAATTTGTCCGATAAAAAGTGTTTCTGTATTTGAAAGCTAACTGGACACGCTCACCTGGGTTGCATCGTCTGCACGCTATGACTACATGTCGTATACATACTGTAGACTCATTGAGCGATTTTTTTTAAAGCAAACTACTGACTTTTTTGTAACATCGAAGTGAATATAAGCAGGAAGCATACGCAAAATTTAAGATCTGGGCGAATATGTGTTGTAAACAATACCACGTTATGCAAAAATACGGATGTTTTGCTTGCCTTTCTGCGCTGCCATTCAAATGTAATGTTGTTTGCTGCCGGCTCTGGGGGTTCTACCTATAGGAGTATCGAATTATAGCAGCATCTAGATGGGCACTTCTGCGCATGCTCGTGGGAATCGTGTATTGCAAGCGAGGATCGTGCCACTGCATCGTGTGACATGCCACGTGCTTACGCTTGCAGTCACCCTGCGCATTTGACAAGGTGGGTTGTCCTTCATGGCTCGCATTTTAAATTTGCATAAACGATAAAAATAAAACCCTGGCATTGCAAAGTTGTAAAAAGGCATACAACGAATTTTATCCCACTCAGAACTAGAAAAACACTTAACAAAGCTTAAAGTACCGTTTCAAGTTCCCGTGCATGACTACTATGTGCGATTTTGACATCGCAGACGACCGGCAGCTTTATCTCACTTCTGACAGTGACTGCTAGATACGTGGAAGCGATAAATGCTTCCTTTATCTATTAGTAATACTTACCTTTCAATCACTGATGCTTATACCCCTGCTTATCAGGTTCCCAGCCAGGTTTTTAAACCTGAAACGTTTTATGGCTGACATGTGGTTACATGCACAAACCCCCAAAGGGGCCTCCGGTACAACTTCGGGTGTTTGCGCATGCTCACCAGTTTCTCTCCTCTAGAATTTCACTGGTGGGGACGGCTTGGGTGGGCTTCTGAGTGATTGAGAGGTAAGTATTACTAATAGATAAAGGAAGCATTTATCGCTTCCACGTATCTATGGTGTAATACTAGCCTCTCAATCACTCATGCTGATATACCAGCAGAATGGAGGAGGGCGGAATTCACCTTTTGACTCGTCTACAGTAATACCCCATAGGTCAGCCACGTACGTTAGTACGGTACCCTAATCACTCTGAACTCAACCTGAGCAATCGTACTGCAAGAAGGAGCAGGAGAATTCAAGGAAAAAAGCAGAACGGCATATAGAATGAACAGCTGCTCTGTTCCCTCAACCCAGCCTACCACAGCAGAAGTAAAGCAGACTACTTGCCTGGTCATATGAATCTGCGACTCCGGACATACTACGTGAGCCTCTTTGGGGCAGTCTGGTAGTCACCTCGGAGCTACTTCCCATCGCCAAAGGAGGCTGTGCGAGTATTGCGCATCGCCATCAAACCATCCTGAATCTCAGTCAGGTCCCGCAGGTAAAAGGATGTGAATGTTGTGTGAGCCTTCCACCTGCATGCCTGCATAATGTCGGCAAGGGCAACATTGCGGATCAGAGACCACGACGCAGAGAAAGCCCTGACATCATGTGCTCTTACCCCTTGGACCCTAAGAATATCCTCTGACCCGGAGGCTACCTGGTAGGCCTTACAGACCACCGCCTTCAGCCATGCGGACACGGTATTAGCAGCTATCCTGCCTCGGTTTTCCTCAACGGAAGAAAGAGGGCTCTCCGACCCTGATGAATCTCTTTCGTTCGGTCCAAATACCACTTTAGCGCCCTCACAGGACACAATGTCCTATCAGGTTCCGATCTTGATAATGTGTCGGAAAGCTCTTTGATTGTAAAGCCGGTAAAGGCAGTGGTGGGGTCTGTGGCAACATGGTTCTTGGCTAAAAAGCCCATGTGTGGTTTCAATGTGACGGAGGTTTTATCCTCCAACCACCGAATCTCGTTAACATCCAATGCATGGATTTCACTCCTTCTGACCCCTGAGGCCAGTGCAAGCAGGAAGACTGTCTTGTAAGTCAGCCATTTAAATTGGATCGTTTTGGGATCCTTTTTCTTCAAATGGAAGTCTCGTCATGGCCAAAAGGATGAGGCTCAAATCCCAGGTGGGCATTATATTTTTGCCAACTGGTTTGTCAGTATAAAAACTTTGAATCAAGGCTGACAAATGTGGGTCTGCTCCTAATGATTGACCCAATTTCTTGCTCAGGGAGGAAGAAATCGCTGTTCGATATCCTTCGATAGTCCTTGGACTTAGCTCTTTTTCCTCAAACAAATACAAGAGGAAATCGGCAACATCTGAGGATCTTGCTGACCAAGGTTCCAACTGCTTCCCGGCACACCATTCAGTGAACAGTCTCCACCTCGAGTCGTATGTCTTCAAAGAAGACTTTCGAAGTTTACCTCGTGCAATTCTTTAGGCAATGAGATTCGAGAGCCCAGCCTCTTGGACGTGTCGTGCAACAACCTCCATGCATGAAGGTTGAGCACCGCTGGATTCCGATGGAACCGGGACGTCCGAGGCTGCACGAGCAGTCTGTCCCATACTGGTAGACGTAACGGAGCCTCGCAACTCAACTCCAGTAGGTCGAGAGACCAATCCCATTTTGGCCACCAGGGAGCCACCAGGATGATCTCCGCCTTCTCTTCCCAGATCTTTCTCAGAACTTGAGGGATCAACGGGAGCGGAGGAAAAGAGTAGCCCAACATTCCGTTCCAGCATATTGCCAGGGCGTCCACCGCAAAAGCTAGAGGATCTGGGACTGGAGCCACGAACACTGGCAATTTGTAGTTCCATCTGGTGGCGAACAAGTCCACATGGGGTGTCCCCCATCAGTCCTATAACGCCTGAACTACTCGTGGGTGTAGGGACCATTCTGTCCCTATCACTTGTCCCTTTCGGGACAATTGGTCGGCCATTACATTTAGATGGCCGCTGATGTGACGGGCCAGAATCCTTACTCCCTTGCTGCCGCACCGGAGAAGTATTTTCTTTGTTAGCTCGAACAACAGTTTGGACCGAGTGCCCCCTTGTTTGTTCAGGTAGGCCACCACAGTCCTGTTGTCCGACATCAACGTCACATCCTTGTTTTTCACCAACTGTTCGAACTTCTGCAGGGCTAAATATACTGCCTCCAGTTCTAGCCAATTGATGTGAAAATGTCTCAAGTGCAGAGGCCAGATGCCTGAGACCATGTTGGAGTCCGTGTGGGCTCCCCAGCCCTGTTTTGACGCGTCCCTGTAAACAACCAGTTTGGGATTGAACGGCCTCATCGTCTGTCCACCCATGACGTTCCTTCTCACCGTCCACTAACGGATGAGGTACTTGTCGTGCGGACCTACTTCGACCATTTGCCGCAAACTGGTCCTGTTCCACTTTGCGTTCAGAGCTATGTTGAGTGGCTTCCTGTGTAGGCGTCCTAACGGAACTTGCGAGTCCATCGAGGACATCATGCCCAACAGCGACAGCCATTGCCGAGCTGTTTGCCGTGTCGATCTCATGAACCTCTTGATAAGGCTCTGTAGTCTGTCCCATCTGTCCTCGGAAGGACGGCACTCAAATCGGACTAGATCGAAATGAATGCCTAGGAAGACAAACACCTGTTCGGGTGTGAGATTTGATTTGGGGATGTTTACTTCTAGCCCTAAGTCCCCGCACAGCTTCAACAGAAATTTTCTGTTCTTGATTAGTTCCTGATGAACTAAAGCTCGGACAAGCCAGTCGTCCAGGTACACGTGCATTCTTATGCCCCTCTTGTGAACACATGCTGCCACGGATTTCACTATCCAGATGAACACCTGAGGTGCTGTGGCCAAGCCGAATGGAAGAGCTCGAAACTGGAATACCTGGTCTGCGTAAGCGAACCGTAGGTACTTCCGACTGCCCTGAAACATAGGCACGTGCAGATACGCGTCCTTCAAGTCCAGGGAGAAGGTCCAGTCCCCGGGTCAGAGAGCCTTCGTTATGGATTCCGGCGTTTCCATGTGGAAGTGTGGAACTTCCAAATATGTGTTCAGATGAGACAGGTCTATGACCGGTCTCCAGCCGCTGTCCCTCTTTGCGACCAAGAATAGTCGGCTGTAGAACCCCGGAGAAGAGTGATCCCTCACCCTCTCTATGGCTCCCTTCGCCAACAACTTCTCGACCGCCTCGTGGAAGAATGACCTCTTCCGCTCTTAGGCCGGCGGTTCGAACTTCCAGGGGACGCGGGACAAGGGCGGTCCCTCTTTGAGCGTAGCACATATCCCTTTTCTAGGACACTTAACACGAACGAGTCGTCCGTGACGGAAAGCCAGTGACTGCGGAAGTCAGCTAACCGACCGCCGAGTCACTGACACATCGCCCCAGACCTGTCGTAAAAGCTCCTGACGGGTGTGGATGACTGGCACGCACCTTCAGTCCCTTTTCCCTTTACCGAAGCCGGGCTTCCGAAAGGGCCGGTTCTGCTTGCCACTGCCGGAGGACAGTGCATCAGCTGAACCCTGCCTCTGAGGCTTCTTGTTCCTAGGTCGCCTAGGTTTCCTCCTCTTTGCAAAGGAGTCCTTGGCACCAGAAACTTTGGCTCCCTGTCCACGAGCCTTGGTGGCTGCTCTAGCTACGTTGAGGATGGCTTGGTTAGCCTCATCGGCCTGTTCCTGCTTTTGCTGCTCCACCACTTGGTCCCTGATGGGAGCGAGAGCACCTCCGAACAAGTAGTTCGAGAACAAAGGCTCGCTGTTCACCTTCTGAGAGGTTGGTGACTTGCAAGCACGAATCTCGCCTTGTTAACCTCAGGTTGGCTTCCATGGTGATGACCTGCCTGAGAATGTGCTGTATCGCCATACCCCGGGACGCCTGAAGCCGGGTATTCAGACTTATCCAGTCCCTGACTGGTTCCGGGACCTGCTGCGACACGAAGAGCCGCTGCATGATCTCGGCAGATGCGGCCGAGGACACGTCCAAGAAGGAGGCAATGAATACCGTCGCTCTTGCATCCTCCTCTAGTCTACTAAGGACCTCCTGGGGGACTTTAGGAGATGGGGGGATCCATTTACAGATACTCTCCCATTCCACGTCTACCTCCGTAGCCCTATTAACATAGATCTCATTAGGTACACAGTACCTAGCAACGTTAGCTCTCGGCCTCCTCAACAGCTTCCCGCACTTCAGCGCTTGCTGAGTCGGGACGCCGGAGGGCAACCTAGATCCCCGGAGCTCTTTATCCAGGCTCTGATATACTTCGTCCACGTAAGCAGAGAAGGGGAACCCGGACCCGACTTGTTCCGACACAGACAGCGACTCTAGTGGGTACACTGACATCGCTCATCTCTTCGTGGTCGGTGGCAAGGGAGGAGCCTTCAAGGTGTCTCTGAGGAGAGCCAAGATCGACTCCTTAGTCGAGTGAAAGAGCCCTGCAGGTTCACTAACCTCGGCTGGGGCTGAGCTGTCCTCAAAGGACAACTGTCATTGAGCGGAATGGGCCGGGTCGTCGGCCAACACCTCATCGCTCTCCGACCCCATCCCTTGGACAGGTCGGGACTCACGCTCCAGATTACGCCTAAGGGTTTCCACGCGTTCGTCCTCGCCTTCGTCAAGAAGAGCATCGTGTAACAAGCCCTCTCCGTCAGACAAAGGCTCTCCCCGCTCATCTAAACCACTATGCAGTGGAAAAAACGGCGTGGAGAGAGAGGGAAGGGCAGCTTCAATTTGACTGGTCCTCTCCGGTTGCTCATCGGAGTGGTCCAGTCCGGTCCTGGTCACAGCCGGCACGGATGCGGCAAGCACTGGATCTGATGTACCGGACCGGTCCGGACCGGCCAGGGAAGTATCATGTACTTTATGGCGTGCTCCGGGCAAGGGTTCATGACCCACCTCCGTGAGCACTGGGGCATCTCCCATTAGAGAACTTGTGGCTCCTTCCACAGTGCCAGTCACGCCTGTCCCCTCCGTAGAGCGAACCAGCAAACCAGGCTGTTCCGGTGCCTCCCCCGTGTCCATGCTGGTCTCCTCTGCAGGAGGGCCGGTTGCACCTGGACCTTGAATTTCCCTTGGGAAACCCGGGTCTTGGGTCTGCTGACCCGCAGGTGCCACAGACACAGCTGGTGTATGAAAGGGGACTCTCATCTGTGCGGATTGCACAAAAGACTGCATGGTGGTGGCCATCAGCATTTGTGTTCTCTGCATAGTGTCCAGTGTAGCCTTGAGTCCCGGATCCAAGGCGGGTGCCCTCTTTTCAGAAGGCTCCTCGGCCCTGTCCCCCTTTCTCTTGAGAGTGTGCCTCTTCTTCTTTGGGGTCGCCCCCCGCCGAATCTGAGGCACTATCCATCGGCTCAACTCTCCGAAAAGAGGAGGAAGTGGTGACTCGCAGGCTTGCTGGAGAGTCTTGAAGTTGAACGGATGGAGCTCTACGGTGAGACAGTTTAGCCCGCTGAGGTTCTGCCAACTCAAAGAGGTCCAACCTCTCACTCGACCAGCTTTTACAGTGCTGACAAGGTCGTAACCTTGAGCACTGCAGTCGCTCCAGCTCCCATCTGCACTTTCTACAGTGCGGATGGTTGTCCCACTTCCCCATCAGATGGCCGGCCACATCCTGCTTCTGAGAAGCAGGGATGCCCGCCACTGAACTGGCAGGGACAGCTGGAGCTGTTCCAGCACTCACTGGGGGTGAGAGGCTGCGCCCCTGCCTCCCCCGGAGCTGCTGGATTAGGAGGCGAGATCGTTCTTGACGTCTCTCACGCTCCTTGCGGTCCACATCCTTGTCCGCCATGTTGGTTTTCAAGGGAAAAGACCACGTGTTCCTGAAAAAAAAATAGATTAAAAAAACCAGGTAGGAATCAAGGCTTCTCGCTCAAAGAACGGTCCAACGAGTCTCTACCCCACACTTATCTAGATCCTTAGGCGATGAGTTGTTCCGGCAGTGAAAACTGCAAAAACAACCCGATCTTGGGGCACTCCTGTGATCACCACAACAACGTGGGCGGAAGCCAGGAGAGAAACTGGTGAGCATGCGCAAACACCGGAAGTTGTACCGGAGGCCCCTTTGGGGGTTTGTGCATGTAACCACAGGTCAGCCATAAAAAAGTTTCAGGTTTAAAAAACCTGGCTGGGAACCTGATAAGCAGGGGTATAAGCATGAGTGATTGAGAGGGTAGTATTACACCATAGATATAGGCCTCATGAAATTGGGCGATAATAGGGGTGTGTTGTAAAAACGTTCCCATTGTCTTAAAACGTACTTCTGCTTGGAATTTGAGCGTAGAAATAATTGGCAATACCTGCTGGTGAACAAATCATGGCTTTGCACACAACATATTAAGATCAAAATTGAGTTTTCAAGTTGTTACTTTCATTGGAGGCAAACGTGCAGTTCCGGTGCCCCTGATATCGATCAGGCCGAAGAGCGTGGTGTCACAAACATTGCCCGCAGATTTAAATAAATAGAAACACTTGCCAATTTCGCCACAAAATGCTTTCTCTTTAATCCACTTTGAGTTCTCAAAATGGGAGAAATTGCGCAGCGCCTATATGTGATGTTGGTCGAAGTTCTGAATCCACATGGCTCATTAGGCCTAATATTAAATAAGAAATCACGCGGGGCTTACAAATTTTATTTCACTCTGCTCACACAAGGACTGCATCTGGTGATCTTCTTAAATGAAGATCTCTCAAGAAAATGAGCTACTACGTGCGGACTTAATATTTGTTAGAAAGTGACAGAAATGTGCCTCTGAAAGCAGTGAACAGCAAAAATGTTTTGATGACTGACCATGGTAAGCCTAAATTCATTGATTTTCAGCAAATTTCCTGTCTCAACACCAGAGCCAGTGTCTCGCCAGAAACAAGTTTTGACATTAAGAACTATTACAGGTTCGTCCGGCTAGGCTAACCTCATTAAGTCGGGGGGTTCAGATCTTGTGTATAGTAGTAGCCTAATTAAGTACTCATACATCATAACAGGCAAACTGCAGGGGAAGTAATTCCCCAATGCATACCGGTACGCCTACAGTGTGTGTTGCGCGGCCACTCTGATAACATGAATGTTTTGTTTTCATCTTTTTTTTTTTTTTGGATAGACGGAAAGGACAGCAGTTTCTCTCTTTCGTTTTCTTTCCCTTTTTCAATTATATACTTTTAAAGATCGTTAATATTTTATTCTTGAAAAAAAAAATCCTTCGTCGCATTGGCGCTATGAAGATGCTTGTCAACTACTTCTGTCCATTGTATTCACATTGTATTTATGAGATAATTATGTCTAGCTGAGGTCCGGTGACGGACACATTGTCGAATTCCATCCGCGAATGTCAATTTCTGCGATCTTTAGTTTCTTCCTAATCAAACTGCGCCAAAAATTAAAATAATCAAAGACAAGAACAGCCGAATGATAAATGATGTGAAACACAATTTTGGGCGAAAAATGCTAATCATTTTAATCAAAATTTCTGCGATATAGTTCAACAAGTGTCTGCAGAATTGCCAGACGACTGTACCACTGGATGGTAGGCCTACAACCTGTAGGCTGTAGACCCTAGTGTTTCCTTTGTTCCTGAGCTGTGCGAAAGCCAACAATGAAAAATAGAAGAATAAAATACCGATGTTTATTTTATTTTATTTTATAATATGTCAGCGAACGGCGAAATCTGAATTACTTTTTGTTAAACAATTTTCACATCAGTCGAGGCAAACCGCCTTCGGAAATAAGTGAAATACACTGATCACTTTTTCAGCATACATGACGAAAAGGCGGTGTGCCTCGATCAAAGACAATCTGCTACCTGCTATTCCTAGAGAAAACAAAACACCCCCTCCCCCCGCCCTGAAGGTCTTGGTGCTTATGAGCGTGAATGACAGATTTTTTTTCATGGAACTTCTGACAAATCTTCGGCAAAATTTTGTAATAAATTTGCATTCGCCAGAAATAACTTTTCTGCCAATTTCTCATTCGACCATATCTAATTTCGCCATTTATGTTTGTCGCATTCACTGATTTATCGACGAAGTTGGTTTCGAATGGGGTATTTGAGGTCCCAAATATTCATTCTCAATCCGTTAATCTTTGTTCACGAACTTATTGAACCTGTTTATATATCCAATCAAACTCATCACCTTTGGGCCTAAAACAAATTTACATTCACAACTGTGACCAGGCAAATTCCAGCTCCGAGATAACCAAAGGATTGTGAATATCCTAAAACATACTGTAAAGCCTTGTGCCTTTGATTTTACCTCAACTCAACCCAACTCTACCCAACCCCACCCACCCACGCCCCCCCCCCCCCAAAAGGCGCTTATGAGATGTTTGGTTTGCACTATTATAAATAATAGTGCAAACCAAACATATATTCGGTCTCAAATGCTTTATTTGATTCTAGTTTCATTCATGCATTCCAAACAAAGCCTTTTCCTGGCCTTTTTAATAACCTCCTGTTAGTAAGTCAGCATCCTCCGAAATTTGTTTAAACAAGAGACAAAAGGGATTTTTCTTTTTTTTTTTTTTCTTTACCAAGAAGTCGCTGAAGTCTTCAGTTTGTAAGCACCTCATAGCCAATATGTTTATCTCGTTGATGGTGCCGTATTCACGTGTCAAGAGATCTAATGGTTCTTTACTCTGACTTGCTTGTGTTTTGAGATTCGTGTATTTGTTTAGATTTATATTGCACTGCTCGTTATTTTATTATGATTTTTTAAAGGTAATATAAATTTGCACTGTATATGGTATAAATAACCTAGTTGAATGTGATCCATCGAAAAAAAAAAAAAAAAAAAAAAAAAAAACATTGTGCGTGGTGCCTGTGTGTAGACCGCTGGTATACTGTTGTGATAACTCACCGTATTTGTTATATGTCACCGAGAAGATGAAATCCTTACCTAATAACACTAAACAGAGCTGCAATTAGTGAAAAACAACACCCTGCCGGGGCCAGGTTCACATGGACACCATGCCTTTGCTAGTCAGCTGTTGGCTTTTTCTATACCTGGAATGTACCAAATGTTTTTGTGTTTTTGTTTTGATAACCCATTCAATACCAGCTCGTTGAAAAAGTATACATATCCTATGATGTAGCGGCACATATACACAGTATACCAACCAATGGCAGCCCTCTCTCCCCCCCCCCCCCCGCTTTGCACCTTCACCCTCACCCCTATCACCGATGGGAGTTCCCCTTCGTCAACCCTCATCTCCCAAAGCAAGTGATACTTCGCTCCAGCTTGTAATGTGTTGTGTTTACAGATGTGTTTTATGTTGTATGGGATTGTGATGTGCGTATTGCATTGTATCTTGGCTTGTTGGCCGACATATTACCATGTTGTGTATACGGTGCAGTCAAATAAAGTCCTTTATTCATGTCGTGCATCTTATCTACTATTAACGACAATGGCACACTCATAACTGTGACCACTTAAAGTGGAACGCAAAGGAATTTATCTCTGAGTTAATCCATGGAGGTAGACTTTTTACCTCCATGGTTAACAAATATATCGGACGAACCCAATGAAATCCACAACTGATATTTTAAAGTACAAGATTGATACTTTGCTAACCCTCTCCTCTCATCAAAATGTTAATGCATCTACATGTATACCTTCTAAATCAGTGCTGACACACTGTCTTTTTCTCTATAAAGAGGTCATTGTTCTGGCCATCTAAGGGTTACACCCTACACTCTTAAACAGCGGGGAGCAATTAACACATGCATGTGTGTATTATGCGGCCAGATTGCTCTGATTTGCATGATTTTTTTTCCAAAAGCCCAAATGAGAAGCTGTTTCTGTCATCCGTTTTGTTTCCTTTTTTTTCAATTACATAAGGCCTACATCACTGAAAAGGGTTCTCTTAAAAAAATATCCTTTTCCCCCACGACCTTTCTCTTATAATTTGGCTTCTATAGGGAGACAGAGAGACAGATAGAAGCACTAACTGAATATACAACACGGGAAATCGTTTTTTTTTTTCTCATCTATTTCTTTTCCTTTCTTTAAAATTACATAAATGAAAGATATTGATTTCTTTCGTTTGACTTCAGTGGAGAATTCTTTCTGTGTGTGTATACAGAGAGAACGAGTGGTTTGAAATTTAATTTTAGCAGTCGGAATTTTAACTAAGTTCATACAACAAAAACAGGAGTGCAAGAATACAGGCGACTTCAGGTATGAGTTTTTTGGGGTTTTTTTTAAATTTTATTTTGTATATTGTATTTATAGTAAACTTATTAACGGCGTCAAACCACTTGACTCTTCAGGGAGGAACTGTTGGTGTTCAATATCAGTTGAGGTTTAATGGTACTGCTGACTGCTGTGCTGAGTGGGGTGGGGGGGGGGAGGCAAGGGGCTCTAATTGCATTGGTAACGTACAACTTAACAAGCATACAAGATTGTTATAGGCTTACAATGCATGATTTTATAATTCGAGGAGCGGCATAACCTGGGTGTAGCCCCCCCCCCCCCCCCCCACCTTATTTTTTCTCGTGGGACGACTTTTCATAATCTGTGCAGACTTGGGCAAATGTGCGTTGTCCTCATAACTTTTTTTTTTTTTTTGTTTTCCTTGCTTTCTCTTTTTTTTTTTTTTTTTTTTTTTTTCTTGCTTTCTCTTTTGTTTTTTTTTTTTGGTTATTGTTTTTTTTGTTTTTTGTTTTTTTGTTTGTTTTGTTTTTTTGATTTTGTTATGTTTTTGCTCCTTTCCCTAGAAATTTTACAAGAATAAGATATATATTTGCCGAGCAGTTAATATCTTTCATACCAATAGTTTTATTTTCCGAGGGAAAGTTTTTTCACGTCCGTTGCAAATGTGTTATGTGCAGATGATAATTAATATTCATAACATTAACTTGATAACAATTAAATTAACACAGCCAGTGCCATGGCAATGGTCCACAGCAACTTTGCCTGGGCTGGTTTTGTAGAACTTAAGTATTTCCAGCCAAACAGTAACAAATTGCGATGTACGTACGGTGTATCTATCCTTGGCTTGGGTGTTAGATATACGGTCATAATACATCCAGATGTTGTATTTAAAGAGGGAATACAACGAAAAGACAATTGCAATTTTGTGCTCTGTGACTGTGGGTGTGGCTGCGTCAGGCTGTTTGCATGAGCTGCAGCCCTGGTCAGGGTGAACTTCCAGACTGATTTCCAGGCGTTACTGACACCAAGGAGGGAACACTACCCTCCTTGCTAACGCCAACGGCGAGGTTGTGGATCGCAAAGTGTAGAACAAATTACCTGCACACTGAATTTGATAAGAAAGCACAAAGAAAACTTCCACGGCTACTGCAATGACAATAAAAAAAACTTCGACCTGTTTGCCAGGGGCACGCCCGGCACGCAGGCTTTCGTTTCTCCGTTTCTGGGAAATTTCGATCACATGACCAACCGTGCCCCGGAGAAATTCTCTTCGCACTTCATGTTGTGGTTACCCATGACAACGAACGAGTCCATCAATGCCCACAGGGCACCACAGCTAGTATTTTCTTCAACAATGTTTATACAGAAGAATTTATATTAACTTCGACATAACTATACATGAATATATACACTTTATTTAACACGCGATAGCCCTCTTCTCCTGCTCGATTTTGATAAGAGTCCCATGCAACTGTTTCGGGCCTACCAGGAAGACTAGTACTGACACTGTACCCCCTCCGTGAGTAAAATGATAACAGCGGACTGGCATTTTTCATTCGCCTGCATTTGATTTTGATGGCTGTATCAAGTGTGGAATCATTAATATAGGTATACTGCTATTTTTGTTCACCTTCTAGCTGGAAATTAAACTCCAGTCCTTGAGGGGAGAACCTTTATATTGTAATACACATATTAGATCTACAATTTTATTTTGCAAACTGCGTCGCACGGGTGTTTGGATTAGATTAGATTGCATAACACTTGCCGACTAGGCCTATAGTATAGGCTTAATGGATATTTTCTATCTAAATTTTAGCAGTTTATGCCCATTTAAATGCATTAAAACCCTGGAGCTTCGGGGGTCTCCGCCCCCTTAACCCCCCGCCAGGGCTCCGCCCTGGACCCGCCGGGGGCCTAGGTGGCCCATGGACCCCAGGCCTTACTTGCTATGTTCAGCTCCCCAACTTGACAAATCCTGGATCCGCACCTGTAAAAGCTAACATTGTGTCTGAAAATATGCAAATTTCAAAAAACTTGTATTCCATCCCACATTAGTCTCTTAGTGCTTATTAACTTTATTATTTTTTTTACACGTTTTGTCAATGAATGGCAAAACTATCGATGATTTCCGACAATCGGGCACGTCCGACAATTGGGCACATCTCTAGTCTAGAGTGCTAGTACTAGTAGAAGCCTACATAGTTACACACGGGGCCTAAATTGAATACATTTCTGAGTCGCCGTATCCTTTCACAATCGCAGTTACCAGGCATGAAAGAGAAGGGAAAAAACACACACAAATTCATCATAACTAGCCTAACTGGGAAATCAAGGATGGGTACACTGTAATGTCGAAATACTGACTGCCAAGATGACTATTCAAGTTCTGAATGATGCCGACACTTCAAATGGCCATCACCATGTACTAGCTGCCAAAATACTGGTCACATAACTCGCAAGATCTGAAACTTTGTGCAAGTACACAACCAAGAAATTGTATGTGTGTATGTCGAAGTTCGAACATTAGGCAGTGGTCATCATCCCAGGACCGGTGCTTGAATGGGTTAATCACCTGTCTGCAATATTTCAATTTGTCGTATTTTGGCATCAAAGTTTATCAGCCAGTTGTGATCTGTCGGGGGTTCCTCCCCCCCCCCCCCCCCCTTTTATTGACATGTGGGCACACTGGTATGACCAGCTGTTGCTGTGGCACGCGTTTAAAACTGAAAGATTGAAGCCAGTTCTCTACAACCGACGCTTCTTCAAACAGTCCCCAAACCAAATGATGTAGTGTGGTCCCGTTGGCACCTTGCCAGTCGCCTGCGTCACGAAATTCTCCATGACGGCAGGCAAATGATTGACAGCTCTGCAGACCAGACTCCCAGCTGCATGTTCCAGACCGGTGTATGCAAGTCATCGTGACTCGGTTTTGGCACCTGGAGCACATTTATTTATTCATTAACCAGGGTTATTTATTTATTTATTTATTTACCAGGGTTACATGTATCATTGTATGTATGTTTGGGCCAGCTGATCAGAAAGATACTGATCCAACAGCACCATGCTACTTTTGAACTAGCTACATTAAAAAGGGTGGTAAAATATCACCGAGAAACAGGAAGAATTCCTACCCCAATGTAACAACTTGTTGACGGGCGCCACAGAAAGTAACAGATCAGCATCTGAAATTGATCGATGTTAAATGAATTTCAACCAGGAGAGAACAGCTCGTGACATACAAAAAGTTTGACAAGATTCGGTTGGTTTGTCGCTGTCCATATTATCACACATAAAACGGTTAAGACGAGGCCTTGGTTGGAGCATGGAGGTATTATTAGGCTATGCAGTAAGATCTTGCCATGGATATGTTTATCATTTTTTTGTGTGTGTGTCATGTTTTGGCCAGGCAGAAATTCAGCCGTGAAATAGGTGAAAGTTGTCACCCAGCACCTCGGAGAGTACCGAAAGGTCTAAATATACCGATGAACGCCGAGCGCTAATAGCCTCTGTGTTGAAACAAGCGGTGCCAGTGCAGCCGCACAGTAGCAGTGTGCGGGTTTAATTCCCCTGCCCCCCCCCCCTCCACACACACACACACACACAAATTCACAATAAAACTTGGCGGTTTTAGAGCTCGAACCTTTGAAGTGGCTGGCGTGATCTTTCCTTCTGTATAATACTTCCATGGTTGGAGCCGGGGAAGAATAGTCGCAACCATTGTGTGTTGTGACCCTGACACCGCCGGTCCCCTTGTGTTCTTCCGTGATGCTTTTTGTAGGTTGAAGGCAACATGTTAATAATATGATTGGTTCAAATCAACCAGTGTCGTACCGGTTCTCTTCATAACAAGAATGACTGACAGGCAATGCTAGCATCGCGCGCACGTCTGAAAAGTTGATTCAACCGCGCCAGTCAGGCATAGGGCATCGTCCGATAGGCTCAGCGCATTATGTAACACGCCAGTCGCCAGATGCGAGAAAAAAATGACCACTAAAACGCATGCTTAAAAAGGCATTCGCGCACGTTGGAGCACGCCGTTAGCAAGCACATCTCGCTGGCGGCATGCGAGATGCGTGGCGCAGTGCTCAAGCGTAGGTAAAACAGTGCGAGTCTAGGTGGTCCATGATGCATGAGCTTTACTCTAACTTTCTTCACGTGTAAAGTTTTAAAAATACAGACAGTAAATACAATTGACCTGTTACATTATTAGGACCAAACAACTGATTAGGTTGCCTTACTGGACTACTGCCACTGGCTACTATATGCATATTTTCTCGAGCTATTTGTTGTTGAAATTACTTGTCAATGTGGGTCATAAGTTTGGAAATTATTGTTATAATCATAACTATTTTTATTGACAGAGAAAAATGCTAACACAGGAGATAACAACAATAAACGCTTGCAGGTGTGTGTTTGGTGGGAAACCAGTTACGTTTGATATATAGTGAACATTCCGGTGAAACAAATAGAAAAAAAATAATATTCAGCGGCTGGGAATTGAATTTCCTGTTTACATGGTAATACCATTTGTCCGGTAAGAAATGTCCTTGCACCTTATGAATAGTAAGAGTTGTCCCGTCTGTTGAATGCAGTCAGACCACAGAATAGTTGTGTCCTTTCGTCATACCACCGGCTCTATATGCGATTTTTTTCGATTCAAGTTAACTTTATATAGCCAATTATGTTTGGTTCGCATTTATTTTTAATTTTCCTAAATTTGAATAATGTCAATATAGGTGGACTATGCAACGTATTCTCCAAAAAGTGGCATCACACACACGCACACACACACACACACACACACACACACACACACATATATACTGAACCCCAATGAAAAGTATCCACATGCCAATTTTGAAGTATTTTATTGTTTATACTTGAAACATTTCATACCTAGACGTGCTTAGAACTTAACAAAGCATTCACTTTTCTGGCGTAAAAATAATGTCACGCTCTACCGACATTAACGTCACTTACAGGCAAAAAATGTCATTAACTGCCCTAATTGAAAGTCACACAAATTTTTCTGTTCAATATGGGATGTGGCCACCTCGAGCATCAACACATGCTATACATCTGCGGCGCATACTGCTGACCAGGGTTTGAATTCTGTGTTGGGGAACATTATTCCATTCTTCCTGCTGAGCTTGGATCAGCTGGTTTCGGGTAGTAGGCCTAGGTGTCCTCCGTTGAATACCTTGGCCTAACTGATCCCACAAATGTTCAATAGGGCTCAGATCGGGTGAGAACGCTGGCCATTCCATAACATTGATGTTGTTCTCATTGAGAAAGTTCATTGTTAATCTTGCAGAGTGTGCACGTGCATTGTCCTGCTGAAAGATCGCCAGATCTTGATGCTGCTCCATAAATGGGACCATGTGCGGCTCCAGCACCTCATCAATGTACCGCCTAGCATTGAGGATCCCTTGAATGACCACTTGGGGTGTCCGGTAGCGGTTGCTGATGCCTGCCCACACCATGACAGAGGGTCCACCCCATCGATCTGCCTGACGGACACAGGCATCTGCATATCTCTCCCCAGTCCGGCGCCACACACGTTCTCTGCCATCTGCTCTGCTGACAAAAAAAGGGACTCGTCAGTAAAAAGGACGGTATTCCACTGCTGGCGAGTCCACCTGGAGTGTGCTCTACACCACTGCAGTCGTCTTTCTCTTCTGGGTTGGGTCAGCAGGTTACCCCTGTAAGGTCTTCTGGCTGTTAGGCCACTGCTCCTCAGTCGCCTCTCCACAGTAGAACTACTGACAGGACGGTGATTCACCCCTTGAGTCTCACGGGCTGTTTGGGCTGCTGTACGGAAACGGTCTCGCAGGTGCATCAGCCGGATGTGACGGTCTTGGCCAGGTGTTGTCACTCTTTCTCGGCCAGGCCTAGGCCGATCATCTACGGATCCAGTTTCTTGTTGCCGTTCAATTAGTCGTTGGATGGTGCGCCGAGTACACCCCATTCTTTGTGCGATTTGAGTGATTGGGACTCCACCCTCTGCAAGCCCCAAAGCATGGTGTCTTTGACCTTGGCTCAGACGCGGCATGATCGCCTCAACACACCTGAGACCACTGGCTTTTTTCTTGGCTGAACATCCCTTTTTAAAGCCACTGAAAACATCAGGTCATTTTAGCCATCCAATAGGAGTGGTGGTCAGAAGCCATATTCGGTGCACAAAAGTCACATGCATTATGTAACAACCCAGCAAAAGTTAGCAAAAGTTAAAAAGTTGTCCTGAATGACCCTGATGTAGGCTCCAAACCATGCATATATGCACACACAGTACTAAGTAACTTACAAAATTAATTTGTTAATTTTTTTATGTGGATACTTTTCATTGGGGTTCAGTATATGTATGCATGTATGTATATATATATATATATATATATATATATATATATATATATATATATATATATATATATATATATATATATATATATATTTACGTTTGTTATTTTTGTTAGCATTGAAAGAATAGGAACGGTAGTGTAGTTCATGAGGCAATGGTCACACTAGAGCATCTCGTGCAACCAACGTGCTGCGCAATAATATCCTCATGCTTGGCCTGGGACTATTTTCACTTCCCAATTGTTAGCGCCTCATGACGGACAAAATCCAAACTAAATATTGACAACATTGGCATGTGACTGAAATGTACACAAGTTACAAAATATAAAACCTACACAAATTTATTTAAAAGAATACATGAAGATAAGCAAATTTACAGTGAATATACCAACTTAACATATTCCGTGATTATAACAAGGGGAAAAAATAATGAAGAGAATGTGCCATGATCCCCGCCCCCTTCCAATAAGAACTTAAGTCGTCTGCTACGATCAGCAAAAATGGACACGATGGACGGAACAGAATATGGAAATTTTGAAATTGACATTCCTGATTATATAGATGAATTGTTTGACAGCGATGATGATAATTGGTTGAGTACTATCAACTTGGATCAACTTGTGGAGGTGGCATCTTCAACAAGCAACAGACATGAGATGCAACAAATCGACCTACAACTGGCAGAAGCGGCCCTAGATCTCCCACCACCCGAGACTCCCTGGGAGCCAACCACTGCCACAAATAGCCCTTCCCGTAATGCTAGCAGGTTCAGAACAGTGACTGAAGAACAACTGAAGAACTATAAAGACAGTCACCAGTCAAAATTGACTAAAAAGAACACAGCATGGGGCCTGAAAATATTGCAAGGTGTGCTTTCCAAATCCTACGCCTCATCTTATACTAGGGCAATTCTTTACTGAGTTTGGCCTACTGACTGGTTACAAATACAATAATAAAATTTCTCAATAAATTGACTGAACATCAACCGTCCTCAGTCCCCAGTACTTGTCCCAGAATATCAATTATCATCTGTAATATTTGTGGGCTTGATGTTATCGTCAATCTGTGTAGAAGTACACATTCGTCAGTCAAAAATAGAAAGATTGTTGCCGTTATAATTTTGCAAACAACCAATCATTTTGACTGCTACACAAACGACTTTTCTAGGCCCCTATTTGAAAATAAAAAATAAAAGAACTTTTCCTGTTTCCTCCTTTGTAGATTGGAGTATGGCAGCAGACAACAACCTAGTAGACACCGCCACCATATCACCATCTGCACTAGCACAAAAACTTAAAAGATTTTATTGTGAAATCAAGCCACAAGACTCCGTCAAAAGGAAAAAATCCATGCCGGCTGAGCAAGCCACAGAATACCACGAAAACAGCTTGAAAAACATCAGGGCAGTAGTTAACAGGCACCTCAGCGATATAGGCAGGGACATTGATATAGTAAATGACAAGGAATTCAAGTCTGCTAACACCATTCTAGATGGATTTTTGAAAAATTGTATGAAATCGGGTACATCTAGACCCACAACACACAAACAAATCCTATCTGACGATGATCTAAAAAAAATTGCTGCTTATCTTCAGGATTCAGAAAATAATCCTGCAGTGCTACGTCAATGCGTGTGGTACAATTTGTCAGTACATTTCGTGACCAGAGGCTTGGAGTTCCACCACCAGCTCCGTATTGACTCATTTCAGTTCAAAGTAGCCCCAGTATGAGGCATCGAGCCGCTATGTTGTGATGGATGGCTTCTCAGCCTCAGAAAGGGTAATGGTTCTCAGTGGAATGTCACAATTGAGTGCTTCATTATAAAATAATCATGGGTTATTTGACAACTTTTTTATGGTATGGTGTTTCTCTTTGTTATAATGTTTATGTCTCATGTATCTTCGCGAGCCACTGTTCCATGATATGGTATTTATCCACATTTTTCCACTCGTATCTTGCCTGCTTCCATAGGCGATTCGCATGCATGTTTTCTTCTCGCGCGAACTTGCGATATTGAACGGTTTTTGCGCATGCGTGACCGGATGTATACAAACACGGGCATTATTCCATGTCCGTGAGCACATGGACCATATAATTATGCAGGGATTTACCAGTCTTAAACCTTTGGAAAGAGATTATCCTGACTGATACTGTTATATATATGTGAAACTCGTTGACCTATCTATAAACTTACCCTTTACTTGAGACAAATGCATGTACTTACCCACAAGAAAACGAAGTCATGTGAATCGAGAACACGCACGTGTAAATGTATACTTCTGGTCACGCGTGCGCAAACGCAATTCTCGTCCGGCTATGGCAGCGGTCACGATTAGGAGGCGGAATTCCATTAGCGTCGCAGAAAACGAAGTCAATATCTTGTTTCCCATGGCATGAAACTTTACCAAAATGTAACATGAATGAGACAGACCTTCAAGGAACACATACATATAAGACATTGGACAGGAACATTTATGTATATCGTGCAATTGAGGTATTTATTGAGAGGTCTGCGTGAAATGCATTACCTGTTATGAGGCGGAGATGGTGCCCATATTAAAACAACACCGTCGATGCCTCAGAAATGGGGCTAAGTTCAAAGGAGATGAAAATGGGGGAGGAATATGTTACGCTCACTCACGAAACTCAGCAAAAAAGCTTTGAAGGCGGCTTGAACGGCGACGAAGCCCCCGCTGACAAGAGAATGTGTGTCCAGCGCGATTCACCCTTGTGTCCCGTAAAAATGTTGAAGTTGCTGATTAATAAAACTGACAAAAATGCAACTTACCTTTTCAACCACATAAATGGTAATCCTTACGATAAAAACTCATCCATTGACTGGCACTCCCGTGGTGTATGGTACACTTCCAAACAGCTCACCAAGCACACATTTTCTAACTTTCTGCCAGAAATTTGCAAACGAGCTGGGCTCACAACAAGATACACAGCACATTGCCTCAGAACAACGGCTATCCAATGTCTCAATGACAGTGGATTCCAGGTGCGCCATATTATGCATATGTCAGGACACAGAAGTGAAGCCTCTCTGCGTTCATGCAGCAGGTCGTGTTCGAATACACAGAAACGGGCATTCAGTTCAACCCTCTCCTCGATGGCAAGTGGTGATCAAGGTCAGGCCCGAGCACTCGTTTCAGCCTGTTCAGCTTCTTCACGGCCACGTGCCGGTGAAATCCAGGCCGTGTCAACAACCTGTGCACATTCTTCCTCTGCCAGCGTATGCCCAACTTCAACCACCAGTTCTTCCTCCGATACTCCCATTATCTCTGTTTCACAACAACGCGAATCACGATCTGTACACACAGGATTCATTGGTGGCAACTCCACTTTCAATAACTGCATTTTTAATTTTAACATGGCCACGCTACCTCCTCCGTCAAAGTAGGTCAACTGAATTCCGTGTGGCCTCTTAACGCACTTTGTCATTATTTAAGCTTCCGCCAAAAGTACTGCCGAAGCGTTTGATTCATAGGCCTAAGCATAATGGGAAGACGGTATCAGATGATCAAGAATTGCATATTTACTCGTCAAAACTTGCCTAAATGTTTTCTTTTACCGGTTTTGCAAGCTTTATTGAAATAAAGTTGTTGTGTTATTCGGAACTATTTTTTTCCTAGTTTTGTGTTCCAGGAGTTGCCTTGACAACTGATGGCTGATGTAGTAGCCCTGCCTACTTGGCTCCTCCCACTAGTAAACAAAAAGGCAATTTTTTTTTTGTAAATTAACAAGTTAAAAACGATTTTAAATCAACTATCAATGATAATACTTACTCTTATGTCAATAGAAATTGATTTTAAATGTAAATATAAGAATTAAACTTCCGATACTACCGCGCGTCATCAGAAATGCCTGTCACACAAACTGCAACCATGCGCCCGTAATTACATTAGAGAGGAAGTTTAATTCTTAAATGTATATACATACACATACATATAGTGTGTGTATGCTTCTATGTACAGCACTATGGACCACAGTGGACAACAAGAGCCCAGGTGACATTTACAGACTGGTATTCACCAGAAAAACATAAGAATATTTTTCCTGAAATACTCTTCAAAGCTGAAAATAATTTATTTAGGAATAGGTTTCAATCTAGAATAATGAGAGCAGCATTGAGAGTTCCACATCCTCTGAATTCAAAATTTACAATGTGCACAGGTATTATATTTTTATCCACTTCTGATACTTCAAATTGGATAAACATACCATGTTCTGAACAAATACTAGACTCTACATATGTTTGTGAGGCCAACAACGTACATGGGACAAAGAGAATTAAGCAACATGGACAAATTTTGTACTATGATGTAGGCAGCGGGTGTACAAAGGGGTGGCTTAAATATCAAGATATTTGTATTATTCTGATAGATAGTGACCAAACGTACACAAATCAACAGGCAAAGCGATTGTGTCAATCATTAGACCAATCAATTGCAATTATAGAGGAAACAACGATTCAAGAGTTAAAAAACAGTATATTATCAATTGATGGAGCAGGCAGAGGGGAGTTGTTGTACAAATATTTATTATGGTCACCATCCCGCATCAAGCATCTGTTGAACAAAACAGAAGATATAGTTGCATTACTTTCAATCATAAATATCTGGAAATGGTTTAAAAACTCTGCCTTGGTAAAACTCAGTAGTCAAAATGAAAGTACACTTTATGCCAGCCTGACACCTACCCATGCATTAAATAAACTGCGATTACAAGCCTACCTCACATTTCTAATGGACTTTGGGATTTTCCCTTTTCTGTACTGGCTGGAAGTTAACAATGCTACTCTAAAAGGTCTTCCATATGCTAGCAGTGTTATTTGTGAAACATTTCAGATCAGGTACACATCTTGTAAGTCTGGTCAGTACATGTGTAGGAACAGGGTGTGTATTCTGTCACACTACATATGTGATGGGATATATCACTGTACCGATGGAAGTGACGAACTCCAATGTGGAGCAATCTGTTACAAGCATGATGGCAATATTCTCCCACCTACTTTATGCAGGAATTACTGTGACGTTAATTTTTGCACATGCTCCAGTATGTATTTCCATTGTAAACAAGGAGGGTGCATTCCGCTCTCTAAAATTTGTGATGCAATGGTGGACTGCCTTGATGGTTCTGATGAGTCGATTTGCCATTCAGTCAGCGCCACTCCAACAGGAACATTTCACCTACATTTCCCTGTTGCTGGAGTGCGCACAAATATTGACAAAGCCCCAAATTGTCAGGCGGTAAATTATCTTCCATGCGACAATATTAATTTCCATTGTTATGAGAGGCGTTTTGCCTGTATCTATGATAAAGAAAATGGAGCTGATCTCATGTACTGTAGGAATGGTGGTCACTTGCAATCATGCATTTTGATGACATGCTCATCTATGTTTAAGTGCCCATATTCATACTGTATACCTGTACGTTACATCTGTGATGGCTCGTGGGACTGTGGGCTTGGAGTTGACGAGGCTTCATGTCAAAACGTGACTTGTCCATTATATTTTCGCTGCCACCATGAAAAGGTGTGTGTACACGGCGATGAGGTGTGTGATAACGTGGTTCATTGTAAATTATCTTTTGATGATGAAGCTATCTGTCTAATTAGCAAATGCCCAGCTGGTTGTACCTGCAGGGGCTATGGACTCAAATGCACTAAGATAAATATGGGACGTATACCGACTGTGACCCCACTCTTGCGGTTCCTGGTATTTTCTTTTACAAAACTCACCTTATTGAAGCATGATATTATGAAGTTCAACCTACTATACAGGTGCGACTTATCACATAATATCATACACAGTTTACTGCCAAAATGCTTTGAAAAATGTGTTTTATTGTATGAATTAGATTTAAGCTTTAATGAAATACGTACTTTGAAAACTCTGACATTCAGTGGCACAAAACAATTACACAAAGTTCATTTACAAGGTAACATGCTGAAAACCATATCTTACAAGGCGTTTTATGGTATTGTCTCAGCAATCCTACTAAATCTAGATTACCAAGATATACATCAACTGTCAGATTATGCATTTAGTGGGACTACTATCAGAATTCTTAATCTTTCTTATAATGAAATAAGAGCTATATCTCAGGACACATTCAATGGTCTAGATAGCTTAGTTAGGCTCGACTTAATAGGAAACAAATTGTCAAATGTTCATGAAAATGCATTTGACAATCAGGAGCAGTTAGCAATTTTGCGCAGCAATTACTTTAGATTTTGTTGTCTGGTAAACATGAATGTAAAATGTCATCCAGAAAAAAGAATATTTGCTTCATGTAAAGGACTCTTTACACGTTCAGGTCAACAAGTAATCATATGGTTGGTGCTTTGCATATGCATACTAAGCAACGGAACAGTACTTGTTCATGAATGGTCGAAATTTCTCTCCTCGAATGACCACTTCATAAAATTTATGCTTGCTTGCTCGGATATTTTACTTGGCCTACATTTACTTGTAATTTCATCCATCCATACTGTATTCAGCTGCGATTATGTACAATATGATCATCGGTGGCGTTCAACCATTACATGTAAACTGCTGGCTGCTGCGTCATTGATCTCTACTTTGGCATCTCCATTTATGTTACTTTTGATGGCATTAAATAGGTTCTTTGTTGTTGTATATGTATTCAATAGCGCTGCTTTTTCAAGACGTGCTATATACCTTGCTGTTGCGTTATTCCTTGTCATTGCTGTACTTGTCAGCATTACATCAATCTTAACACTGGATAGCGACGAAGGGATTCGGCGCATTATGTTTGGGCTGTGTTTATTACTTAATATCTTCTCTGTAGAGACTAGCTTCTCTTGGTTACACACATTGTTTTTAGGATTCAGCACCATCACATTTCTCGTAACAGCCATATGCTATAGTATTATAATATATACTGTGAATAAAACACGTCAATTATCTGGGCGTAAATACGGATCAAAGTGGTTGCCTATATGGACATCAGTTGTTATCTTTACGCATTTTATATGGATTTTGTCCTTCACAACTTTGGTTTCCTTCACACGAAGTGGTAATACAGTATCTGACAATATTGGTGGCTGGATATATATCTTGATTATCCCTCTTTTTTCTCTTGTAAACCCGTTTTTACATTGCCATGCTTATCGAGATTTTCTTAAGAGTTTTATTAGCAAAATTTATAATCTGACAGTCAAACGGTGGGGGGTATGAAA
The DNA here is from genome assembly GCA_964020975.1 of Hermodice carunculata. Classification (NCBI taxonomy): domain Eukaryota; kingdom Metazoa; phylum Annelida; class Polychaeta; order Eunicida; family Amphinomidae; genus Hermodice; species Hermodice carunculata. The sequence continues at coordinate 158,266 of CAXHWN010001829.1, read as the reverse complement.
GCCATATTTTCAGATCTTCTTACCAAGAAAAAAAAAATGAAATATTTTCCATAACACTGAAAAAGATATCTTTAATTTTCTTATAACCATGTGAATTGTTCATATTTAGGTTAAACGTAAACATTATAGGTACTCATTTCTACTTTTTAAAAAAACTTATTTCATTTTCTGCTAAAACACTGCATAAACGTAATGTATAAGACACCGCGAAATGACATTGGACAGGAGTTAAAGGTGCGTACCCTTGCGGGGTGGTATCAACGTCTTTCAGTTTAAGTACCATTTATGATAAATGCGCATGATAACTTTGAGATTTCTTCGCCTGTGATTAGATACATCAACTATTTCATTTTTTAACTGAGGGCGGTAACACACACACATACATATCTATATATATACATATATATATATATGTATATATATATATATATATATATATATATATATATATATATATATATATATATATATATATATATATATATATGTATGTATATGCAGTTGAAACGATTTTTGTACCCAACATATACTAACCGTGGACATGAATATAACACGATTCCACTTAATATGTTATTTGTTATACTTTATCTTATCTATATCTTTAAGGACAGGTAACACACCAAAAACTTTTGCATCGCCGATTTTGAGATTTTAACGTTTTTTGACAAGATGAATTTCTTTTCATTAAGTTGTCAAAATGTCAAGCTTTTCACTAAAGTAGAAACATGAGAAAACCGCCAAAAACCACACAGGCATGTGGACATCAAAGCGTCCCTGTGACATTCTTTTGGTTTTCAGCCGCCAAACGGAACAATGCCATCCGTCAATCATACTTAACAGCCTGTCACGTGGCTGCGGGTAGCAACGGCCCATGGCAAAAGGAGAGAGATCACGGGGCCGAAGGGCCGGCTCCATGACGTCACGCTTTGAAACCAGCTTGTCGCTGTCGCCATTTGACAGATCGCTGAATAATGTTTGCTATACTTCAAAGGCTCTTTTATTAGTGTGATTGGGCAAGAATTGACTGACAACCTCACCAAATGTTAAGGGACGACGTTTACTACGTTTCGTACATATATAAGCGCAACTTAGGCAAACGGTATTGTTTCAGGGGCAAATGATCAATATCAAAGACCTTTGAAGCTGGCTTTCTCAGAAAGGATAATAGGACGAGAACCCCACCTGTGAATGGTTATTCCAAGAAAACGGCTGGGCGAAATTTAATCCGGTTAGCGGCTTTTGATTCTGTAATGTCTGAACCGCAAAAACAATTTTCTAAATTTTCCTTTGTTGTTTTTCTATGAAATGAAAAAATGACCATTCTGGGAATCCAAGGGAAAATTGAAACGTCAAACTTTGTGTATGGATAACAGAAAAACTGAACCAAACATAAAAAATCGCAGGATTGTTTTTTGTTGCCAATATGTCACGATTAAGATGCAAGTGTAATTATGATTTTATCAGAAATAATTAGCGACTTATATGGACATTTAGGGGATGAGTGCTTTGCGGTCAACTTTCAATTGTTTATTCAATAATTAACATCGCAGACACCCAAATACGAAATATATAAATTCTTTGGACTATGACGATTGCACACATATATGATACGTTAACCTAATGCAAATACTTTTCGAGCTAGGATTGATTAAAGCGGGGTTTATTTTTGGTGTCTGACCTGTCCTTAAGGCTATTCAAGTCTTGCTAGTGTATCTGGTGATATTCATGTTAAACTTGGACTGGTATTGGACAATGGTATTGACACATAACGGTCTCATTGTTATTATATATATACATACACACACACACACACATATATATATATATAAATATATATATATATATATATATATATATATATATATATATATATATATATATATATATATATATATATATATGTTTATATTTCTGTTTCCCTGGGAACTCACCTATACCTTGTAATAGAGCTTTTTCTGTATCGTATGAGTGGGAAAGGGCCGTCAGTATCCATTTTGGTTATGTCCCGTTTCCCACGCTCATTTTGGATACATACATACATACATACATACATACATACATACATATATGTAATACACCCGCCAAAATGGCCTATCGATTGATAAAGAGTCCCCGTTACCCCTTTTCTTCAAGGACTGATACGTTCCAATAATATTGAAGACATCGATGACAGTTTCAGACTCTATACGTGTGGACTGTCCAAATGACACTCATTAAAGGCAACCATTCCTAGGTGTGGAAGCTTGTTTAAAGCAACGAATTTCTATAATATGTCTATACGACGGCTGATAGAAGTACCCACATACCGGAAAATGGTGCAACTCTGTTTGTTCAAGAGTAGAGGTTTGCAACTGCGGTTAATGGTTAATGTTTAACAAGGTAAGTGGTCGCAGCGGCATGACACTGACCAGACAGGCCGGCTAAAACACAAGTACACAAATCAACAAAATTAGTTCCTCAGTAAGATTTTGTAACCATTTGGCGTGCAGAGACAAACACAGATGTCCCTTACGACGGAACTATCGTCGGGATGTCTTATTTCCTGTAAGACTGCAACCTAGATCTTATTGCTTCTTACTATCAAACGTACGTGAATAGGATGCATTACACCAGTTTTACCCAGTTTTATTTATTTCACTCTGTTTTTTTATTTAGTTGACCTGGAAGCAAACTTAAATCTATGCCGATATGGACTTGCACAGATACTTCATATCAGAAACATGAATAATTTTGCAAACCGTTTTGTGAGTGACTAGATGATTAGTAAAATAGATAATGTACATATATCTCCGATCTATTTCCGACATTTGGCACGAAGATTTAAGTGAAAGAACTTTGTTAAAAGCACTTAATGAATTTTAGTCGGGTAAATTTTATTTGTTGCTGATATTCTCAGATTACAATAATTAACTTGGATTTGGTGGCAATGGCGATTATGATGATGGTGATGACGACAACGATGACGCTGATGATGAATATGATACTTGCATTTTCGCATGGACAAAGCTTTTCGGTCTATCCCATCAAATATTTTTAACTATATCGCACACAAACAGACTGTCAAATAATGTCTGGCTTGACAGAATAGGCACAGTTGCTCCTACTGGCGCTCGCAACGTTCAATCAGTCAAGCATTCGTGCTAATATATGCGGGGTAGGGGTGAAAGCGTTTGTGTGTTGGGGGGGGGGGGGGGAGGCTGGTAGAGAGGTTGAACCTGGAACATCTGTACGTGCAATGGCCCACATAGGGGTTTTCTGGAATAAAGTATTGTGCATTCATCTGTGCACTCAATCATTCGTGGTAATAAGATGGGAGATGGTGGGCCTAAAATCACTGGCACAACGCTGTCATACGGAGCTGCAACACAGAAAGGTTTGAAACGAAGCTCACATCTGGACCACCATCCCACTTCATGTTTGACACGATTTCTCCGTCCCTGTGCATATCAACAAGCTTCACTTACAATACGCTCCAATTTAAGATGGTCCAATCACATTACTGAAATCTGTAACAAATCTAGTAAACTTATTAACATTATGAAAAACTTGAAGTTTAGGTTGGACAGTAGTACACTCGAAACGATTTATATTTGTTTTGTCAGGCCGATTCTCGTATACGGTAGTCAAGTGTGGAGTGCGTGTTCGGTATTTGACGAGGAAAGGCTGGAAAACGTTCAATTAAGTGCTGCTCGCATCGTTACTGGTGCAGTGCACGGTACGGGCAATGCTAAGCTATACGAAGAAACCGGTTGGTCAACTCTTGCCAAACGTAGAGAAATATCAAAACTGACATTAATAAACAAACTTGTTAACCTGCTCGTTCCTACTTCATTGTGCTCAGTTCTTCTTACTGCTTCTACTGCGGGTAACCAAACCTATCAAACTCGTCAGCAATTTAATCTTCCCCATTTTCGTGCTCGTACTGAACTCTTTGATAATTCATTTTTCCCCTCGACTTTTAGGCTGTGGAATCAGTTACCTCTAGAAACCTGAAGTTCAGCTTCAATCAAAATATTCAAGTCAAATATTATAAAGCCTGTGGTAAGAGATATCAAGTTCCCTGAATTATACAATTTTGGTGACCGATTTCTCGCAGTTCAACACACCCGCTTTCGCCTCGGTGCGAGCCAATTGAATACTCACTTGTTTAAGTTCGACGTGAAAGATACACCTTTATGTGATTATGGTACATCCAGTGAAGATGCGTGGCATTAGTTCTCTATATGTCCTTTTATGCTGTTCAGCGATCAGTTCTCCAAACTACGATTTCCTTGTATACTCCATTCAATTTACAGACAGTATTATACGGCTGCCCCGAATGTTCTTTTGAAGTAAATATTGCAATTTTTTCAGCAGTACAGGAGTATATTTCCCAAACCGGCCGCTTAAAACCGGCAGACATAGGTTAGATTTTTAGGTAAAACGAACACATATCAGATTCTGCTACAATGCTAGCTTATGATACACATTCGCAGACCTAATATAGTAATAAGTTACATAGCCCCACTATCTGTTACGTCACTGTGTTCGTCATCTTATTATTTGTCTAATGCGTCTACTTCTGTCCAGTTTATGTGTTGTCCTTTCTCGCAAGAGGGATTTGAATAGGGTTTTGCCCTTTTTCCCAATTTTGCTGTGGTTATTATATTGTATGATAATTTTGATGTATTTGATCAATAAAATATGTTTAAATCAACAAGCTGCAACTCACCAGTTTGTTCACAAACTATTTCTACAGGTATATTACACTAGTAATCCATTGAAATCCGCATATTTCCCATTCATGCACATGTTTTCTGGTGTTAACTTTATGTAAAAAAAAATCTTATGAACATTTTGGTGTATAAAACAGATATGTTTGTAATCCATTGAGTAAATTAAAATGTGGTAACTGTGTTTGTCTGTATTTCTACAGGTTGAATTACTGGCGTTCTTGTTATAAGTAGTTTGGGAATAGAGTGGTGAGTTGCAGCATGATGGTTTGTACAGAAACGGAGAAATTACGTCATGTGTGAAGCGGGATGGAGGTCCAGATTTGAGCTTCGCTTCAAACCTTTCTGTGTAGGAGCTCCGTCTGACGACTTAGTGGTTTTAGGCCCACCCTCCCTATATCTTATTAGCACGAATGATTGACTGCACAGATGGATACACAAAATTTTGTTGCAGATTAGGCTCTATGTGGATCATTGCACGTATAGGTGTTCCCGGTTCACCCCCTCCACCTCTCACTCACCCCGCGTACATATGTATTAGCATGAATGCTTTACTGACTGAACGTTACGAGCGCCTGTGGTTGCTCCCTCTTGCAAGTGAACACCCTGTCAAACCCAATGTCGATATGTTTTTTATGCTACTCTCACGCCAATTCATAAACCAGTTCATATTTAAAAAGCACACACACACACACACACACACACACACACACACACACACACACAAATGATAAGAAGTGTGACCTCAGCAAGCTTGACCAGATATGTGAGACAGACTCCCTAAATTTACTGAATTACTTGTAACTCAAAAAGGCAGACTAAAGTACGTTGCTTTAATTTCGCTCTCTTGTAATTTTCACATGTTTCACTGATGTCAAACAACTAAAAACAAAAAACAAAAAATTAAAATCAAACAAACAACACCCAGTGAAATGATATTTTTGTTTTTTGAATGGGAAATATGTCCGAGACAGTAAAATTAGTGGTACACTCAAATATGAAAAAAACAAAAAAATGAAAATTGGTAATTTGCTATAATACAGCAATTTAGACTATATCAACAGCACAAAGGCTTGGACAAAAGTGTAATAGAATTATTAAAAAAATATATATCCGCAGTGCAGTTGTAAGACTGCGTTCAGAGGCACAACATCCAAGGAAAAGTCATATATCAAGAGTTTTTGTATGTTGGCTGGGCATTACGCAAAAAGCCAATGCCTTGTGATCATTGCAGGGCCTGTCTTGATATAAGTGTCAGACCAACAACAAAAACGTACCTGGGACACGCATCATACCCCCCTCCCCCCGCCCCTTACCTACCCCCACAGGGATATCGGGGGATGGAAAGAAGCATACACTAACACAGTTTCGAAGAAACTTTCAGTACTTTTCATGAATCTCTGATATTTTATATAATGTGTCCCTTTTTTTTTTTTACACTCAATTTGTCTCTCCTCTAGAATCCTGAGACTGCCTTTCAAAATAAATTATAGCTGCATTGTAAGCAGCAAATACAGCGCCATTTCAACTCCACATGCAGCGGTATCCACATGGGACGCTTCTTCATTGTAGTTCCCTCCCCCAACGCAACACTTTGCAACATGGGCGGTAGGAACCAACCAGAGGGTCATCCATACACTTTAAGATTATTTTCGAGGGACCGTAGTATATGCTGAGACTCACGGTGATATAAAGTTTTACTAAATCAATTTAATCAACATTTGGGTTCCTTTTTCCGCAAGGACTTTTAAGGGGTCTCTTGTATCATTTTAGTTCAAATTTATGCGACACATATTAATTTTATCCATAATACATGCAAATTTTGTGTCAATTGAAACACTATCTTCCATAAAAATGAAAAAAAAAACTGTTATTAAGGCCTCCTAAACAGCATGCCACTGGTCAGCAGCTTTCCCTAGCACTAGTGTGGCTCTTGATTCATTCAACAAAACTATGAAACTTAATCTTGACATGCGCAACATTGGTCGCGCTGACAGGGTGGGGAGAAAAGTGGATGGAGAGGACAGGACAATAATTTTTCAAGTTCACTAGCGGCTCGCAAGTCTGTGTATAAAGCAAGAACAACACTAAAAAAAAAAAAAAAAAAAAAAAAAGGTCGACGAGCGGGCAAGCACATATTCATCAACGAAGACCTTACCAGTAGGAAATCTTGCACTTGCTTTCAAAGCAAAATAACTAAAAAAAACAGAACAAAGTCAAAGATACATTGATGGTCGATGGCCGCATATTTGTTCGTGACAACAGCGACTCTGTCTCCATTGTTAAGTCAGAGCAAGGAGGGAAAAGAGAAGGAGGGAAGTCTAAGCATTCGGGCTGCTGGCCGATCATGTTTGCGCAATTGGATTGACTGATAATGTGGTTGATAAAGCAAAGCGAGTTGTGTATTCCAGTTTCAGTCGAATACACGCGTCCCGCTGCCAGCAAAGCTGAACCCTTAGCACGTGGCCAGCGAGTACACTTGAACATATTTTGGTGCCGAGGACATAAATTATGACTTGTACTATTATTAGTTACTGTACTTATTTCAACATACGAAGATTATTTGATTGATAATAAGGAAGCCTGATTATTTGAATATATCTTGGACGCATCATGGAATTTCCCCGGTTCCGTTGGTGCCCCCGCTGTAAAGGGGAAGTTTTCCTAATAAATTATTATTATTATTATTATTATTATTATTATTATTATTATTATTATTATTATTATTATTATTATTATTATTATTATTATTATTATTATTGTTATTATTATTATTATTGTTGCTGTTATTGTTATTATTATTATTGTAATTATCATTATTATTATTATCATCATTATTATTATTATTATTATTATTATTATTATTATTATTATTATTATTATTATTAATCAGCTCAGTCTCGCTGCCCTCCTTGGTCAGAGGCAGACCTGGACAACGGTGGGTCCCTCCCCCCCCCCCCCCCCACATATGAAGAAGCTCCACGCAATGGATACTAGTGAACCACAGGCGCTCGTAACGTTCAGTCAGTCAAGCTTCCGTGCTAATATTGGTGGGGGGAGGGGGGGGCGGTGAGGAGAAGTGTGACGATGAGATACCCGTTTGAGTTTGGCGCTGAAATGTCGGACTTTTTGCCCGAAATGGATTTTGTGTGCCATTTTCGACAATTATAGGCCTGTTGTTGTGGATATATGCGGATTTCAATGAATTATCTGTGTGATACACCTGTAGAAAATAGTTTTGGAATAAACTGGTGAGTTACAGCTTGTCGGTGTGCTCAGAAACGGAGAAATCATGCCAAACGTGAAGCGGGGTGGTGGTCCAGATGTGAGGTTCGTTTCATACCTTTCTTTATAGGAGCTCCATGTGACGACGTTGTGGTTTTAGGCCCATCCGCCACCATCTTATTAGCACAAATAATTGACTGCACAGATGCATACACTATATTTTATTGCAGATATGGCCCTATGTGGGTTATTGAACGCACAGATGTTCCAGGTCCACCCTCTTAATCCACTACAGCTCACTATCCTCCCCCCTCCCCCCCCCAGCAAATATTAGCACGGAAGCTGGACTGACTGACTGCTGCGAGCGCCTGTGTAGTGAACGGTGAAAACCAATCTGGCACCCCCATGACATGGTATTTAAAGTCTACAATCGGTATGATTAGTGCCGCTGCCTAGCCCGCCCAGCCTGCCAGCCCGAGAGGGGGGCCACACCCTACTTTTAGGTGAGGGTATGCAGCTCAAGTTTTTCAGAATGACCCTTCATTAGGGCTCCCATCCTACCAAATACCAGTATTGGATCTTCATTAGGGGGTGCGTCAATCACTTTCACAGCATGCGCCCTGTTCACGCGACTGGAGCGTAAATCGTCTGGCCTTGATCAGGGCCCTTTGATTTTATCAGTGACCTTGGTTAGGGGTCTCAGAAAAAAATATGGACCCTCGTTAGGGAAATCTTGGGAAAATTGATACCTTTGTTCGGGAAAGTACCGGCGAATAGGCACCCTTCAGAGCGGCACATCCCCATTACGCTCGGTATAGGGAGTACCCCCCCCCCCCCCCCCTCGGCCTGCCAGCCGCTAGAAATTCACAAGAATTACCCATGGATTCCTTAAAACACTCCACCGTTTTTCCTTAGTTTTTATGGTAAACTTTTTGTACTTTCCTCAAAATTCACAACTGCCACTGATGACATCAAGGTACTGCGGTTAGTACATTAGGTTGCATACCAGAAACTTGCTATGTAGGGTGATCACACCAACCACAGTGCGATCACAGCACACTGGAAGACGATATATTACAATACCACGTATTGAATTTCTGAGGCACCAACAGCTTAATTTTGGGTTTACGGCCCTCTACGATTTTGCACCAACGACAAATTTCCCACATGCGCTTTCTATTAATTGGCACATTCACAGCTTCATTTACTGTTACGTCTTTCACACTTTTTGTATATTTTTGCCTTCAATGCTTGATTTACTGTTATATTCACTGTTATATATGTTGTTCTCCTTTGGAGAGCCATGGTTCTCATGGAATGTGCTGCACATGTCTAATTCATTCATGATTATTTTCAACGAAAAACGAGTAAAATTACAAAGGTTGGGTGTCAAATAACGCTACTGTTTAACACAGGTGCATGGCCTTTGAGGCACTAATCATACTAAATCAGTTTGCAAAATTTGTTTCTTGTGAATGAATCAAGCTAGTCATAAAACTGAAGTCTTGATGGATAGAAGTATAATCATGCCCATTTTGGAGTTTTTACGCATAAAACTCTTCAAATGAAATGTCGAACAAATTTGCCTGCAAGGAAAGAAAGGACTAGAAAAGAAGACATCTAGATGTTATATGTTAACGACAAAAGTGCGCAGTGCTCCAATACCTACCATTTGCGTCCAACAGGATTATAATTGGATGGAAATTGGATACTTTATGGCTGGATGAACATTTCTAACGTCCAAATGGCATTGACCTTTGACTTTTAGAGGTAAAATGTAAACTACAAACATATGCGCAGTGCTACAATAGCTGCAATTTGAGTCCAACATGATCACAATAGGAAAAACACAGACCGCGTTAAGACTAGAAAACAATTCCTAAGGTCAAAATAACCTTGGCATTTTATTTTTAGAGGTCACATGTAGGTTACAAAAATGTGCAATGTCACCATAGCTACAATTTGAGTCCAACAGGATCAAAATTGGTTTAAAGTAGACCAATTTCAAAGGTCCAAATTACTACCTTTGACTTTCGGAGGTCACATGTAAATTACAAAAGTGCGCAGTCTTATCATAGCTACAACTTGAGCCCAACATCATCAAATTGGACAAAAACTGACCGAGTTATGGCTATATGAAAATGTCAGAGGTCCAAATAACCTTGACTTTTGACCATTAGAGGTAACATGTAAATTACAAAAATGTGCAGTGTGACAAACATGTTAATTTAAGTTGGGTTAATTACCTGTACGTATAATTGTTTGGAGATATTAAAGTTTTAAATTTTCAAATGGCTCAAATTTGCATAATTTTCAAAATCTGTGATCCTCTTTACGAAAACGGAACACTTTATGTATGAGATATAATCACGCCAATTTTGGAGTCATTGCGTATAATCCTTTGCAAATGAACTGTCGGACTAATGTGCCTGCACATACATACATACATACATACATACATACATACATACATACATACATACATACATACATACATACATGCAGAAAGAAAAAAGTGAAAGAAAGAAAGAAAGAAAGAAAAAGAAAGAAAGAATTCCTAGACAAACAACATGTCTGTGTTGGTACAGAGACATAAATATGTATACGATTGTATCACTTAAGCTAAAGTGTAATGGTCAAACTATTTGTTCGGCCACCTGTACGGTTACCTAACTAGTTTCATACTTCACCCAGTGCACACCGCTGTATTGGGATTTGTTTCCCAACATGGGAAACTGCATAACCACATAGTGCTCTCTCTCTCTCTCTCTCTCTCTCTCTCTCTCTCTCTCTCTCTCTCTCTCTCTCTCTCTCTCTCTCTCTCTCTCTCTCTCTCTCTCTCTCTCTCTCTCTCTCTCTCTCCATATATATATATATATATAAAATATATATATTTATGGATATATATATATATATATATATATATATATATATATATATATATATATATATATATATATTTAAACACATATATATCTATACAGAGAGGGAGAGAGAGAGAGGTGAAAGGAAGGTGAGAGCTTACGTTATGGAAATATGGATAAACCTCAACAGCAACGCAGAGAACTTTTTTCCCCTTACTACAAATAGTCAAAGTATGTAGGTCACACATGTTACTTTTGGCTCTTATGACGCATAGACGGGGCCTATGTACTGACACTGTGTGATACTGCTTCCAAACAACATATTGCCATAACATCAACAAGGACAATTGTGAATAATGAGGTCAAAACAAGCTTCGGGTGCACGCATGCAGCCACACTTCAATGGGGAGAGAGGTACGCAGGTAACTGTTTATCTTATCTTGTATTGACGTCGAAATATACGTGACAATCCAAGACCCTTCAAGAGTGGTGTCTTTTTATATCCTTCAAAATGAAGACACCTTACATATGGACAGAGAATGTGTGGAACTACACTTAATTGTCATACGCACGCCATTAACTAGTGCCATATCTGAACAACTGTAGCATTATATATATATATATATATATATATATATATATATATATATATATATATATATATATATATATATATATATATATATATATATATATACATACACACATACATTTATATATATATATATATATATATATATACATATATATGTGGGTATTTTGGTGTCTCTATCTGCTTGCCCCCGGTGATGATATGTTTGTCTGTACTTCAAGAACATCGTAACGACATCGTGCCTCTAAAGCACGAAAGTGGGTCCACATTACATGAAACAGCTTGGGCTCAATTGAGTTTGTCTACTAAAACCATCCGATGAGACGGAGTAGTTAATTCTAATAGGTAATGCATGGTGGAGGGTTGAAGAAGGGCGGTGATCCAATTGTATAGGCGTGTTTTTTTTCTCGTCCAACACTTAATATGTTGTCGAAATTATAATTCAAAAATCAGTTCTTGTCTAACCATAGGCTTGTCGGATTTGCATACGTGCCCCGTTCCTTACTAAGAATAGTGTAAAGAACGACAAGAACGCAAACGAAAAGAAAGCTAGAAAAGAAGATTTGCTTCAAAGCAAATAAGTGTACATTAAAAAAATGTAAATATTAAATGCTACAACTTTTGTCCTTTGGTGCTTCACATTCCATCAAGCTTATGGCTGAATGAAAGTTTCAAATGACTTTCACCTGTGACCTAGAGAGGTCACATGTAAGTTGCAAAAATGTGCAGTGTTACAATATCTATAATTATAGCTCAACATGATCAAAACGGGACAAACATTGACCAAGTTATGGGTACAAGAAAATTTCAAATGTCAAAATTACCTTCAACTTTGACCTTTAGATACAGTAAGTAAATTACGAAATGTACACCAATGTAATACCTACAATTTGAGCGAAGCATGATTAAAACTAAATTAAATTTTACCAATAGGAGAGGTCATAATAAACCATCTATCTGTGCATTCAGCTGAATACGCAATAACATATATATACACAATTCTTCAGGGCTAGAGATGTGTATTCCCATTGGATTGCATTTTCAATTAACGTCAAAGTAAAAACAAAAACAAACAAAAAACAAAAACAAAAACACAAAAAACAAAAAACAAAAACAAAAATTTAAAAATAAATAAAGAAAAGAAAATAAAAGAAAAAACGAAGGAAAAAAAACCCTACCTTTAAAGCTACAAGAATACAATTTATGTGAACAATTCAGCTATGTACGTAATTTTACCACACAGATGATGCTGTTTCTGCAACGTTTGGCTTTAAATTACAATGAAAAGTAATGGAAATACACAACTAAAACCCTGAATGACTGGAATGCCCTATACAGGGGAGAAGCAGAAGCTTCTGTTCTTGCTGTCCACTATTGGTAATCAAATGAAAATTTTGAAGGTCCAAATGACCTTTAAAGGTTACATATTAACTATAGAAATGTGCAGTGTTGCAATACCTACAATTTTGTTCCAATGTGCTTAAAATCGGATAAAAATAGACAGAAATATGGCTGCATGAAAATTTCAATGATCTAAACGACCTTGACATATCACGTTTAGAGGTCTAGGGTGAATTATACATATGTGCAGTGTTACAATACCTACAATTTGAGTCCAACATGATCAAAATTGGATGAGAATGGACCGAGTTATGGCTGAAAGAAAATTCCAAAGGCCCAAATGACCTTGTCGTTTGACCATAGAGGTCACATGTTGAATACAAAAATGTTCAGTTTTACAAACATATTAATTGAAGCTGGATTCGTTACGTGTACCTGTCATATTTTTGGAGATTTTCAAGTTTAAAATTTTATAAGAGTCGTTGAACGTCTTCACAAAAACTCAAGACTTCATGTATGGAGGTATAATCGTGCCAAGTGTGGAGTTTCTACGTATGATAATTTTTAAATGAAATGTCGGACAAGCAAGCAAGCAAGCAAGCAAGCAAGCAAGCAAGCAAGCAAGAAAGAAAGAAAGAAAGAAAGAAAGAAAGAAAGAAAGAAAGAAAGAAAGAAAGAAAGAAAGAAAGAAAGAAAGATAGAAAGAAAGAAAGAAAGAAAAGAAAAACGACACGTCTGCGTGGGCACAAAGTCAAAACAGGGAAGCAAGAAAATACATTTCAAAAAATAGTAAAAATGGCTGCGAGATACGGTTACATACGAGTTGAGAGGTGTTGCTGATCAGTCGTCTGAAAAATTTCAATATGACAGTCACTGAACACTGGTTGCCCTCAATGTTATTGTCGTCCAGAAACAGGCGAAGTCCTTTATAATACAGTGTCCGCCCAAAGCTTGCATGAATGCACAGCTTTTAAGTAACATATCATATGGGTGAAGAACTGGCATAACCCAGTTATAAATAGAGTAGTTCGATTCAACGAGCAACGGTTGCTGTCCCTTTTCTATTTTGGACTTCCAAAGGGCGTAATATAGTAGGATCAGGCGGGACATCTATTTTGACAGTTTTGCAGTATGAGCGTTAGAGTTTTTTTTCATGTAATGTAATCAGTTGTACAAAAGAAATTATTGTTGCACCAGCTTTAAATCTCGTATAAATGTCTGTGTGCCTATACAGACATACTGGTTTGTCAGAAATTCTTTCTTTCTTTCTTTCTTTCTTTCTTTCGTTCTTTCTTTCTTTCTTTCTTTCTCTCTTTTCCAGCGCATTTGTCCGCAATTTTCCTCAAATACCATTATATATAGTAACTCCAAACTTGGCATAATTATAGTTCAATGAAGAAGTCTTGTCTTAGTATAGTGAGAGGGCATGATTTTCAAAATATGAAAATGAGGGCTAATCAGGGTTTTTAAATCTTCAATATCTTATTTACAATAGCAGATGTGGTTCCGAGTGTACTGTAGTTGGATCATAGCAAAGCAAAGGTGATACCAAATGTCAAGGTCATGTCAAGATCAAAAGTTAATTTTAGGTCAAAATGTCATTTTAAAGGTAAAAGTTTACTTCAGGTAGGGACAATCTCAAGATCAAATGCTATTTCAAGGCCAAAGGCCCCTTTCGATGGTGGTTGTCCAATGCACACATTGGCAAGTTTGTTGCCACAGAAGTCAACAATAGATCAATCGTTCCTTTGGACAGTTAATCTGGAAGAGGTGTCATAATGTTCGTAATAATGGAAATTAGGGCAACTAAAAGTGAAGGTTATTTGGACCTTTCAATTTTTTGTCTAGCCGTCACTTGCTCAATTTTCATCCAATATTCATCATGTTGGACTATACAAATGGCAGGTATTGGAAAGCACACTTTTGTATTTTACATGTGATATGTATGTAAAGGTCAAAGGTCGAGGTCATTTCGCTATTTGTTTTGTTTTGTTTTTTTCTTCAAGGCATAACCAAGGCATTGTATCACTGCGCATTTTTGAAATTTACATGCGACCTTTAAAGGTCAAAGGGCAGTTGACAATACTTCTGTAGTCCCCTTTTTTATTGATCCGAACTTCTTGCAGTGCACTGTGATTTTGTATATCTCAGTTAATCAAAGTAACGATGATGATGATGATGATGATGATGATGATGATGATGATGATGATGATGATGATGATGATGATGATGATGATGATGATGATGATGATGATGAAAACACAACATTAAGAAACGCCATAAGCAAGTAGACTACGTCTTTTATGCTTTTTTTTCGCAAACGAGCAGCTTGGGTATATATCAATGTTACAAACCGGCCAAAATTGAAATCCGGGAGATGGAAAGTAAAATTCAGGGAGATTTGATGGAATTCAGGGAGGTGGTAGACATTGTGAAAAATCTACAATTTTCAAGAATTTTCAGTAAAAAATTCCAAGAACCTCCCGGTTAATCTGGGAGTGTTGGCCACACTGACTATACCTAGTTTCACGGTAAAAAAAACCCGACATGTCCCTGTCAGCCGTTTGCTGTTGCATACCTGCACCACAACACTGTCTGGGGTTGACATCTGTTACCATCCACATCCCAAGCAAGCTTTTTGTTTACACCGGAGCATGTAATCTAGGCCTGTATTTATGACATACTTGCCGTATGGGTGTTGTATGTAGGTCAGCAGACAAGCCCGACGTGTATGCCATTAGAGTGCATTCATATTCGATGCAGCTTAGCAGGGTAAATTATGTTGGCAACGAAAACGCTTATAATGTACATGGAAAGAAAACGACAGGGGCGTACAGTGTGACGTAACAGGGAAAACAACATGATGTGCACCACCACGTGCCCTAAGTTTCTTGGCACTCTTTAAATTTTTTAACAGGTTGCTCCCGGAGGTTGATTGAATGCATGAGTATATGAGATGCTGTAATTCAGACATGGCAAATGCGGTTTTTTTTCTGTTTTTTTTTTTTTTTTTTGCACCGACATGCTGGCAAACAAAAACATTCTCAGGGAAAATCAATTACTTGGTATGGGCGATATTCGCAGCAGAACCTATCGAACTTTCCAAGAGTCAGTTATTCGACAGAATTAGCGTCCGACATGCCTTATAGGACTGTGTTAGGTATGTTACCTGCACATACTTAGTGAAGGAGTTATTAGATGAATCAAAAATGGAAGACCAACACAGAAAATCACATACATACATACATACATACATACATACATACATACATACATACATACATACATATATAAAAATACAATACATGGTGGCGTATGTGGTCATTTCGGATATCAGATATTTTAAATTGCATAGCTCTAGGACTATCGGACATTGGAAGTAAAATTGTGTGTGTAAAACGTATACCTGTCCCTATGAACAAAATGGCTGCCACAAGGATGAATGCGGAATGTATGATAAAACTATAGCAACTACATAATGGACAATGGAAGGGCTTGATTGTGTAATATTTAACACAATAACTGATGAAATTACATTGCTTGGAAAAGTTCAAATATCGGATTTCTCTATCGTAGTGTCAAAATTTGGAAAAGCTAAAACTACTAGTTTCAGCTTTCCCTAGTTTCCAACACTGCAATAAGGTAGTGTAGTCCACTTGTTGACGGTGCCTGTCAAGGCAGCAAAGGGGAATCATGACGTCCTCGTGCTCATCAGAGATCAATCGCTTTCGGTTGCCATGCCAAGTTCACTGGAGTGTGCAGTGTAGCTTTTGAGGGTGACCTGCACCCCCTCAAATTTTGCAACGCAGGGGTCAGGTGTGAAAAAAAAATAAACAAACAAACAAACAAACAAAATTGTAGCCCTTAGCAGCTTGTGGTGGCTGGAAAAGAAAAAAAGAAACTATAAAAGAAGATTTGCTTCAAAGCAAATCTGTGTGTCTTCAAAAGTTGTAAATATTAAATGCTACAACTTTTATCCTTTGGTAATTCACATTACAATAAGCTTGTGGCTGGATGCAAATTTTAAAGTCCAAAGGACCATGAACTTTGACCTTTACTTGTCACATGTAAATTGCAAAAATGTACAGTGTTGCAATACCCACAGTTTAAGCCCAACATGAACCATATTGGATAAGAATTGACCAAGTTATGGAAAGATAAATCTTTCAAAGGGCCAAATGACCTCGGTCTTTGCCCTTTTGATGTTGCATGTTCTTACACGAATGTGCAGCTTTGCAATACCTACAATTTGAGTCCAACATGATTAGAATTGGATAGAAATTGGCCGAGTTATGGCTGGATGAAACTTCCAAAGGTCGAAATGATGTTGACCTTTGACCTTTAGAGGTTATATGTAAGTTCCAAAATTGTGCAGTATTACAATAGCTACAATTTGAGCCCCCAACATGATCAAACTTGGATAAATATCGACCAAGTTATGGCCAGAAGAAAGCCACCATCGAAAGTGGCCTCTGTCCTTGAAATCACCTTTGATCTTGAGATGACCTGTACCTGAAGTTAACCTTGAGCTTTAAAATGACATTTTGGCCTAAAATTGACCTTTGACTTTGGCATGACCCATGGCCTTGACATTTGAGATGACCTTTGCCTTGCTATGATCGAACTCTTATAAGCTTGGGACCACTTCTATTATTGTATATGAGATATTGAAGATTTAGAACTTTAATTAGCCTTCATTTGCATAATTTTGAAAAGCATGACCTCTCATTATAAAAAGGCAAGACTTCATCTATGGACCATAATTGTGCCGAGTTTGAGGTTTCTACTTATAGTACTTTTCAAGTGAAATGTCAGATAAATATGCCTGTAAAGAAAGAAAGAAAGAAAGAAAGAAAGAAAGAAAGAAAGAAAGAAAGAAAGAAAGAAAGAAAGAAAGAAAGAAAGAAAGAAAGAAAGAAAAAGAAAGAAAGAGAGTGAGAAAGAAAGAAATCGCTCGTAGGAATTGTTCAAGGTATAATGTGTGGCACAAAAACTACAAATGTACGCAGTAAGTCGCGTGATAGAAAAACGACATGTTCCACAAGTGTGTTAAACTAGTGAGTAGTATATGCATACAGTTATTTTGTCTCATTTTTCCACTGTCATTATAAACTATAAAGTTTGGAAGACGAAGGAGGCTGAGAAAACGGGCTGCCACTATTGTTGTTGTCACATATTAAATAATGAGAAAGTTGGTCACAGTAACAGAGGGCTGGCATAATAGAGCACCAGGGAATGTTACGTGTCTTTGTCGCTTTGGTGCTCCATGATAAACATGCAATTTATATTATTGAAAATAATATTTCGAATTGACGAAGGTCAAAACAAGAATATTTTGTTGTTTGAATTCCAGGATACTGAGTGATATGTCGACCACTGACACAAGCGCCAGACTCACATGCTGAAGCTCTGATTTCATTTCATTGGGACGTATGGGCAGGGATGCCTTGTCTTCTTGACACTCGAAAGGTCACTCAATTCAATGTAATGTGATGCACTTGTCTCAGTAGACATGAGGACAGGGAAGGCACCATTATGGGTCCTGCAGCTGGCAGTGTTGTTGGATTCCTTTGGAACATTAGCAGGTATATGTAATCAATGTATTTATCCATACTGACGTACGTATGTACATGCAAACAGACGTCGCAGTGAGAGCACAATGGTTTTGCTTCTTTGCGTATTTTATATGTTTCAGGGGCTAAATTATATCAATAATCAGTTTTACTTTCAATTTGTGGGAATATTTTTCTTTTCTTACTGTGAACGACAAAATTGGTATCACTCGTGACTCCCTAACACATAAATTCAGCGACTTATCAATGCATACAACATGTAGCTGGATTTATGACAACGTAAATAATAATAATAATAATAATAATAATAATAATAATAATAATAATAATAATAATAATAATAATAATAATAATAATAATAATAATAATAATAATAATAATAATAATAATAATAATAATATATATTTATATTGTGAAACGTGTTTGTGCAGGGGTGTTGTTCTTGACAGTTTTATCAACAAAACAACATATCCCCGAGATCGGTTGATTTATATTTCTAGGGATTGACGCTACAATCAGTCACCACTGTTAGTTCCGTCGGTGATGACATCTACTGGGAACCGGTAATGGACCCCATCGAAAGATAGCAGTGCATTGATTCCCTTTGTCTTGTATTAATTTTTAATGTTAAAAGAGCTCTGGATATAAGGTTTGAATGATGGCTAATGATAAACATAAATAAATAACAGGAACAGTGACAGCCAATATGATGATGATGATGATGATGATGATGATGATGATGATGATGATGATGATGATGATGATGATGATCAGCATTTTTTGCGTACAAATAAAGATAATACACCTGAGTTCATACCCGTGTAACCAATGCCTTTACTCTTATCAGATTCTCCCCAGGAAGGTCCATCTATCACATATCTCAACGGTTCGAGGGTACGTACAACCGACTGTTGCCAGAAAGATATAATAACCATCATGGAAAGTGACGATCCTATATCTTTCAAGTGTGGAGTTGGTCCAATTTATCCTCATGTTAGCGTGTTTTGGAACCAGGATGTATATTCCAAGGAAGGCCCAGAGGAAAAGAAAACAAGCCGAAAAAATGGAGCTGTTATGACTAGTGTGAGTAAAGTTATCAATATACAGCGGCATATGGGATTACATGAGGATGTGCAGCTAAAGTGTACTATTTATGCCACTGATGCAGCAGGAAAATCACTCTCAAACACAACGATGTGTCTTAATTTCCGTACAAGTAAGTATAGTGCTATAGCCATATCTTTGATATAGTTGTCATAATTTTTCTGGGAAAAAAAGAGATTGAATGTCGGAAATTGCAGACATACAAGGCAGTAATGGATGATTCAATTTATCCCAAAAAGTCAGATGTCTTGCAGCACCCTAGTATCATCAATACTGGGAATATATTAAGTAAGTTCTGTAATTTCTATGTTTATTCCATTCAATGACTTGTCCTTTCCAGGGACTTCGTTGCACTTTATGGACAACCAAGAAAGAAAGGGGAAACATGTCATAATCATTAGTATCTATGGTTCAGACCACCTACGCAAAGACAACATTTCTATATGAAACCACCAATTTTACAGTCCCGTTTTTCCTTAAGTAAAAACTGTATATCCTATTAAGCTACTTCCTTAAGATCACGACATTTTTTTCAGTCCTATAGATAGTCTTAGTAATGAAATCATACTGTAAATGATTACACTATGCAGACCTTGAGGTTAACAAATGGGACATTTTGGCACACATCACCGTCGCAGGGACTCTCCAAGCGACAACGGCCGTGGTGTTATCCTGCTGAATTTCGCTTCCTCTTTCTTGAAGAATTCAATATTTTATGAATGTTATGTTCACACTAAGCCACAAATGATATATGATGATCAAAGACGCTCACTGAGAAAATATGGCAAACCAAAATTCCAGTGTTCTCGTGAAGTTCATCAAACCTTTGTTTTGTCTCGTTTTCAAGTGAATGAGAAAACGAATCAAATCCTATATATTTGCTGTATTTGTCTCTTTCCAGAGGCAAGACTCAATGGAAGTGCAGTTTGGATGGGGATACAGTTTATGTTTGTCTCTGTCTCACTCATTCTGGTGTTTTTTCCGTACATGGCTTACAGTGAGTGTCAACATTTTGCCGTTCCCTTTTTTGTATACTTGATGAAAACCTTGTTACCTTGAATTACCTTTGTGCCGCATAAATATATAATTCTGGTAGTAGGTGATGTATTGGGCAAGTCCCTTCCGACATTAAGCTGCCCATCTGTCCTCATTTTAATTATTTCTTGTGTGTAGTGAACATTGTTCATTTCACTTTCTTTCCATTGTAATCGACGCTTCTATTCCATTTTGTTGTTTTCCATTCTTTCTATTAATTTCCTTATTATAATTATTAGTTTCTCAGCCAACACAACTATGTCTCCCTAAACCAGGTCGTTTAGAAGTCGTTGTCACTAACAGTACAGCGAACAAAAGTTATATACATGCAGCATTCGTTGTCACCAGCGAAATTACATGTACGCGTTTCCCCTTTTCGCAGGAACAAGCAAGGACCGTCCTGTGATGTTTGACTGGATAAAACTCAGCTTAGGCACATGTTCTATTGCGTGCATCATTGCAGTCATATGGATAGAATGCCCGCGTGTTATGATGGAAGAAGTGATACTGAAGCGTAAATTTTCACATAACGAGGAATCAGGTATGCATTCATAACGATTCAGATTATGTATATTATGATCCTTACGGTTCAGGTATATTGCAGGAAGTTGTTCGCATATTCTTTCTTCGTCTAATTCGTGTTTATATCTGCCAGCGTCAATGCACAATGCATTACTGCTAAACCACAGCTTCAAAAGAGTTTGCCTATGTTTAAAAGATTTTATGCAACTCAAATATATTTCTTGTACATAATTTACCTTGAACTTTCTATATGTTTTAAGCTGATCCGTTTATTGCATGTCTTTGATCTGTCTTCGTAAAGAGATGAGTTAAACAGTTTTGTTTTTACACAAATAAGAATCCATTGTACTTAAGAATTTCCCTGACCGCTGACAGCCACACTGCGTGGCCTGCATCGACTAAGGTAAAAATGTCATTTAAGAACTTTAGCAATATGTTATCTGAGTTCAGGTTTTTTATTCTTAAATAATATTTTATCATTTAGGTTTTCATTCCAACAGAGAGCGGATATCTTTCCAGTTCGGCTAAAGGTGCTAAATTATGTGTTTTGTTGGATAATTGAAAGATTACCAGCATCAGTTTGAAACTTTTCTGACTCATCAATATTTATTAATTTTGGGGTATGTTGGTCGCTTAAGTGCCTTCATGTCTTCATTTTTTGTGAAATCAAGAGACCATATTCCACATCCATAGAGCGCCATGCTAAACATAAAAATCAAATAAAGTGAGAGCTACATCAGGCGTTATCAAATTATTCCAGTTTGACACAATACAGTAACTGTGTTTCTACATGAAATCAGCCTTTTGTGCTTTGTCAGCAAGGTGGTTTGCTGCATGAGAAAAAAACAACACTTACTTTAATCATGACACCCAGATGCTCTACAAAGTTAACTAAACGAAAGTGTGAACATATATTTTTTTCCAGTGATTCACCTTTTTGTTAAAAATCATTCCCATAGTTTTGTCCAGATTTACATCTAGATCCCAATTACACAGTAACTGTTAAGATTATTTTACAATTGTTGGAGCGCAAAGGAAGAGTCTGACAACAGCATAACATCGTCAGCGAATTCCAGCAGGTTTATTTTTCTGTATCTAATATTAACTCCATATCGTTTGTTCTTATTAATACACACTTCAAAGTCATAAATAAAAATGTGGAACATAATGTTTTGTGATTAGGCCCTGGTACTCTCTTATGCTATTGTGGTGATGATCTAGCGCGACAATACAAATTTCATGATGTTGAAATGTTTTATGCAAAATTTGCATAGCGCCGTTCCAAGGTAGTTTTGATGTAAAACTAATAATTTGCCAAGATTCATTTCTTCTTAGACAACAGGAAAATACACGCTGATCTTGTGAAGCAAATCTCGAAAAATGTGATTTATAATTTTCGAACTGTTTTTCAACTTGGAAATATTTCCGGTGACATAAAGGATAAAAAAGCAATGTTTATTAGGACAAAGGATCATTTTACTTATACGAATGAAAAAAAAACATGGCATGCGCATAACTTAATTTGAATTGAAATTAGTCTTCCAGTTTTATGTTTTAGAGCATCCATAGGCCATGTCATCAGCAATGTCATGTATCAAGACACCAATCTCTTTTTTTTTTTTCTTTCAGGATCTTTTTTCTTGGATATGTAAACGTATTTGCACTGGACTTAATAACGAATAATAAGAATTTATAAAGATCGCCAAGCTAACATGTGTTCGCTAAATATTAAAGCTTTTAGAGTTCCAATGTTGGTTATTACTTATGGCACGGAGCAACAGTTTTATTCCTAGTTTAAGCAAGAAATTCACTTTGGATGCATATTTTTTTATATAGTCAGATATCGTTAAGAAATTTTGGTGTTCCACGTTTAGCAGCTATTGTCGCAGGTTTGACTTGGATAGAGAGCAACATGCAAGCCCGCAGTTTCCCGAAACATTTTGAGATGACATTACTTTATATCAATGTTATGCAATGGAATAGCAATGGGTCTTTTCTGGTTGGCTGCATGAGTATTTTATGTGGCTATAGACATTGAGGTTAATTTCAGTTTCAATGTATTTTATAATGTTACTGTTCAAATATGACGCATGAAAATGTCCTTTAAAATCACCCCTCTGAATTGAAACTCAGACACAGTCTTTTATGGCGTTGATTGGGTAAAAAAAACTGTTGATCTGACACATGTTATCATAATAAACATGAGTTACAATTAGCAAACATCTTCAGAACTGAAAAAGTTCGTCAAAGAACATTTGGGCGGACGATATTTGACAACTAGGCAATTTTTCCCAGTTACGAGGGAAAGGGTTAAGTATTTCGTAATGCGGTCTGTTGGTTCACGCTTAAATCCCAATATATCCATGTGAATGACATCTCTGAGTGCAGTAATATTTACGACAATAAACCCAAACTGAACCCAGGTAACCTACCTATGGTGATGCATCCGCTGCAACCATGTATAGCCATCTGTCTTCTGGTAATCCGGGTAATCACTGACGCAATGGGAATAAGACTTCTGCTGCTGTGGCATCCTGGAGCTAACCCATTCACAAAGAATGGTAAGGAATCTAGGGCGTCTAGAGTTAGTTGATGGCGTTGTTCTTTTGTTGTAATATCTCTTTGTTATCAGGTCTATAAAGAATTGGGGGACGCAAAACGCTATTATATTATTCATTTTTTCTCAGTAAAATAGCTGAATATATTACAACTAGACCTCTTTGAATTCGCGTTCGTTGCGCGACTTACATATTCGGCACTCTTAGTACAACAACAGCAATAATAATAATAATAATAATAATAATAATAATAATAATAATAATAATAATAATAATAATAATAATAATAATCATATTAATATTAATGTATTCCTAATGAGCTCAGTTGCCAATACAAAACAATATATGTATACACACATATATATATATATGTATATATATATATATATATATATATATATATATATATATATATATATATATATATATATATATATATATATATATATATATATATATATATATATATATATATATATATGTATGTATATATATATATATGTAACACTTTAAAATGCGTCAAAATAAATGCAAATGCAGAATTAGGGACAAAGTAAAAAGCATATGAAGAATGAAAGTATGACTCTACAATTTACAATGTAGATGTAAATATGTCTGCACCATTTAGAGTTTAAAGTCTTGCAGGTTCCCGGCGATGTCTTGGTGGCCCGTTTTTCCTGACGGGAATACTCCTTGGCCCTGGCCTTCTTTATCTCTTCATGGTCATGGCGTGCCTGGTAGAAAACTTCAAAACAGGTAAAATCAGTGTCACGAAGTTCCATAAAAGTGTTTGAAACCTTTTACCTTATTACCTAATGCGTATGTGTGAAAACGAGCCAGGCAAGTTGGACTTCTTGGGAAAGCAAAAGTGAATATGATATACGTGATAATATTTCACATAGAATTTTGTTCTCAATTAATGTAATGGCTCTGCTACATGTCTAATTCTGGTGAGAACTGCTTACGCTGGTAGGTGATGAACATCGCAGAATGCACAAAACTGACACACCATAGCCAAATGTTATCTCTATATGGCGTGTACTTAAGCGGCAAGATAATGGTTGTATATGATGAATACATCACTAACTGAAAATTAGCGTTGCAATATTCAAAATATTGTACGATTGATTTAATTCATTTTATATATATATATATATATATATATATATATATATATATATATATATATATATATATATAAAACGAATTACTTTAATCGTACAATACATATATGTATCTATAATATATATATATATATATATATATATATATATATATATATATATATATATATATATATATATATATATATATATATATATATAAATATATATATATATATATATATATATATATATATTTATATATATATACCAAGAGACCACAGGACTGCTTCAGCGGTTGTCACAGCATGTCACTTTCTAATATTGGTACCCTTATCTCGCAGAAAGAATGCCGGGTGGAACCAAGTATCTCGGTGCAGCCACATCATTCAAAACTACTTTTTGCGTATTAGTGTGTGATGTATCCGGGGCATTTCTTGCAATCTGTCTTTTCATTTGGTTTTATGTATCATCCACCATGCACCAGATTAGTAAACATGAAAATGGTGAGTGTTTCATGTCACATATTATTATTTGATTGAGGAAAACATAGTTCTGAATATGCAGTCGTCATCATCATCATCATCATCATCATCATCATCATCATCATCATCATCATCATCATCATCATCATCATCATCATCATCATCATCATCATCATCATCATCATCATCATCATCATCATCATCATCATTGCCTCAATGCGTTAATACGCATGTGTCCTGTAACATGCCAATTATACTGAATATATATATATATATATATATATGTATATATATATATATATATATATATATATATATATATATATATATATATATATATATATATATATATATATATATTTATATATATATATATATATTGTGGGTGTGTGTGTGTGTGTGTGCGTATGTGTGTATGTGCATGATTTCCCTATTTCCGAGGGGCTTAGCAAATTGGGCAACATGTACCCATTCTTATTGAAGGTGAGATGAAGCATATAAAAATTAAAGGTAATCATTTTAAAGATATGATAAATTCATAACATCTGATACAGTAAACAATCAAATTCTTTCATTGTTTCACAAATTTGAAAAAAGAAACTCTATAAAAATTTGCAACAGATGACAAAAACACGAATATTCCGCTATTTTGTTTATTTGTATCATTAGATATTACAAAGTCATGAAAATGAAAGTATTATTACGATTATCAGTTTAGTGGTCCTTAAATTTGTCAGTGAGTGAGCGTAGTTTTGTAAAGCTCTAATGAATCATTGGAACTATGCCCATACTGGGAATAGGTGTGTAAATTTTAAGGTGAACAGTCAATATAGAATTTGGTGAAATGAGCTTTACTGACTGTACCGTACATCGACAAATAATACGGCATTCTGCCAAGATACAATACAACCCCCCCACCCAAAAAAAAAATAACAAAAACAAAAACAAAACAAAACGCCGAAACAAAAAAAAAGACAAAAAAAAACACACACAAATTGATACGTAATATGGCGATATATATATATATATATATATATATATATATATATATATATATATATATATATATGTATAAAAAAGGGTAATTTTACAAAGAGTTTCCCTGAATTTGTATACAAGTTCTTATAAATATATCTGGATGAGTTATAATTTTAATGTCCTGTCTTTTGATAAATGTAAATTTATCCAGATCTTAGTAGTTGTTAACATCAAAGAAAATATCCTATAAATTTTTGAATAGAATTTGCCTGGGTTCTTGAAATAATGGAAAATCGACTAAAAAGTGAAGGTCGTCCTTGAGGGCATTGTAAACGTTCCATTTTCTTTCTTCCAACGGTAAATTTGATGGTCGTCTATATCTTCCTTTTTCAATAGCCAAATTATGAGCACTTATCCTTAACCTTGTAATGTTTTTCTTTGTCTCAAAATCTTTCATACCTTGTTAATAACTTTCAAATCTTAACTCGTCATTAAGCGTAACATACGTTCCTAGTTTTTCATCTTGGCTATTAATAATATTTATCTCCGAATGCCATTGTTGACGAAATAGCTTACGTACTAGGCGCTTTGAGGTTTTTTTTGTGTGTGTTTTAAATTGGAAGTTTAGGCCACCCTTTAAAAGAGCGTGGCGCAAAATCAACTTGTACTGAGCGAGCATCCTGTGGAAGCATAATATTTTAACCCTTAAAGTGCTAATCACTGCTATAGTCGTTTTCTCATTACTGTTAAACATAGAATGGTTAGGATATTCAAATTCCTCATGAAGAGAACTTTTATTCAAATACCAGCAAGCCTAGTCTAAAGCAAAAAGTAGTCTTAGTCAACAGCTTTCCTGGGGGCACTTTGCGCGCAATGCGCGCAAAGTGCCCCCAGGAAAGCTGTTGACTCAATCTTAAATCAGCACTTTAAGGGTTAAGGAAGAAAGTTACAGATAAAAGTCACTGTCGTCATTACTTGTTATATATGCCTACTGTCACACTATGTGCGCCATATAGGTGGCATCGATAATTCTAAGTAAATGCTTGAATATCTCGTTCGTATATTAGTAAAACATTAAGTATCAGGTATGTTTGATGTCTTCTTTTGATTTTTTTGTTTATGGTTGCAGTCATTAAGGTCATATCGAGTGTCTGATTTCAATAATATGCAGAAAAAAGGCATCGTTGCAGATGTGTACACCATATATATATATATATATATATATATATATATATATATATATATATATATATATATATATATATATATATATATATTTGATTTATGTTTCTTTTATCCTTCTTATCGTTTCTTTTTTTCTTTTAAGCGTTGTCATACCTACAAGGTTCCTGGGCATCTTCCATTACCATTTATACCTACTTTGCGCTCATTTTTCTTGTCTGCTTTGCTTGTTTTTGCTGGAAAGCGTCAACACTGAGATGTAAGTATGGATGGGGGGGGGGGTTAAAGCAGAAGAACAGTTTGTTCAGGTTATATACCACGAGGTGACTCGTGGGGTTTCAAATAGCACCTACTTTATTTACAGCGAGTATCACACGTACAAGTGTGTGGGGGGTATCTCCGGCATATTTTCTTACATCAGTCCGGTGTCGCGGCACATCAAAGCAGTAGGCATAATCACTGAGTTCCTCTAGTCTTGCTCTGGATTCACTCTTTTATGTCTATTTTGTCCATTCCTTTACAAATAGCATATCAAGACATTTAAATTCTTCAGGTATAATATTGAATGTACATCTATATTAAAAAGTCCTTGAATTAAATCTTCTGTTGAAGTAACTTTGTGTCCGAAAATGAAATGCCTATGTGAAAATCAACTTTGTTTCAGGTTCGTGTTTTTAGAAATATAAGAACTTAAGAAATGTAACAAAGCGCCAAAAACAATCGTTGAAAGTATGAGCAAATATCGTGTGAAAGTACCTGTCATTGTCCCAGTTTTTTTTTTTTTTTTTAGCTTAGGTGACTTGTCAGTCAGCTGAGCATATAGGATGGTCCTTCGTTCGTCGTCCGTCGGTCGGTGCTCCGTCCGTCCACAAAATTCTCATTTTCCACATCTCCAAAACCGTCAGTCAGATTTACTTAAACTTTGGTGGGGGTGTACTTTGGGTGGGTGTCTACCAAGTTTGTTCAAATCTTCGAGCTCCAGTGATTCTGTGTGTGTGTGTGAGAGCGGGGGAGTGGGTGGGAAACAAATCTTGGAAAACAAAAAATATCGGCTTCTCCGAAGCCGCTCATCCCATTGCCTTGATATCACACAGGAACACACCCAAGGACTTCTAGTTCTTAATTTGTGCACTAAGCTGCGCTGCCAATTTTTGCCTATTTTCATGATTTTTTTGGGGGGTGGGGGTGTTTTTGCCATTTTCGACTTCTTCTCAAGAGTTGTCTGAAGTAAGTCAGATTAAGCTGAAACTGGGTGGAAAGATTCCTTGTATAAGGGCCAAACAGTATTTTACACTATATATTCCCAATTCTTAACGATTTTTTTTTTAAACTCAGGTGCTTATCGGTAAGTGCACCTTTCCTATTGATTACTATGCAATGGAATGGGCATTCTAATGATAATTCACATTTTCCACTTAGTCTCCCAAACCATCGACAAGATTGACTTTAAGCTTGGTGTAGATGTACCTTGGGTGGATCTCGACCAGGCTTGTACAAATGATAATACTCCAATGATTTAAAAAAAAAATAATGACTTTTTTGTTGTTGCTGTTGTTGTTCCTTTTCTTGGGCAAACCTTAAGTCTTTTTTGAAACCGCTCACCCAATTGCTTTGATATTACACACGAACATTCTCAGGGACTCCTAGTACTTAGTTTGGGCAGCAGATTGCGCTGAGATTTTCTACTATTTTTGTATGTTTTTGCTGTTTTCAACTTCTCCAGAACCGTGACTCAGTTTAAGCTGAAACTTGGTGGATATGTTCTTTGTGGAAGGTTCAAACAATCTTTATAATGTGACACTGCTGTTGATTTCTGATTTTTAACGATTTTTTTTTTCAATTCGGTACTGATCGGTAAATGCACCTTTCATATTGATTACTAAGTAAGTCAATTGGCTTTCTAATGCTGATTCACATTATCGACTGCTACTCCAAAAGCGTCAACCAGATTGACTTCAAACTTCGTGGGGATGTACATGGGATGGGTCTCTTCCAGGTTTGTTCAAAGTCATGATCCAATATTTCTGGACACTTTTGTGATTTAAAAAAATATAAATCTTTAAAAAAGTGTTAATAAGAAAGTTTAGCATGTGGATTTCTTGTAATAGTTACCACGTTAATGATTGTGGACAGATTGTGTCAAACTATAAGGGATGTACCTTTCATAAGCGTCTACCTTTTTGTGGAGGTGGTCAGGCGCCAATGATTTTTGAACCTTGACCTCATTCCCAAGGTCATACAACAGCGGACAAGAAATTTACCGTTCACTTGACAACATGAGATCTGTTTTGACTTAGGACCTTGATGTTGCACATGTTAATGTTTCTCTTGGAAGGCCACACTTAAAAATTACATGAGTGACCTTAACTTCATTTCTGTGATCACAGTACACTATAAATCAATTTTACTCTTCACTATAACTCGAGATCTACTTGAGCTTGGACCTTGATATTGTACATGTTAGTGTTCTTCTATGGAGGTCAGACTTATTCAGTGCATGGATGACCTTGATCCTTTGCCAAGTTCACAGATCCACAAGTGTGATGAATCCCTAAGTCAGCTGAGCGTGGGCTGCCTACGTGTATAGAATGATTCATAGCCTTTTCTCGGCACACCCTGAATGCCGAGGGAACGTGTAGACCAACTAGTTATATCATTTTTACCGCACACTCTACCCCACCACACCCCATCCCCCCAAAATAAAGAAAACAAAACGAAAACAAAAACACCAAAAGTAAATTTCACAAACAAAAATGCAAGAAAAAGGATGAAACAAAGAAAGAAAAAATAAAGAATGAAACAGAAAGCAAAAAGTAAAGATAACTACCACCATCCCTCCTCCCAACTGAAACATATTACAAATTTGTTTGATCTCTGGTTATTTTAAAAAGAGCAAAAGTTGCATGCCGTTACTTAGCTGGAGGAACTGCAAATTGGAGTCATCTGTGGTTATTTCAAATAGGGTAAAAGTTACATGCCATTACGTAGGAGGAGGGAGTAAAAAGGAAAGATAAAGAGATTATATCTGGATGTAGAATAAATATAGTGTCATTTCCGAGTTGGAGACAAAAGAATGTTTGAAATATGATACATGTCTTAAATTTATTCCCTGTTAATAAATAATGTTCGACAACCAAACTTCCAGTGTCGGAATTATCGCTGTATCCAGGAAATGACAGTGTACTTCAGCTGACACGCCTAGCATGCTTTTTTTTTCTTTGACGCAAAGGATAAATTTTTGGTTTTAGGTGTTTCGGCGTGTACGTAAAAATAAACTCATAAATTAATTAATGTAATAAAAAAATAACCTCTGAAGTTAATGAAAAGTATTTCGAAGGTTGAGAGGACAGTCTTTTGCTGTATTTAACTTTGCTGTGATTGTGAGGTTGAAATTTATGAATATATATGTATGTGTATATATATATATATATATATATATATATATATATATATATATATATATATACATATACATATATATTTTTGGGGTGGGGGATTTGTTAAAGCAACCTTCCCCAAGCCGGACACAGGTGGTGCCGACGAATACCCGGATATAGAGGGCAGGAATAAGTCGTAATTTTTTGCGAAGATTTTATTCAACGCCAATTACTCATTACGTACTTTTATGCCTTCTGGTTTTTTTTTTTTTTTTTTTTTTATTTTGTTTTTTTCTGGGGGGGGTGTTTTTTTGTTTTGGTTTTTTGTTTGTTTTTTTTTTTGTTTTTTTTGTTTTGTTTTGTTTTTGTTTTTTATCATGAAAGGGCACCATGCTGTTCTGATATTAGAAAAAAAATTCTGCACATAAATGAAAAAAAAGTCCAATTACCTCAAAATATACAAACTGAGCTTTCCAAGCGGTAGCGTAATTGGGCACTTTCTTTGGAAAAACACACAGAAAAAACAAAAAACTAAACAAAAAAGTCAGTATTGTATAGAAATGTCAAAACAGCCTGCGATTAAAAGTGTTAACTCCTTCCTGTAACTGAAATGAAGTGTTGCTTTCTGATATTTTGTTTAAGCACTTGTCTATTTAGTATCCGGTTAGCAAAGGCGGGACACAACAATATTTTGTTATGCCGCGTACATTTGCATGGTATTCTCTACATGTAATCTTTGGAAGAAATGAATAATCGTGCTCTGCAGAAATAATATATCTGTTATGTTTTTCAGTTTAAGTCACGTGCTGTCCTCAATTGACTCAGCCCCCTTTCGCTACACAAAAATGCAATTGGATTGACGTTATTACCAAACACCTATTGATATCTTCAAAACCTACTTTTCTTTTGAGAAGGAAAAGAAAAGAAAAACACACACTTCCAATGGTTTGCTGGGCTTTCCTTTTTTTACAAAGGTGACCTCTCATCCATGGACAATCATGGTCTCCTGGATGTATGGAGCTGTGCGGCCAATGTAATTGTTTGCAATTGTCAAATTCTTTGGGGGGGGGGGGGGGTGTTATCGCAAAATGAGCCTTTATGTTTAACGCTAAAGGCACCCAGATACACATTGAAGTAAGTTCGAGGGTGGGTTGAGGGTGAGGCGGGGATGGATGGTTGTACGCGGTCAAGGCACGGTGTAAATGAATGTTTTCGATTTTGGAGTCAAAGCAGATTTGATGCACTGAATATCAGACTCTCATCTATCAAACTCTGAAGATTTCCGTCTTAATTTTGTTTCAGATAATCCTGTCAAGGAGGGGAAACTTGCAAATTCAGAAGATGCAGATCTATGAAATCCCAGAACCAGCATAAACACAGACTAACCAATGATATGCATGGTAATAACCGTGGCCAAATAGATGGCTGCTGTTTGACTTTAGCCAAAGAATCTTTCCCTACAGCCACGCAAGTTATATATGAACTGAAAAAAAAAAAGAATCCTAAAAAAATAAAAAAAATAATACATAATGGAGAGGGACAACGTACTGCTTGTATGTGAATGCACGTGTCGTTGCCGTATGGTAAAGATATTTGGAAGAAAAGGAATGGGCCGGGATGATTATAGAAAGAATGTAGCGTGCAAACAAACAGACTGCATAAAATGCTGCAGGGACGTATGTGTTGGGAGTTCATTCGATGAAAGGGAGTCCTGGTTATTTTCCTTCGTATTAATCTAATATGCAGACACTGTTGCAAACCATGTACATATATATATATATATATATATATATATATATATATATATATATATATATATATATATATATATATATATATATATATATATATATATATTATTCGTACAAAAGTACACTATCCAGGCATATTCAAAGTATTGTTTAGATAAAAAAACTGCTAACTCGGATTCCGTGCATACAATTTTCCAGTAACAAAGGGGAAGAGAGAGAAGAAAAAGTCTTAGTATTCAGTGCAGAGTGTAGCAATTATATCTTGCATCCCAGAAAATGACCAAAAAAAGAAAAAAGAAAAAAAGAAAAGAAAAGAAAAGTCTCTGCTATCAGGAGCCCGAATGATGTCAAGGATGACCCCTGCAGAGATACTCTCATCCTCAGAGACCTGATCGATGCCTGTGTAAATAGATCTGGCAAGAGCACTACCGCATAGGCATTTAATATTAAATTTAGGGATGCCATATCTGTGGCATACATAATTAACCGTATTAGATATCGGTGGACGACTGCCTTTCATTGACAATTTTGAGCATATTTTTACACATTCATTGGAACTGTGGATATATTGTTGGAAAAAATTAAAACACTTTTATGCAATCGAGATTCAACAGGTATATATGCACACACGAGACACAAAAACCGGCAACGGGTATTGCATGAAACAGCTATAGTGAATATATGTCGTACATATTTTCTCCACGCAGTAAAAAAATTAGGAACGTTTGCATTGGGAACATCCCAAAGTGCAGAACTATAGGCTGACCATAGTATGATGTGAACAAGCTACAGCATATTTCACATCTGAAGAAACATTACCAAACTGGGCCACAGGTAGGCGAGATCTTCTGTACAAGTCTTCGATAGCACAATAATATCAAAGAGGGTACTAAGATGAAGATCACTTTCTCCAAATAAAACTACAGTGTCGTCAAAGCAAAAATCATCATTGCAAGCCGAGTTACCAAACACTACTAATTTGCTGTTCGATGGGTTACACTAAACATGCTATTTGTCGCTGAATTTCGTGCGTATGGCCATCATGTTTCGCAAGGCATTTTCCCAACGATCGAGGAGTGAGATGTCGTCGGCATAACTGAGTGCTCCAATGAATTTATTCCCGACGTGGCATCAAAAATTAACTCACTGAACTGTTGAATGTCTACGTTTATAAACGAATTACAGGTCGGTAATTTCTAAGATGTCAAAAGTTTGATTGAGGGGATCCCAATCGAGTTATTTTCCAACAATGCTGCTGAGAGTTGTGCCCCTGAATCGTCAGTCATATAAAGATATTCTCGGCTATTTCGGAATTGGAATGGCAGTTGATAAGCAGAAGCTGTTGGATGAAAAGCCATACCGAATGAGGGTATTGCATAATGATGGTTTATATAGGAACAGTTGATTTGTACCCAGTTATAAGTGATCAGTACACTGACAGGCGTTACTGTCAGTCTCATCATATTTCAACGAGTCAATCGCATGATTAATACCATGCAAGGATATTTCATGGTTGTTATAGCATTGCGAGTTTTCTCAACAGCTAGCTTGTATGTCGTAATTGTACTCATTTGACAAGTCTAACATGTCCTTATCATCATATAAAACACTATGGTACAAATACTTGTATTTACTTACGAACAATTATGCGATCTTGTCTTTTCCAATAGTACCATCAATGCCGTTAGGACATACCAATTTTTTACCCCGCACATTTATAGACTCCTGTCAAAAGTTTCTACTCCAGCTGCATAGAATAGCTTCAGCCATGTTATTAGCTATGCACTACCATATCTGCCTTTTTTTTTGCAAGGTTCACAGCATAATAATATTTTGCCCTTGCTCCTCTTCGAATATCAGCAATCATCCCAGAATGAGACGAATTATTCTCCTTCCAAATGTTGTGCCAAAATTGGGAGCATTGGCGATGCTCCTCGATATGCTCATTCCGTCCAGGTATAACGTTTTTTTTTTTTATTTAGAGACACTAGAAAAAGGTATAGTCAGGTCGCTCGCAGCAATATGTGCTTCGACTATTTCGTCATAAAGTGTTGGTTACTCACTTGAATGGACCGGGCAGAAATAATCTGTACATTCAATGGCATTGAATGCAATTTTGATTTCAGATGATATTTTATCACTAACTTGGTGATATGCAGGAAGTTGCTCGATTGAAGCTATTTTACACTTGGGAACACGTGACGGTTGCACACATTCTTGACGATGGTCCATAATCACCAATAACTATAAAAATAGAGCCTCGAGATCTGAAAGATTATCCCCATCATGTAAACATTCATATTTCAGAACACTAGCAAAGAGATTGGTGGTCACTGTAAAATGATCAATGATGGACTTACTGTCGGACATTATGCTCATATATATAAAATCAACCGAGGAACACGAATGTTTCAAGACAAACTCAAGGTACTGCCTTTGTGCAGAAAGATTAAGTGCGCGAGTCTGTGCAGAATTATGGCGACTTAAACCCGTGTTGAAGTCACCAGCAATGACTATGTTATCAATTTTGCACGTAGTAGCGATGAGATACATCTGCACACACAATAGAAATAGCAGTGTTACCATCACAACGCATATAAACATTGCACAATAAAAATTTGATATCACCATTCTCAAGGATAACAGATTATCATCTGCGAGAATCGCATTGTGAAGGAGTGACCTTGCACATGTATACTTGAATTAGTCCATATAAACGCCCATCCACTATTACGTTTACCTCTATTCGGCTCCGTTTCAGACATCACCCAAATACCGTGGACTTGAATATCGTCATTATAGCGTCCAAGTATATTCAGCCGGTCTTGTAACAGCCAGATAAAATAAAATAAAATAAAATAAAATAAAATAAAATAAAATAAAATAAAATAAAATAAAATAAAATGAAATAAAATAAAAAAAATAAATAAAAAAATAAAAAAATAAAAAAATGAATGAATGAATGAATGAATAGATAAATAAATAAATAAATAAATAAATTAATTAATTAAAATAATTAATTAATTAATTAATTAATAAAATAAAATAAAATAAATAAATAAATAAATATATGAAAATGTCATGTGTCTTTACGAGTGACTCAGCATACTTCTACCGGGACCATATCCGTACCAGTTGTAAGAAGCTAGCTTAATTCCAGCCATCGTGACCAAAAAGCAGTATACAAAAGTAAACATAGCTCAACAAATCAAGTTACTATGTCTTCCCTTCCATGGGAGGGACATATTTCCTCACTCGTATGGCCGACGGCCACAACGTTCCATTAAACAGGTCAGATAATTGAGATATAGGTGCAGTCAGATGATATGATTCAAACTTGGAACTAGGATTTGAAAAGCACTCGACTGGTCTAGCATCCAACCCTGCGTGAAGTTTATTTTAGCGTGAGTCATTATATCTGTGTGCCAACACAGACATATTGTTATCTATCTATCTATCTATCTATCTATCTATCTATCTATCTATCTATCTATCTATCTATCTATCTATCTATCTATCTATCTATCTATCTATCTATCTATCTATCTATCTATCTATCTATCTATCTATCTATCTATCTATCTATCTATATATCTATCTATCTATCTATCTATCTATCTATCTATCTATCTATCTATCTATCTATCTATCTATCTATCTATCTATCTATCTATCTATCTATCTATCTGTCTATCTATCTATCTGTCTATTTGTCTGTCTGTCTGTCTGTCTATCTATCTATCTATCTATCTATCTAATCTATCTATCTATCTATCTATATATCTATCTATCTATCTATCTTTCTTTCTTTACAGGCAAATTTGTCCGACATTTCATTTGAAAAGTATAACACGTACAAACTCCAAACTTGGCAAAACTATACTTCCATAGATGAAGTATTGCCTTTTTATAATGAAAGGTCATGCTTTTCAAAATTATGTAAATCAGGGCTAATCAAAGTTTTAAATCTTCACCATCTTATATACTACAGTAGATGTGGTTCCGAGTGTTTAGGAGTTCGATCATAGCAAGGTGAAGGTCATCTCAAATGTCAAGGTCAAAGGTCAATTTTAGGCAAAAATGTCAATTTTGAGGTCAAGGTTCACTTCAGGTAGAGGTTATTTCAAGGTCAAGGGCCACTTTTGATGGTGGCTTTCTTATAGCCATAACTTAGTCAATTTTTATCTAATTTTGATCATGTAGGACTCCAATTGTGGCAACTGTAAAACTGCACATTTTGAAACTTTCATGTGACCTCTAATTGTCAAAGGTCAAGGTCATTTTGACCTTTAAAAGTTTCATCCAGTCATAATTTGGCCAATTCCATCCAATTCTAAGCATGTTGGATTCAAATTGCAGGTATTGCAACACTGCACATTTTTATATGAACATGTAGCCTCAAAAGGGCAAAGGTCAAACTCATTTGGCCCTTTGAAAGTTTCATCATGGCATAATTTGGTCAATTTTCCTCCGATTTGGTTCATATTGGGCTTAAATTGTGGGTATTGTAAGACTGTGCCATTTTACATGTGACCTGTGAAGGTCAAAGTCATTTGGACTTTCAAATTTGCATCCACCCGTAGGCTAAATTTAATGTGTAGTACCAAAGGATAACAGTTGTAGCATTTAATATTTATAATTTTTGAAGTCATACAGATTTGCTTTGAAGCAAATCTTCTTTTCTAGTTTTGTCTGTTTTTGGATGGACATTGTACACAAACAAGTCTCTACTCTGTTCTGACGCCCATCTGAATTTACTAGCAAATGGATTTACCAGCAAATAGGGGTAGTGTTACCTGTCAAGACCTTACGCCGTCTATTGTCTGACCTGCGCTTTTTCTTTGCACCATGACTGCATGAGGAGGAACACGAAACCCCGGAGTCCACTGATTTTGAGTCGTGATATCTGTTCAGATACAGATGACGGATGGATATCTGCTACTCTGTCATGATCCACAGAGGCAACGCTATCTCTCGAAGCTGAGCCTCCAAAGGTGTGGCCCCAGAAACTGCGACGCCTTCGACCAGGCCCACCAAGGTGACAACGTGCAGGTGCTTGCCCTTCACCGCGTCCGCGAGGATGTCTGCGCCCACGGTTGTGCGCTGGGGAATTTTGTCACAGGGGAAGAAGCACAACATCATTAAAATTTTCCTGTGCCCGTCTTCCATGTGATATAACACCAAGCTGTTTCTATCATGCTTTTTTTTTGTTTGTTTTTGTTTTTTCGTATGACATGTCATGTTGGGGGGGGGGGGATATTATAACTTTTATGTCAAAACACTGTATTAAAGACCCATTTTTTTCACCGAACGTTATTTTTCCACACGAACACCACATGTGAAGGACTTGTCCTCTTGGTCCTTGGCGCTGATAATTTTGTCACCAGGATTTCCATGACTCAGCATCAATTTCCTCAGACATGACTGGCTTTAAGTTTATTTGTTTGTTTACTTATATGCTTGTTGGCTTGTGTACAGAGTTCAATTCAAGGATCAAAGTCTAATATTTACCGTAAATATTATCATTAATGCAACATGTATTAAAATGTGCTTTCGAATACCAGTTTTACCTGTTTGCTCGATCTTTGTATCATGTCCGCTAAGCAGTGCAAGATATAGTAATAATAATAATAGTAATAAAGATAATAATAATAATAACAACAACAACAACAACAACAACAACAAGAACAACGAGATATAATAATAACAACAAGAACAATGAATTTGGAAAACAACCCCGTTACAACACAGGCACCAATCAAGCGGGGTTATTTCATGGTGCGTCCACACATTTCCTTTGAATTCATTTGTAAAATACAAGTATAAACCATAAAAGTTAAAGTATTCAGTAGATTAATTCCGTTAGCTAACATATGGGAAGGTGTTAAACGGAAGTGAAACAAGCGAAAGGACGATATTGCGAAATAAGAAAACAAGAAAACGCTAATGCGACCAGTATGATTATGATAACGCCTACTAGAACTATTTAAATTCGCACGTATCCCGATTAAGAACACACGGACGTGTTAGTCCCGCATGCACCGTTCCTTGTAGCCATCTTATATTTCGCATAAGGGCCATATCTCCGGGAAACGTACATTTGGCCCTCAGTTGCCCTATGACAAGGTCAAATTTAAAATGTTATTAATGGACCATTTGTGCATATAATCTGAAACATCAGACTTTCAGTTACTTTGAAATATCAATTATACTGAGAAAATCCAAGAGTTGCAGTTTTTATTCAGCCTTGAAGAAAGTACTGAATTCTTGCAGGATGTGCCTAATTTTTTCACACTCTTGTGAGTAAAACTGCATTGGAGTTAATAGATCCACAGTACCTAAGTTAAATAATTGGTAGTTATATAATGTAACAAAATCCATGTCCCTTTTGATATTGGTGGCAGCACCCACTACATGATGCAACATGGGGGGCAAAAAGTGAAAATTTTGTTAACACTTGAACATCTAAATTTTTTTGCAGATCTTCACCGAATTTGCTGGGGTTATGGGGGAGGCCAAAGTCTAAGTTGCCAATGATACTAGTGGCACCATCTATAATTTGACAGCAATTAAAAGCCAAAATTTGTTTTAAGATATAAAATTCTATATTTGGAAAAAAAATTGGATCTAACAAACCAAATTTATAGGATAGATACTCCATGTCTAATGCTAGAACGTTGTGCAATATCAGTGACCTTGACCCATTTTTGTGATGTCACCATGTCTGTACAGTTGAAAGAGGTGATTTTGTGATTAAAGGGTGTAGCTTGGACTTCAATGGCAATGTCAGGACAGCAGCTGGTCCATGTGCTTCTGGTAGTACATAATCAGGGTAACCTTGATTTTTTGTCCCAAGGTCACTGAGGACATAAATGGAAGGACTCTCTGATTGTTGTCTTGGTACATGCAACAGTATCCATCCCAGGAATGCACAAATAATGTATGATTACATGTAGAACAAAGAGCCATCTACTGGACAAATGAGACACTAAAATCACATAAGCTTTTTGTGTTCAGAAGCCACTTGAGGGCCAGCAACTTTGAAATGCAGATGTAGGTGAAATGCAGTCACAGTGCCAGCAGAGCATTGAGCCAATGGGCCTTTTGTTTTAATTCAATCAATGAAATACCATTTGTATTACAATTTAGACACTTTCTGCAAAAAATGTTCTCCATGGCAAAAACATATCCTGCGGCTCCTTTCAGCAAGTGAAGTGGGACTTCAAACTCCACATTATTTTAAGATATGAGACGTCACGAGTAGGGGTTCGGTCTTGTGCAGGAGTTCATGCGGAACCTGAACTCACAAAGCGCGCAGTGGTCTGTTTTCATTCTGGCAGACAAACCATCTGCTACGAGTTGTGCCTCTTTTTAAATCCATTCTGCAAGCTACCCAAAGTACTCCCGAAGAAAAAAAGTAAGCTGAAGCTAACCTGCATCATTGGTAAGAACAATGGAAGCATGGTTTTAGCTGTGGGTAAATCACACCGAGCATATTCAAAGTGTCTAATTCCAAGAAAGTGGGGGTGGGGTGGGGGTGCAGTTAGGAGATGTAGCAACAAAAAGGGAGCTTTTTTTACCTGATATACGGTGGCATGTTCTACGGATTCATATCTGTCCAAACAAACAAAACAAAACAAAACAAAAAAAAAAACAAACAAAAAAAAAAAAAACAAAAAACAAAAAAACAAAAAACAAAAAAAAAAAACAAAAACAAAAACAAAAAAAATCCATGAGCTATTTGCACTAGCCGTAAAAGGACAGGCATTGCCCCGTGTTCCAACCCTTTCTTAGTTAATTGGTTATAAAACAAAAGAGCTGATGGATATTATAATAATAAATAAGGGGGCCGGTCATAGCGTCGAACTAGCACAGGCCAGGTAGCGATGCGGTGCTGGCAATGCAAGGAGTGAAAGGCATCTATTTTTGTTGATTTAAACCGGTTCTTTTACTCATTTACTGGTTTATCATTTTTGAAAAGGTCTTTTTGATAATAGGTACAATAAAAAATATGCGTGCGTCGGAAATGTGTTGAATTTCTGTCACTGAATTTGAGACTGCTCGAAACAAATCTTTTTTTTCTTCAAAACCTGTTACAGGGTTTCATATTTCACTAGAAATTTGGCAGGAGGATATTCGGATTTGTTACCAGATCCCAATTTTATTCACGACCTTTTTATTCAAATCTAAATATATTGTCAAACAATTCAATATACATATACATATACATATGTATATATATATATATATATATATATATATATATATATATATATATATATATATATATATGTATATATATATATATATATATATATGTATATATATATATATATATATATATATATATATATATATATATATATATATATATATATATATATATATATATATATATAGTATAGGTCTGTTAAAACTCAAAGTAGGCACAAGCTGTTCATGAGCGGGAAGCGCTTTTTGTTGAAGCAGGGGAGCTGTATCGCCGCCACCTAAACTGTATGAAAACGAACGCGATTTGCAGGTGTGATTTAGCTTACTAGACGTCATAACAAAATGGCGTATAATGCATGCTCCACAAAAGCTTCATACATACATCTGTATGTTTGCGCGTGCCTGCTGGCGTGCGTGCATATATGTTTAGGGGATTAGATTAGTCGTGCCCTGGTCACTGATTGAGGGAGGTGGGGGAGGGGGGGGGGCGTTTAGGCACTGAGACAACCGACACCTGTTGCTTACTTGGTCAATCCACCTGTTGATAAAATTTGCTATTCTCAATTAGATATGCTTATATATCTGTAATGGAAAATGTCTGAATTAGTACAAGTAAAGCCTGCTTAATATTATTGTCTGAGTGTAAAACCGATAAGCAATCTTCGGTTAATTGGTAAGGATGAAATGTGACTTAAAACACATGCATATGTTTCCTGGGGAATCAAATCAGGTCCAAATTTGTCTTTTTTGATAGAAAATGCATGACTATTTTTTTTTGCAAGATCACAAAAAACTGTTGTTGACTTTTTAAAAAAATAAAGTAATTCATAAACAAATCCCAGTATTTTAGAATGCAACTGATTTTCTACGTTTTCTGACGAATGTACGATTTAAACATGGTCAAGTTACTTTAGGGGTCTCGTCCTTTTAAAGATTCTTGCAGTCGTCCTTCGTAATGACATATAGCTTTATGCTTTCACAAAGGAAATTCAAGATAGTTATGATTTTCAACGGAGGGTACCTTTTATTACGTGTAAATTTACTTGAGAAGAAATTCCAGACACAAAATATGTTTATTCCACATATTGTATATTACTACTCTTTAAGTGAGCCAAACATTTAAGCGTCGACATTTTGCCATCAGTGGGCTTAGGTCAGCTTAAATGGAAGATGTAAAAAAATCGAATGTTGTACATGTAGTGGATGAAATCTGTTTAGCAAAAATGGTGCATTTGAAAGTGCAATATCAGCCCACAGATTCCTCCACATTTTGCAAGCAGAGGAATACAAATCTGAGGCAATTTATGTCAAAGTTATCGATCATTTTATCTTTTTTTTTTTTTTTGGTACCTAGCATGTAATTTTCTGTCAATGGTTCTTTCCTTGAAACTCTTAGACGTATCCTTTGAATTTTGCTTACCCGTTAACTGCTATTATGAGCGTCGTACAGTCGATTTTATCTTGTACAATAGTCTATATTTGTGTTAGTTCTAAATTCCCCTAATGATAGTATTTTCAATAATCGTTCGAGGGCTTGACTTTATGACTTTGATTACATGTGCTTGCACTGTAGGTCTGTAGAAAGTTACTGGGTGTTTTGCGGTATCAGATAAAGAATAAGGTATTATTTATGTGTATTTCTCCTCAACGGTCCTACAAAGGCAAAGTCAATTTCTTCCGATAGCGCATTGTCTCTAAAGGGAGCAACTGAAGGCCCAAAAGATGTGAGTGGCTGTACGATTTATAGTCTGGTCTATATGTAAGATTAAAAGTCTGATCTCATCGTGTGATTATATTGCTAAATATAACAGCACAATTTTTGTTGTTGTTTTTTTTTGTTCTGGAAAGGGATTGTATTGCCGCATGCATAATGTTTTGTCAGCATGCAATTCTTTGGTGCTATCCTTAGAAGGTAATACAATTGATCATAACCCAGTAAGCATGTTGTTATTTGGCCAATGCTACAGGAATACCGTTAAAGCAGGATGTGCAGGCGACAATACTAACGTTACACGGCCCTTACAAACCTTGTATTATATATATTCATTGAATGTGTCATGTAGATGTTGGACTGTGGCTTTACAGGCTCAATACCGTGCCGAAATTGTCAGTACCGCATTGTGCGACAAAAGGTAATCAAAGGTAAAACCTTAGCTCCGAAATAATAAACTTTTAAGTTTGGAACCGCCATTATGTCGGGCCGGTAATGCAGTATCGTATTTAAAGGAACTACCGCGAGGAATTGTGGGATGCCAATTTGCCGCCATTCAAACAAAGAACTCGTTGGCAGTGTGAAATTGGAGCTAAATGGTGCACCAATTCCTAGTTTCTAGTGTGGTAAGTGAAAATATGGTTATACTTGTAAGTTCAGTACATTTCCTAGGGGTCATGGATTCATGTGTCTCGTGTTGCTGTAGTTAAACAATTGTTTCTTTCGAGTTGACCATATTAGAATCGAGGAGTTAGCAAAATAAGAGGTATTGGATCTACCGCACTTTCAGGTACTTGCTGCTCATTTTATATTAGGTGTCTGGTACTACGAAAATCCAAGCAAGTCAGAAAGATTGCTGCAAAATCTCAAAAAACTTTAATCCTGAAAAAAAACAAAGACAAAAGAAAATCTATTGATACTATTTTATGCATATCTAGCAATCAGAAAAAATATAGGTTCAATGTACTTGAGAAATAATCAAATGGATAAAACTGATCCAAGGTTGCCAGTATCCTGCACACTAGCTTCACATCTTCCATATTATTCTTGATAGTATAATTGATAGTATAATTTTAAGTCAATTAATATGTATACCATTATTTAAAGCCATAAAATAAAAGAGTTTGTGCTTGTTTTCTTGCAGTATTTGAACCGCTATGC
Organism: Hermodice carunculata; assembly: GCA_964020975.1. Lineage (NCBI taxonomy): Eukaryota > Metazoa > Annelida > Polychaeta > Eunicida > Amphinomidae > Hermodice > Hermodice carunculata. The sequence goes on along the minus strand of CAXHWN010001829.1, from coordinate 114,781 downwards.
ATGAAATATATACAGATTTGGTCTATTATTGTGTGTCAGAGCGTTGGAACGACAGTTCAAGAGAATACAAAACACACCAGTGACTCTGTTATTTGTTTGGCATATCTTGACAGGTCAGATCGCAAATACATTTTATGTCCTTGCTTTTTGCAAAATAAATATTTTGTATAAAATGTAGCTTGGGACAGTTACCATGCCAACCATTTTGGTCAACGTATTTAACATAAACAGGTTGAGGAATGCAAACTTGACCTTCGTGAACCATTTCATGTTGTTAAACTGTAGTTATTGTGCAAAATACCAGAATATGAAACAAAACTTTCGTAATAAAGGCAGCCAAGTGTTACACACTATTATTTCCAGTTTGACAGTTACGGAACCCAAGAGTATGACTTCTACTGAATATGGTTTACATAGTTATGATAGCTGGTTTTATCATACATGCAGAATAAACTGGGTCCAGCATTTGGAAATTTACCTAAAATCCCCAGACATAAGCCAATGAAATGACGCATACTGTGAAGTGTAAAGTCAGTAGTGTTTGATGAACGGAATCGACACTCAAGTGAAGCTACTTAGTGATTTATGGTATTTCCCAATGTTGCAAACTAATGTTATTGAGTGTTCATATATCTTACGACTAACATTCCTACCATGTGAAGTTTTGAAAACAATATTTCAGATCAAATTGAATTATGAATTTTATATGAATTTCATTCTGAACCACTGGGTGCATCATACAATAAAAGAAATATTAAATTAATTTAAATATTAAATTAATTTAAATATTAAATTAATTTAAATGTAAAAAAGACACAAAATACCCGTCGTATTTTGTAACTATATGACAAAAAAGTCAGGAGTTCGGAGTTTGATTTTAGTCACCGTTGGCTCTGAAAAAGTTAATGCCCTGTGTCATTATCTGCCCCCCCCCCCCCCCCAACACCTCACCAAGAAATGCACAGATATCACCATAGCTATCCTCGCTTGCAATTAAAAAGGTAACATATAAACAAACAAATAAACAAACACAGAGAAAGCAAATGAAATATCATATATATTTATGTTGAAAAAACATCAAACGACATTCACTTCAGTCATAGAAGCTAGGAGGGAAGCGAATGACTAACAATCGAAGCTTGAACACCAAAGGAAGAGGAAGAAGGATCCCTTTTGATAAAAAACGAAATCGAAGACGCCTTATATATATATATATATATATATATATATATATATATATATATGTGTGTGTGTGTGTGTGTGTGTTCGCTTGGTTTGTGACAACAAACCACAAAAACTTATTTGCGCACAATTTACTATTCATCATCTATTTTGGCATATTGAGGCACATTCCTCTGCGTAAAACAGAAAGAAATGATGGTTTGATTCCCTCTGCGTCTTTCTGTTAATTTTTTTTTACACTTAATATTTTTTTGTTTTATTTCATGTGTGAATATACCTTTATATTTACATTTGTTATTTTTGTTAGCATTGAAAGAATAGGTTCGGTAGTGTAGTTCATGAGGCGATGGTTACACTAGAGCATCTCGTGCAACCAACGTGCTGCGCAATAATATCCTCTTAACGCACTTTGTCATTATTTAAGCTTCCGCCGAAAGTACTGCCGAAGCGTTTGATTCATAGGCCTAAGCATAATGGGAAGACGGTATCAGATGATCAAGAATTCCATATCTACTCGTCAAAACTTGCCTAAATGTTTTCTTTTACCGGGTTTGCAAGCTTTATTGAAATAAAGTTGTTGTGTTGTTCGGAACTATTTTTTTCCTAGTTTTGTGTTCCAGGAGTTGCCTTGACAACTGATGGCTGATGTAGTAGCCCCGCCTACTTGGCTCCTCCCACTAGTAAACAAAAAGGCGATTTTTTGTAAATTAACAAGCTAAAAACGATTTTAAATCAACTATCAATGATAATACTTACTCTTATGTCAATTGAAATTGATGTTAAATATAGAAGTTTAATTTCTTAAATAATGGCTGAACGTCCATCATGGGTCAGTGCTTACTTCCCTGCTCTTTTGTCTGTGGCTTTTTGTGTGTGTGTGTTGTTTTCTTTTCTCTTTCGTGTCCCTATTTTTTTGTCCCCCTTCCCTTTCTTTACGTTCCTTTTTGTATCCTCTCTTTCTCTTTTTTTTTTATTTTGGTTCCGAAGAATAAACGTCTTCCCCTTTATCACAGTTTTCCTACGCATGAATGAAGGAGAAAATAAATTACGGTGACGGCGACGGCCACCCACACACACACACACACACACACACACTAAAAACAAATAATAGTAAAAGAAAATAAAATAAAACAAAAATAAAAGCCAAAAAAACAAAAACAAAAAACACAAAAAAATCGTGTTACGATTATATCAGTAAGCTCAAGTGTATGGTCAAACTATTTGTTCAGCGACATATGAGGTTACCTAAGTAGTTTCATATATTTCTTGCTTATCTGAACTTATATTGATGAGTTGTGCATGGAATTCAAGACTATTCAAGAGTGGTGTATTTTTTTAATCATACAAAATGAAGACACGTGGCATATAAACACAAAGTATCTGGGACTACCTGGCATAAGTATGCCGTTGACACACACACACACACACACACACACACACACAAACACACACACACATATATATATATATATATATGTGTGTGTGTGTGTGTGTGTGTGTGTGTGTGTGAATCTTGTTGTGAGTAACTGTTTACTCCAGATGTACATACAAAACAGGCATAATGATGAGAGAATTTCAAATCTTTAGTCAAAGTCTTTTACCTGCATCAGTGTGGGTTTCTAGCTTTCCTTATAACCTGGTTTTGGCACATGCGCCTATCAAAAAAACTTATACTGCACAAGCAGGTCCAGCGCGACGTGTTGGCATGTCCGTGTACCATGCTTGCCTTTCCTTCTCCGCGCTTCCTTCTCATATTTCTTCCTAACACGTGTTTAAAGCGCTGCAAAGCCACGCACCACCAAAGTGACCTCTATTGATACTTTATTATACCACTGCTGCTAGTCTCGCAAGAAAGTGGTTGCCTTATGAATAATTAATATATAATATATAGTACTCATCTCAACCTCTGTCCAATGAAAATGCACAATGTACTCCTTTCAAATTCTGTAGCAGTGACCTGCAGGTCGCGCCCTAATAAGGTCGTGACCAGGCCAAATATGGTCGAAAGCTGGATCAGAGCTTGGCTTTACATTCCTATAGCTGCATAGCAGCTTGGGCCCCAGCACTCTTGGCCTGGGCTCCTTTGTACCAACAACTGCGCAACTTTGGGGAAATACAATCGTGAAAGGCCAAGGCTTTTTTATGTTTTTTTTTTAAACTGTAGCAAGTGGTGGATAATTACCATGTGAACATCCTTGGTACCTCTCATTATTTGTTTGTTAGTTTGTTTGTTGGTTTGTTTTTTTGCTTGAACTACTGTGACTTCAGTGGATCTTTCACAGACCTCAGTATGCCATGTACTCCCACCAATGATGGATTTCATGGCATGGATAGCCCCCCAGCCTACAACACCTGGAGCCCCTTCACCCGTACCCTGGTTTTGGAAGCCAACCCTTTCACCAGGAATCTGAAGAAGACTGTATGGGGGACAATACCCTCCTCCCAAAGCCCTTCACGGGCCAGCCCACTGCGGACTATCACCACTTTTTTTACTACAATCTGAATCACATTCCCAGCTGAGAAGGTTTAATGTTGCACAAATGGTTAGGACATTTCCCCTGCTTTTGCTTGCTGGGGCTGCAAATTTTGTAGACAACTTTAATGCTGAAGACAAAAGCACATTTGCAACTTTAAAAGGCAAATTTTGAGGAGCTATTGTCCACAGGTCCACAGGACCATAGTAAATTTCAACATGCAGCCAACCTCTTTCATTGCATCCAGGGCCCCCAGGAGAAGGTGCTGGATTACTTTGCATATATGCGGCAACAGGGTACTTCTTTGGAGATTCCAACCCCTCAAGTTCTCCAGGCCATCCTGCATGGCATTGTTCTAGCCACCAGACCTTTCATCCTCCAGAACTCACCCGCTTCAGTCCAAGGCCTAGAGGAGTGTGCAAAAATTGTGGGGGACAGTATGCCCAAGTGCAAACCATGGAACCTGCCCTTATTGCTGCCCTGGAAAGGCTGAACACCACAGTTGACACACTGACGTCATCTGTGATGTCCATCAATATTGCAGCCTCCACACCAGGCAATAACAACAGAGCTGACCATAAGTATGGCTTGTTCAATTATTAACCTCGACAGCCACAGCCTTACTATTCACCGTACCAGCAGTCTGGTTATCCACAGGCGTACAGGTCACCTGAAACCCAGGCAGGCCAACGTCCTCTTAACCCTTGTGCCTCCTGCACTGGTAATCATCTCTGCAGAGACTGTCCACAAAGATGGAAGTTGTGTTTTTGCAGCTCTAAAGTAGTTCATATTGTTGTCAGCTGCACCCAGATCCTTTGCCACTGGGCCTCAGGTCACCTTACATAAAGGTTCTGTCTGGCAAGGTGAGACAAACACAACCACAAACAATACTTGCTTTCAATTCCAGGGCATGTCCATTCATGGGGACAAACTGTCCAGTCTGCATCATCACAACATAGTGGAGGCTCTAATACGTTCAAGACTTATGCTTTATGGCCCTGTTGGCTTGTCATGCGTTTCGAGCACGGTTTCCCAGCAGCTCACACAGGCCAATGCCAACATGTAACAGTCTAGCTGAAACAGCTAATTACAGGTAAATAGCTTTTCAAAGTGTCAGCACAATGAAACCAAGAAAACGACCACCCGCAATGTTGAAATCATACCTACATGGCGCTGGACAGTGAGTGCGTCGGAGAAATAGTTGTATATACATCCCGGTCGTTGCAATTTTCACATACAGAAATAAATGATCATCTTGGCGATTGCCCATCCTTCGTGTAATGCTATCGTTTTCATGACTTAAAAAGAGCGTGCACTTATCTGCACATTCGTTCAATACCTTGTAGTAAACAGTTGCAAAGAAGGTGAACTTTGGGTGTGTAAAACAAATCGCTATAGAGATGCATTGACTAGATCACACATGTATATATTGTTAACAAATACCTCACAAACCCTGAGAGGCGAATTCGGCACAAAGTTTCAGCATCCAATTACAAATAAGTTTTCTCCAACTAGGTAATGAGCAGATCCACAATATCATTTTTACGTGGCACTAGTTGTCGTTAATCATGATTTAAGCGAAATACCTATGTTTAATAAGGTTTAATACATTATCTTAATTGCCAGTATACATACATACATACATACATACATACATACATACATGCAGACATATATATATATATATATATATATATATATATATATATATATATATATATATATATATATATATATATATATATGTATATATATATATATATATATATATATATATATATATATATATATATATATATATATATATATATATATATACATATATGTACAAGTACATAACCCAAATAATTGAGTTTTATTTTATATGGTGTTCAATCATGTTTGTCATATTCACTTTTTATCGCTTTTAAATTGACATAAACTACATCAGCTGCACTTATTGAATTATGTAATGTTAATATTATTTTGCATCTGGGACATTAGATATAAGAATTATAAGCAAAAGTTTTGCTTTTCAGATGTTTAAATTTGTTTGCAAATATGGGAAATTAGGTGGTGTTGAGTTCGTAGTACTAATTTTCAACATTAAATATTTACACTGATAGAAATTATCACAAATAAGTTTGAAATAGATTATGCCAGGACATTGGGCACTTTAATTCTCCACATGCATCTACCTTTGGCAAATCCAACATTATATGCATGGATGTCTATCTTGATGCTGTCTTTGCATAGCAAGAGGTTCAAACGTCTATCTCAGCAATTGTGAACAAGTTGTACCTAAGATGACCCTAGGGCCTTCTGATGATACCATTTTGAGCAGGGTGCTCCCCCCCACCCGCCCCCTCCCGAATATAAAAGGACAGAATTACACATAAAACTGGTGTGATGTTTGTATTTAGTGTATATAGATACACCTTGATCAGAAATTTCATTTCTTTCTTTCTTTCTCTATCTCTTTCTTTCTTTTTCTTTCTTTCTTTGTTTGTTTGTTTGTTTTTTTCTTTCTTTTTTTCTTTCTTTTTTTCCTTTTCCTTTCTTCATTCTTTCCCCCAAGTCTTAGTCTTCTTTTCCTTCTTTCTTCCTTTCAATCTTCCTTTCTTCATTTCCTTCTGTTTTTCTTCCCTTCTGTGTAAGGAAGGTGCAGTTGCATTTATCATTGATGCTACATAACAAAGAAGCTATTTCATCGCCTTAACATAAGTTATTCACTAAAATTCACCTCCTGCACACTTTACCCTTATTTTGTCCATTTAACATGTTGATGTGTATGTCTAGCTTCGAATAAATCGTATGGACTCAATTACCAAAAAGCATAACCAGCAGTATTTGCTGGTAAAGTTTTAACTAGAGACTGCAAGGGTACCATAATAAGCGACCACATTACAGCTCAAATTAGAATGAGACGTGAGTGCATAGGTGAGGTCTATGAGAGTTGTGTATAGTCTGTCAATAACAGGGAAAATGCAAGAGCACACAAATCGTACTAGTTGTGGAAACAGGGACTGTATCATAATTTATATGCAATTGGTACCCTAAATAAGTGACTGTACTTTACTACGGGAATGATCAAACAAATAACCCTTACCACCGTTCGACCTGACAGTCGCAAATGGCTCCGAGGTCACCAGAAGATCAATAATCGTAAATGTTTCGGCTTGTGGTTGGCAACAACTAAAGAAAGAGGACACATGCACACCAAGAACTTAAAAAAAGAATAGACAAATACAAAAAACAAAAAACCAACACCCCCCCCCAAAAAAAAACACACACAAACAAACGAGAAAACAGAAAACAAAAAGGAATGAAGACAGAACAACAACAAAAACAACAGCAAAAAAAAAAAAAAAATGAAAAAATAAAAAAGAAAAAAGGTCAGTTAAAGAGGGTGCAACTACAAACAATTACATTTACAATGAGCCTAAAACAAGCAATGCAGTATTTGAGGTCAGCTGCGCCTCACATGATTCTACGCCAATAATGAAAGTAGCTGCAGATTATCAAAACGGGGAACTACCTGATTCTTAAAATAATGATCTGTAAAAATTCTATCCACATTAAAAACATACACAGTACTGCCAGACCTGTTTGGGCCGATACATGTTGCACTCAGTGATGTTGCATGGAATTTAAGGCCAGGCAAGGCGATCAAACAATGAGCATTTTCGTCTGTGTGCAATACTTGAACAGGCCCTGCAGCCCATAAAACATACAATAATTTCCTTGCTAAATGAAAGTGGTCTTGAGGTAGAAATATTATGTAAGTCCTGTACGATGATTCAGAGTCATTTCCTTTCAAAGTTTGCTACAGTATTTAAGCCACAATGCTGCAATAGGTGTTTAAGTTACACACAACAGAATCATGTGTATATTGTGGGAGGCATCGCAATTCTAATCATCCCATTCTATACACTGAAGAACATAAATATATCCAACAATAGTTCCGGTGAGCTCATTTTAAATTTTAAATCTTGACGAACCTTAGGTAGCCCCCCCCCCCAAACAAACCCGCGACGGTTTCTGGATAACCAATAAGTACAAGCAAACTTCAATCACAATCACGAGGATTCACTTTGTATCGATTAGTGAAGCATAACCCAAGCAAGAGGTAAGATCCGATCAATGCCCTTGATCACCACATGAGATAAGTTAAACACACAACAGCTTTACCTGAAAAAAGAAGCAGGTAAATTTTCTGTCGCGGTAACAAAGTTGTAAGCGACCAGTTATGATACACCAAAAAAACAGATGAATTTTCATAGTGCGACACGTATATTTTGCTAGCGATAACAACATGCGTGTTAACTCTTGCAGGAGGAGAGAGTGAGCAGAAATATTGAGTATTAATATCATACGGGGACCAGAGACACATGAAGGTATGATATGATTTACCATTAAGGTTTTTGTTTCTGCTTTATAAGGTAACTGGTTAAACAATGGGGTTACCTTCACCTGTTGAAAAATTATATCCAGAAACTACCTGTGTTGCCTAAGGTATATTATGATTTGCAACCAACTTTTTTTTCAGAGTAAAACTGGTTTCATTATGAGGTAGTTACTAATTGGAAAGCAAAATATTCTGAAATTATAGGATTATCCATTGCATCATAAAATATACATGGTATTTCTTTTGCTAGCACTTTGATTTACCAGGAATATGGAACCAGAGAGTGTAATGCAGGCTATTCCGCAAAGTCTCCCTGTCACATTGTCATGTCTGCATGCAGTTGGACATTTTTTGCAGTGTCACACCTTTACTTTCGATTTGAAATCTATGGTATCTTTTTACCCACGTGAATCAACCAAACAAGTGTATTAAATAAGGGGGATTTTTCGTGGAAGTGCAAGTAAGGTCGCCCAATCAATATGTTGTATTTTTATCTTGTCATCCGCTTTGGTGGCAGCAAAATGTGTACTTGCATTTTAACCCAATGAAATATCAAGGATTTCAGTTGACTGGTACATCTTTAACTGAGGAGGAAAAGGAAAAAAAACTTTCCTAGTAGGCCCTTCGGCCCTGTGCGAGATTAACTGTACAAACGTGGCCTTACCTCTTCACTTCCAGAACTATCATCATCATCATCATCATCATCATCATCATCATCATCATCATCATCATCATCATCGTCGTCGTCGTGTTCGTTGCCATCATCATCATCATCATCATCATCATCATCATCATCGTCGTCGTCGTCGTCGTGTTCATTGCCATCATCATCATCATCATCATCATCATCATCATCATCATCATTCATCTTACATGTTTATACCAGGCACCAATTGTGCATGCGCGGTAGCATGGCCTGGCGTGTGGTCGGGTGGCCAAAAATTATACTGCCCTGGTGGTAAGACACCAATATTGAATTTGACATCAATGTCAACATGTACAGCCTTTGCATATTATGAAGTGGTAATATGGAACCCAAAGGGTTAAAAGAGGTTGGTCTACCCTGCAGGTGATAAAATAGAACAAAAGAGTGCAAATTCAGAAATATTTTCGAACCCACATTAGCGAATAGAGAATTTTAAACGTTAGGATGCTCTGTAACAAGACAGGCTTATCCACTTTACTTTTGGACTTTTCCCCGGCGAAATTTAAATAATAAGTATGCACCTACCCAATATTGACTCACTAGATCTCATTTTTTTTTCTAATCAAAATTCAGTTGTAAAATAAAGAAGACAATTTTACACTTTGCTTACTACCTTGTATTGCAAAACAAGCTAACCCTTGTGTTGCATGGAAAGGTGAAAATGTACAGGGCCAAATATTAGCACTTATCCTAGTCTTTAACAGAATCAGAATAAAGGCACATCATGTTCATTGACGGACATATACCAGTTGAATGTAATTTGCCGGTTCTGGTGCAGTTTTGTGGTGGTAGACACTGTGGATGCTAGATGACGCCACAATAATAAACATCCGTTAATTATAATTAACACAACGACTTAACTATCATAACATTATAACCAACGTAATTAACACTTGAATTAACGAGATTGGAGATTAAAATGACATAGGGCTACGCCCAATTTTTAGGGGAAAAGGCTATAATAAATTTTAACAGTCACGTACGCGTATGTGACGTAAATAGTTCTCAAGGAGTGTTTTGGAGGTGGATACTGTGGATACTTTGTACGTCACAGATGTCAATCATAATGTCACATAATATGCTCCAGCACCAGTAATTTACATTCCACTAACACCGTTGGTGCGGATTGTTGGTGCGGGGGTGCTAATGTAAGGCTGCATGGGTCCATCAGGACTCCCGTAATTGGCACAGTGACCCCGGACCGCGTCACTCTTATGTCAAAAGTTTTCCATAGTATAATGTCATTTATTACACTTAATTATCTATTGTCGTTATATTGTGTACATAAAGTTCATGTGGGCATTATCATAAGCAATTTGCACTTTTAATGTAAATGTAAAGGTGAAACATCGTTTTAAGTACAGTCAACGTCCTCGAATTCTAACATGATCACAGGCATTCTACAATGCAAATAAAAAAAAAAAAACAATCCTTATTTAAGTGCTGTTTTGAAACCATAAGTATTAACAGAGGAACACAATAAAATCAATAAATTTTGTTAAGTTGGAACATGTTCTTATATGCACATTTTGATGTATGTTGGATTCCAAATAATTTCTAATTTTGATAGATAGACGGATAGATATATAGATAGATAGATAGAAATATAGACAGACAGACAGAAGGACAGACAGACAGACAGACAGACAGATAAATAGATAGATAGATAGATAGATAGATAGATAGATAGATAGATAGATAGATAGATAGATAGATAGATAGATAGATAGATAGATAGATAGATAGATAGATAGATAGATAGATAGATAGATAGATAGATAGATAGACAGACAGATAGATAGATAAATAGATAATTCAGAGGTCACCAAACATTTAAAATTACAAGATGTGCATGTTCAATATTATAAAGACAGTCAGACTGAGTCCAAAACATGATAATACTGTGGTTTCCTTCACCTGTAGTTAATGTGACTACCATGCTTCATTTAGAATTACCGAAACATTGCGTCCATATAAACGATTTTGTGCCAAGATATTAATATTATTGAAGGGGTTAATGGAATGGAGTTTTTAAGCAGCTTAATCATTGTGGTCCCCGTTCCCCCATTTTTGGGTGAGGCATGAGTTACATTTCTTTTCTCCAGTATAATATTTCAACATATAGCATAAACAGTATAGCTGTCTCAAAGTGAATCGAGGGAAGTAAGGGTATTATGGTGCGGGTGGGATTATAAAGCACAGTCTACGGCACACGATAAATTACAAATGTGAACGAGGCACCAAAAGGGCTTAACAGATCAATTAAGCCTGTATCTCAGGCGTTAGGACAGGAAAAAACCCCAATTCCAAACTAAATTTGGGCCAAAAGTACAGAAGTGCTCAATGAAAGTTTCTTTTATCAAAAGAGAGTTGGAGCAGGACAAGTGTATATCATATTTTAAGCGACTCTCCATTCACAAAATTTATGTGGTTTTTGAACTGTAACCTTCTTACACTCTGTTCATTTTTCTCGATACACTAATTTTTTGTGTAGGGCCTCTGTACTGTGCATATACCCATTTGCCTGGCTTCTTATGTTACTTATAATTTATTCCTTTCCAGGAACTGTCGTGGTGCACCTCTACATTGGTGTTTCTTCTTTTATTAATATAATATAACTTTGTGTCGTTCGGTGACATAAAACACCACCACCATCAAAACAACGATGTTATGTTATCTATGACTTGCATATAGTTAACTGCACAGAGGACGTATTTCTCACAAAGGACGTGAATGTTATTGTCTTTGTAACAAAGCTGAAGTTGAGCTTTAGAGTATGGTCAAGTATTGCTGTCTAATACGGAAGAGGGTTGCTGTCTGAACAATAAAGCTATTGCTATAAATGGTCAAACACGGAGAGACATCTTTCAGATGAGAGAGCAATAAGCATGGGATTTTCGTAATGTTTTGTGTACCCAAAGTTTTTTTAGTTAATTACATATCACCATTGATTAGGTCTTATCTCTGACCTTACGCCTGCTAAGTGATGAATAAATATTTACTGATTTTCTTTTTTTTATTTTCAGCTGACTGAAACGTTTATCTTATTACTTGCTACCAGTAGTGTGTCATAATATATTTACAAAGACACGCTTTATATTTCTTCATTCATATATGAGAGATGCATGTCTGAAATCACAAGTTGGCCACTAAAAACAGCAGGATAATTCAAAGTAAGCTGTAGTGAGATCTTAGTTCCTGTAGTTGTTGACCCTGTCAGGACCTGAGTGCTACCTCTAGGACCTACAACTCCTGCATTGGCACAGCTGGCTTATCTCCCTTCAGGCCCGTCCTGGACCAGGCAGTTGGCAAAATCCCACTGAGCTCTTCCTTTGAGCCAGCTACCTTGCCTCTCTCCTTGGAGTGGCAAGCAGTGCACAACATATCTGAAGAGCAGCAGTTGCAGACAGAAAATGTCATGACAGGCATGATTTTTTTTCAGGAGTTGAGCCGTGTAGTATCGGTGAAATGGGTGGATCTTGCTTCCACCCCCACTGATACTACTCCGGCACTAACTCAGGGATTTGAGCAGGTCAAACCTCTCTTTCTAAAACTAATGGGCAACCAAGCTGTGGTTGCTCAGCCAGTGGACAGGAGATGGGCCGTTGCAAAGTGCTGCCAAGTCCTGACCTTGACCTCACAACATAAAACCCTGTACCCTTTCTTTCACTTCATTGTTGAGTTTTATAACCATCTGATAAGCAGGATTCTTGGTGCCGCGGTTTTCATTCAGGGGCCGATATCTGGCTATCTCAGGTAAGGGCGAGTTCTTTCCAGCAAGACATCAGATGTCCAGGTGGAATACCATTTCCGCTAGATGATCCAGGGAAATGGTATTCCACCCTGGAGCGGATTTATTGATCCCAGTCATTCCCAATGCATTTAAATTGGGAGGGGCATGATGCAAAGGTATGAAGGTCTGTTTTGCATCCTTGCACACCTTCAGCAGACTACGCGAAGATGCTAGACGCTCTTCCCTCATGGTGTCTTACACCAACACTTTGCTGTTGGTCTGCGGTTTCTCTTGGATCACCTTGAGCATTCAGTGCACATCTCAGAAGGGTTCCAGGACTGGCTTGCTCAAGACCTTTTTGTGGTGGGCAGTTAGTCATCAGATCAGGACATTCTGCAATCTAGAGGCAAACCTGCATTTGCTATGCAGGGATGCCCACCGATCTCCAGGGTCAGAAGTTGCCTGACTGGATCTACTGTCTAGTGTGCATGAGGCCCCTTCTATGCTGACCTGCTGTTTGGAGGCGAAATGGGCAATAGTCCAAAGAGTACAGAACTTTTGGGCCTGCTCTAACAAACAGACCAGGAGGAAGGCCTTGACTGCTTGACTAACACTGTTCTGCCACTTTAATCCCCTGGGCCTGTATGCATGAAGGTGTTGCAAATTTTCCCCCGGTGTAAAGTTACACCTGGTTTAAGAATCTGTATGCAAGAAGGAAGTTAAACCTAATCCATGGTGTAAAAGGCCTGTAACTGCCCTATATCTCTTAACCTCCCATGGGGATAGTTTAGCACAGGAGTAAGTCCCAGTGGAATCAATTTTCTTGTATATGAGGGACCTGTTATGATATGTAAAGTAAATAATCATACCACTGTACTTTTAGTGAATGTTCATATACGGTAAAATGTCAAATAGTGATACCAACAGTATGAAGGATCAGCTCCATTTCCCATACCTTATGCTTTTACCATTAATTAACAAAAGTACTGTGTATACATTAGTCAAACATTCCAATATGTATGCACTATCCGAATAGTATATGTGTTTGATCTACTGCAAATCTACACATGAAAATACTGCAATTGCAGAAATCCACGCAGTAACCATACTAGTGTAAAAACACTTGAAACTATATACCTTATTGCAAAACTGTTGTTGTGCTCATCAAGACACACATGAAGGCACAATTCTTTTAATTTCATTGAAGAAGTGTTTTGAATGGAAACAAAATCAAAGTAAGATTTTAACTTTACTTGGTTTAACAAATGAAAGTCATTATAAATATCATCTAATTGTTAAAATACCTGACCAGTCACATGTTTCACCAACAGTTCAATTCATTGCAGAGAACAAAAGTGATATTTTCAACTTTTTAGCACCATGTTTTGCTTAACACAACAAATTTAACTAAAAGTATAAATATTTAATTAATATGGGACATTCTTTGAAACAATATCAGTAAATTAATGTCACACGTGATCGATTAATGTTGCAGTTTATGTCACTTTACACATGACCAAGTATTGCATAGCAATATATAATCCCCCACTGGAGAATAGGTAATACAGTTGACCAACTTTTGGTGTGCAACATACCCCTAACCTATAATGTGTCAACACACCATGGCAGGTGTACATTTTACCGTATATGAAGTATGGCCTTGACAAACTAAAACAATATAAGAGGTCAAAGATCAAGGTCACAGTGACCCAATTCAGCGTGCGACACACCCTTATGCCTTGAAGTGTCAGGAAACCAAATGTGGTAGAATAAATTCTTATGGAATAGGGAACATGGCTAGTATATGACAAAGTGAAACGTTGTGGGGTGAAAAGGCAAGAAAATGGTCACAGTGATCCAATTTTGGCGCATGACATTCTACCCTTCCATGAAGTGTTACACACAGAATTTGGTTGGTGTGGGCTAGAGTATAGGATATTAGGCCTGGTCATGGTAAAATCATAGGACAGGTCAAAGGTAAAGATCAAAGTGATCCAATTTCTAGTGCATGGCAAACGCCTGTCCAGTGTAATGTACAGCAGCGAAATGTCCTTGGATTAGGTCTTATAGAACACGATTGAAATATTCCCGCGTTTGGAAGAAAAGTGGGAATTATTTTTTTCTGAATGTGTTACGCAATAAAGAAGCCTACGTGACGGAAAATGGGTGACGTAATTAAAGGGGATGCAAAGCATGGTCACGTGGTTTGGTTTTCTTTTCGGTTGAAGTGCAGATTTTCAGTCACCCTTGGTCGGACCTTGAATTATACACTCGAAATTTATAAGCGATTTCAATTTTAAAGGAAGTGTCTGTAACGAGTTTTGTTTATTCATATATTTATTTATTTATTTATTTATTTATTTATTTATTTATTTATTTATTTATTTATTATTATTATTATTATTATTATTATTATTATTATTATTATTATTATTATTACCATTATTGCAGAAGGACGGACAGATGAGCAGACGGGTTGCAAACCTAGAGTCCCCCCCCCCCATGGGGGACTAATTTTTGCATATCGTAATATAATATGAGTGTTCAAGCAGAACATCAATGAACAAAATATATATAAACAATAAATGCAAATTGAAATATCTTTCTAAAGCATTTTTATTTCAGAAGATATTTGTCCACCGACCCTATATTCTGTGGTACAATACAATATCAATAGCACCAATTGTGCCAATCATGTGTTTACCTGAGTTGCAAATACAGTCTGTGCCACATATAAAACACATATTTTTTCTTCACTCACATGAATGATCAAATCAAACTGTTCGGCAAAATGAATTTCGAATACTTGAACCATCAAATGACCTTGCCTGCGTCGACATAGTCTAAGTGTTAGCATACTCGGATCTTTTGCAATAATATTAGAATCTTTGCTCTAGAATGAAAAGCATTTTCAACACTGCAGTCTACAGTCTGCACATGCAACAACCAAACAGAAAAAAAACAAGACATCTTCAATACGAAACATTGACTGAAGGGTCCGCATTGATAAGGGTGCCATTTGCTTCAGGTGGTCTAGTTATGCCAAAGTATAATAAGTGCAATATCTCTTTTCCGGCTCCATAAAATAAAAATTGTGCGTTCAGAGAGCATATTTCTTAAAAATATTTCTGTCGAGACATTGCAGCAGAATACTTTGCATACAATTTCCATACTGTTGTCTGTGAAATTAAGGGGCACTTTAAAATGTGTTTTGGGGGCAAGTTCTGGTAACAGAGACCAGTGTGCTGTGCGTCGCTCGGTCTGCCATGAAATAAACACTTCAAAAGTTTCATAACAAGTTTCAAAATAATACGAACCTGGTTTTCAGTAGGAATGAGGTCCACTATGATGTGCATCTCTGGAAAAAAACAGGGAAGCTGCGTTGGATCCTTCTTCAGATATTATGGTAATGTCATCTTCTTGTGCACCACTCAGACGGCCTAAAAGATAAATACTTCAAAGTTCCATTAAAAATTTCTAAATACAAAGAGGAAGCTAGTTTTAAACAGGAACCTGGTCCATCATAATGCATCTCTGACAAAAATTTTAGAAAACTGTGGTCAATATTTTTTAATTATCGCGATAACGGCGGATGGACGGACGGACGACACAGGGGACGACAATGGTAAAATGTGTGCATACAAACACATGCAAAGCATACATTTAATGAAAGGTCATTCACAGAAGTGTATTTTCTGATCAAAGAAACCGTTGTTTATGTGGCTACTACTGACAGGATCAAAATTTTTGCCTTTGTCACAATATACTGACCATTACTTGTTTAAAAATTTATTCATTGCATATTTCTATTTGGATACTTCTTACAATGTGCAGGTAACAAAGGGACAGGGCACTTGTAACAGTGGGGCATAGCCAGACAACGTTCTTTTTCCTTTTCTGGCATCCGCATTGATCTGGTAGCCTTCACCTACTGTTGGGGGTTTAATGGAGACACAATCTGTAAATAACCTCTGTGTTTCTTTAAATATTTTCAAACTACATTCTGTGGATCACAATATATTTTAAACTTAACATTGTGGAAATAATGTGGAGCATTCAATATTTTTGCAAGGTGCATTGATGGATATGGCGTGGATATAATTCATTCCTCATGAATCAATAAACCTTTTTAGGAAATACAGTGAAACTACATTTTTGGTCAAAAATTTATGGCCAGAATTTTGTTGACTCAGAAAGTTTATACATCTTTCTAACAAGTCTATTCAGGGAATTCCATGGATTCCTTTTAGTCATCTTAAGCTAAACCCAAAACCTCTGTGTCTCTTTAAAAAGGTTCAAACTACATTCTGTGGATCACAATATATTTTAAACTTAATATGGGAACTCTGTGGCTCTTTGTCAATTTTCAAAATGAAATCAGGAACTCTGTGGATAAACCAGGTTTTCTGAGTCTAGCGGAACTCTGTGCATCTCCTAGAAATGCAAACTCCATGAAACCATGAATTCAGAAGATAGCCACAAAATGTCTAAGTCTAACCTGGGAACTCTGTGACTCTTTGTATATTTCAAAAATTATTATACTGGGAACTCTTTGGATAAGTAATGGATTTTTAAGTCTATGTCGGGAAAGCTGTGGAAGACCAAACATGTCAATCTCAAATCCCATGAACTATATATATATATATATATATATATATATATATATATATATATATATATATATATATATATATATATATATATATATATATATCCCGAGAACTATGTAGTGCCATATTCGACATGCTGGATGTAATAGCAGCATTATAAAATGAGTGAATAGTGTCTTTTTGCATGATCTAATACATTTCAGAACTTTTGAAATGCATACATATATTTCAAAGTATGGATGCGGAAGATATTCTTGATTTTCAACTTCTAGTCAGTGGAAGTTCTGTAAAGACAAGCAATATGTATATTACATTGTTATTTGTATGTGCAGATAGAAGGATGCATGTAGACTAAAAAGAAAATAAAAAAATTAACACGGACTACATAGTGTCCACATGTATTATCAATTCTTTAAGTACTGTTTTTACAACTATTGTAGTTCACATTAAAGAAAATGTTGTCTAGCTCCTCTGAGGTTATAGGTCTTGTTTTGTTCCAACTGCCACATTGTGTTAATCAGCTTTGAAATTTTAATGGACTCACTTCCCAGGAAAACTGTGATTAAGCTTACATACAGGGGATATTGTTGTTGCAACTGATACCAGGAACACTGGGGCATATCTGCATACTAGGAATATTGTGGTTATCATGCCGGAACATATGTGAATGTGCCATGGAAATAATGTGGCACGGTGGAAATCTCGTGGACAAGGATGACAGTCGACAATACTGAGGTGAATGAACTTAACCTGGAAATAGAGTAGTGAAACCAAGAATACTATACAGACAGGAAGCTGGGAATAATGAATTTATTTTTTGGACACACACATACTGGGATATCATGGTTAAAACTGGTGAGGTGAACATAGTGGACATTGTAGAAAAATTATGGTCAGAACTAATGCCGAGAACATTGTGGTCATTGTAGAAAAAGTGTGGTCATGTACATGCAAGGAATATTTTGTGAACAAAAGAAGCTAAAGGCATTGAGGAACTAATTCTGCATATCGGGAATAATGTTGTCACAAAAGAGGCCAGGACATTGTGTAATTTCTGTGATCATATATACATACCTTGAATTTTGTGATCCAACTAATGTCCAGAACATTGTGGTAACAATTGCATTATAGGGTGCCACATTATTCCTGGAGAAAAACCATATATTAAGAGATAAAACTTTTCTTTTTCTTTCCATTTTATTAATTCAATGGTGGAACATCCTAGGAACACAGCTATTCCTGTAATATTGCCACCATAGACATGTCCAATATACTTCTGCTATATTTCGCCCCAAATTCCAGGGGTGCATTTTGGTAAGAGGGAGGAGCAAAAAAAACTGCTTTTGGTGCTAAAACAGGGCCATGATCTTCAACCTTAAAGAGCAAGGTGGTACTCACACTCAAAAGCTGATGGAGTGAGCTGGACACATCACCCAATGGTGCTCTACTGATGGAGTGAACTGGACGGATCACCTAATGGTGCTCCAAACATGAAGTTGAACCACATACAAGGCACGTCTCCTGATTGCCAAATGTCCTGGCTTACAAAGTGTCAAGAAGAGGTCAGCTGGTAATGATGCAGTGGTCACTCCATCCACGAGTTGTTCAGGCCATATGGGCCAGGTGGGTTTCCCCAAACTTGAATCAGTTTAGTGACAAGAGCAAATGCAAAACATTCAGTTTAGGTGTCGTCTGTCCCAAGGCACTAGAGGTGGATTCTTTTGCCATGGACTGGAGCTACATTTGGGCTTAGGCCTTTCCACCTCCACAGAGGCTCCTGAGGGTCCTGCAGAAAGTTCAGTCTCACGACTGCCATTTGATATGATCAGTTGTCCTCTCGTGGCCAAGGACGGATTTGGCTGTGGACTGTCTGGTTTTCTTTTGGTGGAAGGTCTGAAGCCGCACCTTTTAATAACCTCTAATCACTTTTTCTTATTTTTAGATAGTCTGATACTTAAACCCCATGCTCCCAAGAACTCAGATTTGTGAACATAAAATTTATATGAGATAATTGCTCTCTAAAGTTTTGTTTACAATGAAAATTTTAAACAGTGACTGACACATGGCTTTGTTTGCATGGTGATGATAATGAAGCATGTCATTGTTTGCACAGTCATTAGGCCATGGCCGCTGGAAACCAATTGAGCTATTGACAAGGGCCACTCACAGGACACCATTAGCCATGGAGCTAAGAATGGGCCAGTTCAGACTAATCACTACCATTGTTCTGATTACTTTGAAATTCTCTATCGATGTAAAAGCAAATTAGCACAATCCACTTACTGGTCCCCAAATACGGAAAGCCACATGTGAACCCACACCTAAACAAGCCAAGTGTGGTGTTCCCAAGTTAAAAAAGTCTAAATTTAAGCCACAAAATATACTCTTGTATAATGACAACATCACAGAGGTAAAGCTACAAGTTAATTTCACACAATAAATAAAACACAGGACAGAAGAAATGAGTATGTGTCATATTACAGCCATAAATCCGTAAGAATTGGCAACTTTTTCTTTCAATGTGGTTTTCTCGGAACTGGTTTTTGCTCAACCTGTGCAATTTGTGTCTGACCTCACAAACATACAAATTGCCCCATCACATTAAAATCAATGGACATTAAAAGAAAAATATCATATCCAGGAACGGTTCCTAGGATTTTTTTTTCTGACAACCCCGTGACATTTGGAGCAATTTATAGAAGGAAAATGAGCAACCTGTCAGAACTATATTAAACATTTTATAACTTTTTATTTATGCTATTTCAGGACTAAGCATTGAATTTGATCCTAGACATGAATATATTTTTTAAAATTTATTCTGATTTCAACTGGCAAAAAACAATTTTGTGTGACTTCTGCGCGAAAAATATGAAAATTTTACTATGTCAGAAATAATGCTAAAAAATCTCAAAAAATTCCAATCCTGCAAAAAAAAATTCTATGGATATTAGTCTATCGATATGTAGTATTCAGGGAATATATAGGTTTAATGTACTTGTGAAAAAATTAAATGGGTAATTGCGATGCAAAGTTCCCAGTCTCACTGCGCACTAGCTTCACAGATTCCACTTGGGCATTGAGCCACAACTACATTTACTGGCATGGCTAAAATTTCTGGTGCAACAACATGCCAAGTGTGTTCCATAGGAACCCTCAAATGCTCAACCTCAATGCTTCGTGGTTGATGCACAGCACATGAGTGACAAAGGTTTCTAAGAATCAGTTGCTGATAGAATTGCCAGATGGGGGATTCGAGGCTCTTCTCTAGCAGCGCACTTAGCTCAATGGAAGCTGCTTTCTAACAGGTGGACCTTCATGGAATCCATGTATGGTCTCTTCATACGGTGGATCAAGCAAACTTCTTCTTGTACCAGTGGGATGTCCTCAGTAAGAGCTTCAGAACTGTGGAGGGGTTTTGGTCTGCCATCTGCTCAACCGTGATGAACGTCCTAGACATTTGCATGGGGAGCAACATTATAGGTGTTTGCGGCCTGCTTCTGCTTTAACAGATTGGCTGATAGGTAGGTCAAACCTTGGGGGAACCTCTTGGTGGTCTTTGTCATAATGGACAAGTGGTGCTATGGATGGCTAGACAATCCCCACAGAGGGGACGTCAAGTACTGGATGTGGAAAACTTGCTTAACAAATGCTTCTGAGGCTAGAAGAAACAAGATCCATGCTTTGGAACATGCCCAAAGGCAATGGTCACCTGACCATTCCCAGGTGATCTGGGGACCTCGCCTGGGCTTCCTTTTAAAGAACCAAGTGGCTCGGGATTCATCGGCCACCCCTAAGGGTTTTAGCACTCATACCTTGGTCACAGCTATACCCACCGTGAAATGAGCCCTTTGTTTGGCGAGTGCTCTGCATTCGTGTCTCTCCTGAATGGCCAGTGCCACGGGCCAAATGTCTGCCCTCTTTTTGCCCCTGGGCAAGTCCCAAAGGGAACAGGTCTGCCTAAAAGCAATCCTTATATGGGTTTAGCAGACCATCCTGATGGCCCACAAGGACGCTTGGGGCAGGCCTTTGGCCCTGATGCAGGTATCAGATAGAGCGTTTAAGACTCCTTGCAAGGTCTTTGGAACATAATTCTTGTTGATACTCTCATGGCGTGCTGCTGGTGATCTGCAATTTCTCCCAAGCACTACCTACATGACTTGATCATGCTGAAGGGGGAAATATATGCCTTTGCCAGGAGATGTCACCTCCTTACTCGGTCAGATAGCCCCCCCCCCCCTCCCCCCCCAAGGCTGTTGGCCAGGCTGGTTGCAGTATGCATGTTAGGTGACTCCTTCCTTCCAATGTGGTAGTATATCGGCAATAGTGGTCCAGAAGTTATATATATATATATATATATATACATATATATATATATATATATATATATATATATATATATATATATATATATATATATATGTGTGTGTGTGTGTGTGTGTGTGTGTGTGTGTGTGGGTACATATATTTGTGTGTATGCCAACCCATCCTCCATTGCTGTGAAAAAATGGATAGCATATACATGATTGTTTGAAGTTCCAATAGAGGTAGGTGTCAACAGCTAATGACCTCTGCTTGTTGGAAAATAGGGCATCTTATCTTAACTGATTTAGTTTAGCGTAAATAATCTTTTTTTCACCTAAAATGTTTAATGCAATTCCAACATCTGTTAGCCATTGACTTATGGCTAACTGAATACACCAGATCCTTTATTGTGCTAAATCAGTGACACAATTGACATGTTGTCTTTGTGTATTACTACACTTTCGATCTATTGCCTGGCATAAGCATTTTAAGCAAATGAGTGATATGTGTTATAAATTGGTGCCTTTCAATAAACTGTGTAACACTTTTGAGTTTTGTTTTTGAGAGCGAACTAAAACAAGGCACTGGCATACATGTGGATAGAGGGTATACATATGCAAGATGATCTTCTTGTTTTTGTGATCAACTTAAAGACGTTCGGTACACTGGTCAAAAGAATTTAGAAATCTCTGGTTTTTGGTGTGAATAAAGATATTGGCATTTGAAACAAAATGCAAGCAAAAAATTGGCATGTCACGGTGCTACTTTTGTCCCTAGGTGGCGATACATGTGAGGACTACAGAAATTTGATAGCAGCCATTATATATGTGGGTAAAAGCAAAAAACAAATTAAGGATGCATAACTATGCATAAAGTACCTCGATATGAGTGTTTGCAATGTATATCAAGCCTTTTAATAACAAATATGTAGACAAAACATGCTGGAATGTGACTTTAAATTCATCTCGTCTTGCAAAAATGTACAAGTGCTCACAGTATTTTGTAAATTTGAAATAGAAAAAATATTTACATATCCCTGAAAAATTGTAGGGGGTTTCCAAAATATGTACTGATTTCATTGATTAACAAAAAAAGGTATCATACGGTGCTATTTTTTCTGCAATTGTACAAAGAATTCATGCATGTTGACTTAATTTGTTCTAAGTTCATAGGTAAAGGTCTCCATTCATTGTCTCACTTCGATACCATATCAATATACATGTATGTAGCTCAAATGAACGGCAGTACGTCGTTAATTTTATATTCCAGTCATAATATAAACTTTCATAGTTTTACTTAGAAGAGGCAAACATTTTAAGATTCTCTCCATAGTGCAATACAGCAATGTGGAAAAAAGAGGTAAACATAAGAATATCAAAATTATAGTTGCCTTAATACAGTGTGGAATGGTAGCACAGGTAGCACATTATCAAATATGCCTGTGCCACCTTTTGACGCTGGGGTATTACTCTGTTGTTGTTTTTTTCCATTTGGGACAGCGTTTATAGTACCACATTCACAAGAAATGGACAGTACACTGGCCAAGCAATATCGTTTTTCTGATTCTGTGTTTTTTAGGGACAATGTTTTTTTTTACATTCCTCGCATACAAGATTATCGGCTAGTACACTTAGTTCCACTATTTTGCGACCTTCGTCCCAGTTATAACTGTCAGTGTTTACATGTACATGTGGCATTTGGGGGGTGGGCGTGGCACTTTCGACGGTGGCTTGGTCAGCGTTCGCTGATTGTGTACATGCGTTTTGGTCTACCACTGTCGTGTTTCGACGTATTCTGCGTTGTTTCAAAGTATTTAGTCCTTTGTTTTGGCATTTGTTAACAAACCGCCCATTCTTTTTCCTTTTCACTCTTTGTAAACAATCCATATTTCTGGAACGGAACTGTGCAAAATAGGAAAAGCGAACAGCAGCTAGTGCAGGTATCGACAAATACCAGCTCTAACTGCATAGAGGCATTGGACCATAAATGGTTGCGCATAACGCGGTGTACCGAACGTCTTTAAGCAGACCAGAGGTGGTCAGACTGGCTTTTACCCAGTCATTGTTAGGATTCGACGGTGTATTCTGATTAAGTTTCATGAAGATTGTACAGAGCCTAAGTCAAGATTTCCAAAGAAATGAATCCGGAACTGACCATACACAACCTATATGGTAAGGATATTGGCCTTCATGCACTGGTGTGCATGAAAATGACACTTTTGCGCCTTTATCTGTGGGCGCATAGGCCTCGCGTAGATATTTTGGGGGTCCTGCTTACCCCAACATGAGCTACTATACCCATGTGGGCAAGTGCAAGATGAAGCACATGCACTTTACTGATTCCGTCGAGTACAGGACTTGGTTTGAAATTGGTTTGATATATTGAGTATTTCACGGCAATTTTTTGTGGAAGCTGAATCAAACTCTGATTTTAGTATACCCCATTGTGTATTATTTGGCTCGCTCTACATATGTATAATTTGGACTTTCAAAGTCAATGTACCCCCATACTATAAGCAGGTCGCATACTGCAAAAAAGGTATAAACTGTAACGCCCTACTTGGCGCAACTTCTGATATTCCTCTGTTTGCCATATACGGGTAAAAACAGTGGCTTAAGTGTTGCTTGCGTCAGAACTATTCAATACATCTCTTCAGCTATTATTTTAACGAGATTTCTTTCACTGAAGTGTCAACAGAAAATGAGCAGCTTAGTCAGCGTATGGACTAAAATATATGGTCGGGCGTGGTAATTTGATCACTCATTATGAACACATGTAATGTAAGGAAGTAAATATGTGTATGAATAACAGTCCATACTACATTGTATATAAACATAAGTCTGTGCAGGTACAACAGGAAACCTCTTGTACCTTATAGTAAATGTAAGTATTTTATTTCAGATATGGATACACTTTCAAAGGCTGGAAAGATGGTTAAACCGAAGATGAATATATCTGACACAAATTTGTGGCGCAACTTCTTGTTAGTTGTGTTTATTTCATCACAAGGTAATGAAGCAACCAGAGTGTGAAAATGACTGCATTAACGATTTAAGCAGTTTGAAAAACATAAGTTTGTTACGGGTAAAATTCGATATAACGTCACAAACGTTGCCAGTTGCAGTAACTGGCACAGGGATGCTGTAGAAATTTGACCATTATTTGTTCATTACTATAATTTTTACTTTAGCGGCTGACAGTGAATTCATATAATATTACTCCTCCATAATCAGGCATGTTTATTTTAGATCTTGAACTTTTCTCGGGCAGTTAACTTCACGCAAAATTTTATTTTTAACTCAGAGGGAGAAAATAAAACAAAAACAAAAAAAATGCTTGCAATTAGATACTTTGTTTTGATAGGCAGTAAAATATTTGTCTGTGTCTGATTTTGGTGAAACATGTGCAAGAGTTACTGATTTACGATTAAGTTTATAGCAAAATATAACAAATGTAGTATGCCATATATTTATTATATTCATATCATATGTTTCTGATTTGCAGCTGCAGCTGTCAGCAAGTCTCTGCTGTCAGCAGAAGTCACAACATTAGAGGCAGAACTTGGGAATATAGCTAAACTGCAGTGTAAAGCTGTAGGTGGTGGAAGTAAAGTCAAATATGTGGACTGGGCAACAGCTATTGATGGACAAGTAATTTTTGTGGCCACAAAATTAAATGGACACACTACGAATGATCCAAGCGGCAAATTTGTCCATAGAAATGTCACAGGTCGGTTTGTAACTAGCGAACCGCCAGTGCGTCATGAGTTGACTATCATGCATCCTACAACAGCCGATGACGGAGAGTATATGTGTACTTTACATAACGAAAAGTCGCAAGAGGCATTTGGATACACCGATTTAAAATTAGTTGGTATGAATTTGATTTGTCTTGAGTAAAACGGCTTCGCTATTTCTGCTACCAGAGAATTTGCCATCTTGCTACTAACTTTAGGTCAATGTGAACTTAATTATTACATTTGATGTCTGATGTTCTGATCACATCATGCACAATATGTCATGTCTTGGTAAAAACCACAATGACTGATCTATTTAATTAAACAAAAATCTCTCAGGTATTAAGTTAACAATTGAAACAGTTTAAAAGTCTGACCTGCATGATGAGAATAAAATTTGGCAAACGCAATTTTAGAATTGAGCATGTCAAATGCAGAAAATTTTACAGCGCACCTCTGTTTCAAAACAAACCAAATAATAATAATGATGATGATGATGATGATGATGATGATGATGATGATGATGATGATGAAAATAATAATAATAATAATAATAATAATAATAATAATAATAATAATAATAATGATGATGATGATGATGATGATGATGATAAATAAAATAAAAAAATTGGGGGACAGTAGATGTACCAGTTATGTAGACATAAAAAATGTCTGTCTACACGTGCTTTAGCTCACAGCAAAATTAGTCCGTGCATTTTGTTAGATTTTGATTTACTGTCTATTTACGTATTGGCAAACCGTACTTAGTGATGGTATAAAACAATGCACATTTTATTTCTACCATGCCTGTAAGACATTAAAATACACATTTCAGTCGTTCACTTACTTGGTCACTGTTTCAGTATAATAAATCGTCTACTATTCCGACTGTGCCATATCCGAACATGACCATCATATTTGGAATGATACAAAACAATTCAAGCATAAATATATCACTTTTCAGATAAGTTTTGTCCGGTCCTACAGTAATATTGTTGCATCATTGTCGAGGATCACAGGTGTTGTCTAAACACCACTGATATATGTATTTGTACATACTTTTCTATTTTACTTAGTACATCTAAGTATGTGTTGTCACTATTATCACTCTCAAGCATCTTTATTTATTTGTGGGGTGTCTTTTAAAGAGTTAACCTCTGACATCTGCTTGACAATCGTAATGCTTCAAAATGTACTTGTTTTCAAAGTACCAATAAAATATAAAATTGTGAAGAAAATGTATACTCATTAATTAAAGTCAGCTTGACAATACATTGGACTGTAATGTTCACTTAGCATGCTTTTTAGGACAAGACTCTGAACACCCAACACAAAAATGATTTTTTCCCGTGTAAATTTAGTTTCCGGATGTTCTTTGCTTGATTGGAAGTTTATAAATTCAGCTTTTGCCATGGCTCATCATGACTGGCTTTATATTTCTTTTGTCAATCACACGAGAAGTTGAACCAAGCATGCATCCTGCACAAAGTTGTCAAGCGAGCCAGAATGCTAGAAAGCTCCTTGCATAAAAGTTACTTACGATGTCAAAGAATTAAATAAAAGATGAATTGTCTGATTTTATAACAGCATATCATAGTGGTGCATTTGGTGGTAATAACCCAAGGTAACGTTTTTAACAAATGGTGTCTTTGCATCGGGATTTCAAGTGAACCAATTAGTATTTCTTTAGTGCTTAAAATGTCCAGTTTTATCAATTTTTATCTCCAGGGAGACTCACAACAATTTTGCGGTAATTTCCAATGGTAGCACACGTTGAATGGGGCCGTTATTTTAGCTTGAAAGGTTAACGTGGAATTATAAAGAGACATAATTTCAAAGAACTATTTAGGTCCACAAATTTTCCAATGGATAATGTTTTCACAAAAATTTAATGTCAGGAAATTATGATAAAAAAAAAATGAAAATAGCAACGATTTTTAACATTAGCTCATTTTATCCAAACTTATGTCAGCGATTTATACTATTGTGGACAAATTAATTCCGAAGTCACAGTATTATCATATGAAAAACTACAAATTTCCAAGAATGGCGAGTTTATATTCATTCTATGCTGTACGTGAAGAAAATGGTCCTTCAAATCAGTATACAGCCCCATGTCAAAAATATGAAAAACACGGTAATGAGCAACTACATATACTGATTCCATTGAGACATTTTGTTCCTGAATTGTTTCCAATAGATCCCCACCTCACTATAACATATTGAATACATCTGATATGTCATTATTATTATTATTATTATTATTATTATTATTATTATTATTATTATTATTATTATCATCATCATCATCATCATCATCATCATCATCATCATTATTATTATTATTATTATCTTATTTGTGAGACAGTCAAAATGTAGGATGTGGAGCAAAGCATGTGGATCTTATCCTTTTATGAGCAACATACCGAGTCGCAATTACCTAAGCGCGATTTAATTTTGTATTGAATAACATTAAATGAACTATTAATTTATTTATGAATTTATTGCTTCCTTATTGACAGTTCATGGCTGTGTAGTACAGAAAGGTAAGTTCCAAGGTGGTCCACAGTCAGCTATTCTATACAGCTTACTAAGTTTCAATACAAAAGCTGGTTATGTTTTCTTTCAGCGCCACCCGAATATATCGAAATGTGGAATAAAAACACAGGCAAGGTCATACACAAATCGTATGACTGTTGCAAAACGGAAACAATCAAACTGGATGCAAAAACGGAAGGTGCATCATTTTCTTGCTTAGTAAGTGCAACAAAGCCAGATCCCATTGTGAAATGGGAAGTGAACTTTCCAGCAAACATTACTGAAATATCCAATGTGACAAATCGTTTCAGAGCTCAACTTAAATCAGTGGAAAGTATAATCAATTTCAAGATATCATCAAACAATTCAGCCAAACGAGAACAGCTGTATCACATAAAGTGTGTTGTCTTTGTTCCTGATGTCACTACTAGTGGACTGGTGAAGCGTGAGCTGTGCATCAACATAATCCGAGGTATGCATGTATCATTTTTCATCGATTATAATATCCGAATAAAGGTGTGCAGCTTGATAGCTATAAATTCCATGATTTTAAAATTAGTATAATAGTTGTTCCTAAGTTGATCATGCAAGGAAATCAAATAATTACGCAACGATATCAGCAGTAGATACTACTGACTTTGAGACAGGTTTCCATTAAATATTTGAATACTCCACTTCAACCTGTCGAATGTTTACTCATATTGTTTGGTATGTGTTGGAGTAGATAATGGGCGTTGAATAGAACAACTGGTCTAGAGACAAAGCTTACGTGTACAAAGGACTACGACCAGACAGCATCTGGTGGCTACTATACCACTGGATTTCAGCTCTGGCGATCAGTGTGACCCGCAATATCGTCCGATCAGGAAAAGCATTCTTGCAAGTTATATATACAAAGCTGAACAGGAACTGGCAGCAAATTACAAATGGTTATTTGCCGTTATTACCGGTAAAATCAGCGATGCTAATGACACCAAAATCTGGTATTTTAACAGTGCGCTTTTTAGGTGCAGTAATTTCCCTTTTCCTGCATCAATAAACTTGCACTCGTCCAAACGCTGCACAGATAAACACATTTGGAAATGTCCTGATGCAAGTGTGGCATAAAACACCAGGGCAACCAATCACAAAGTACTTGTCAATTTAGACAGTATACACCTAACGGTATAAAAAAAGAAAAAACTAATGAACTGCTTGGAAGCTTCATGCCAATATATGTTATGGTATGGTAGTGTTTCACCGTGCGTGACAAATATGTTTACCTTAATTCTGCTAATGCCATAATCCCACTAAATTGCTCTCAGTTGACATAACAAGGAAAAATAATTCAAAATTAATCATAAACAAACAATCCCACTCCTGATTCAAAATCAACTGCACCAATGTCGACGGGGCTGTCGTCAATTTTATATGTGTCTTCACTTTAATGAGCATCATACCCACCAACCCACCCACACACATGCAAAAATACTTTAATCATGTTATCAATGCCATATGTTTATTTTCAATTATTACTTTTTTGGATACCTACTTAAGTTGAATAGTACCTCTATTCTTGGATAAGGTTGCATGAGAGCATAGCTATTACACTATTCCATAAACTACCTTAAGGACAGGTAAGACACCAAAAATAAATCCCACTTTAGCCAATCCTAGCTCAAAATGTATTTGCGTTAGGATAACATATCATATATGTGTGTACTTGTCATACTCCAAAGAATTTATATTTTCCGTATTTGGGTGTCTGTGATGTTAATTGTTGAATAAACAATTGAAAGTTGACCGCAAAGCATCCACCCCATAAATGTCGATATAAGTCACTAAATATTGGTGATAAAATCATAATTACACTTGTATCTTAATCCTGACATATTTGCAACAAAAAACGATCCTGCGATTTTTTATGTTTGGTTTCGTTTTTCTGTTATCCATCCTGAAAGTTTGACGTTTCAATTTTCCCTTTGATTTTCAGGATGTTCATTTTCTTCATTTCATAGAAAAAGAACGAAGCAAAATTTAGAAAATCGCTGAATCGTTTTTGCAGTTCAGACATTAAAGAATCAAAAGCCGTTAATCGGATTAAATTTCGCCCAGCCGTTTTCTTGGAATAGCCGTTCTTAGGTGGGGCTCTCGTCCTATTATCCTTTCTGAGAAAACAAGCTTCAAAGGCCTTTGATGTTGATCATTTGCCTCTGAAACAATACCATTTGCTCAAGTTGAGTTGATATTTGTACAAAACGTAGCAAACATCGTCCCTGAACATTTGGGGAGGTTGTCAATCAATTTTTGGCCAATCACATGAATAAAAGAGCCTTTGAAGTACGGAAAACATAATTCAGCGATCTGTCAAACGGCGATAGCGACAGTCTGGTTTCAAAGTGTGACGTCATGGAGGCGGCCCTTCTGGCCCCGTGACCTCAAGCCTGGCAACGAAAGTTGTGTTGCCTTGCTTCGGTGGGGCGGCCTGCGGCCGCTCGTGGTCAGTGTACGGATGGTGGGTTTGGTCTTCCGCCCCCTGCCTCTTCGCCCCGTTTTTAGGGATGGTGTTTTATTATATTTACTCGTCTCCTATCTGTATACTTTATGTAGTTAGTTTGTTAGACTTATCTTTACTACACTTTACTTAGTTAGCTTGTCATTATTTTGTAGTTGTTTTCTCAATGGGTTTCATTTCTCTTTCCAACCTGAGCTTTGTAACGCTAGTTTGTTAGTTGTTTTCTCTTGTGTTCACGTTTATGCTTATTTCAATTTGTTTATTTGCACTTTTATTTCCTCATCCCTGGGTTCCGATAAAGTATTATTATGTACGTGGGTATCGTTGATCAGGGTGTCAGTTTTTCCCCCCGCCTGTTTTTGGTGTGAAGGACCACTGGGTTAATCCATCGCGGCACGGCCTTTGAAGGTTGAAGGGACATCGTCTGACGATTCCCGCTCCTCTTGAACATTTAAAATCTCCCTTCATTAGAACGCAAAACAAGCAAGAATATCTATAAAGTAAACCACTTAGGCTATGATATGTTACCATGTTTGCATCTTTTCCCTGCCCACAAGCATACTTTCGGCATGCTGCCTTATTTCGCATTGCCGCCCTGATACCACTCTCTTTTTGCCATGGGCCGTTGCTACCTGCAGTCACGTGACAAGCTGTTAAGTATGATTGACGGGTGGCATTGTTCCGTTTGGCGGCTGAAAACCAAAAGAATGACACATGGACGTTCGGATGTCTACATGCCTGTGTGTTTTTTGGCGTTTTTCTCATATTTCTACTTTAGTTAAAAGCTCGAAATTTTGATAACTAATAGAAAGGACATTCATCTTGTAAAAACCGCTAAAATTTCAAAATCGGCCATGCAAAGGTTTTTGGTGTCTGAAGTGTCCTTAACATGTGTTGGAATATCTACGACTGTATATCAGGCGACAAATTAGTGCGATGTCTACAGTATCATATATAAACCTTAAAGGTTGTCGTAAAACAGCCTATTGGAACCAATTTTCATCACTATTTGCAGTTTTATTATATATTACGACTCGATTATGATAAAGAGTAAGGCTTCACTGTTGTTTTGTATTAAACTTATTTAGGACTTGTGGTCTCTCGTGGCTGCACAATTGTTTAGGCCGTAGGTATAACCTTTTGGACTTTACACTCGTGTTCGTGGATCTTAAGCAAGTCCCCAAAGCAATTACATGTATATGCAAAGGTTGACGAGAAATGGAAAGAAAAGCTCTTACTTGCATGATTGCTTCGGATTGGATATCTGAGAAACTTAGTAAAATTGGCAGGAGCATAGGAATCGATATAACCTCATCCCAGTAAAAAATTTTAAAAATATTAATAAAATTATGGACTGAAAAAAATCGAATTGTGCGATTTTTAATACCACTGTTTTTGTACTACATTAAAATATATATTGTAAAGACTGCACGTCGCTTCCTTGTTAATGCTTCTTGCATCAGGTGGAGGATGCTTTTGAATATTATGGCGGTTCAATTGAAGAATTTGAAAGCCGGGGAATGTGTTGATAGGGACTGATTGATTCGTATATTGGTCTATTTTACAGAAAAAATGATGCGGGACTCCCCGGCAAAGTGGTACGCTGCAGCTGGGGTTGCCCTTCTAGCAATAGTTTGGTTGATGTCAATGATATGTATTACAAGCAAGTACAACATATACTTTATGATACAATTTCTTGACCTGTAAAATGTTACTGCATTCTGATTGCTTGTGTGTGTTTAATATCTGCTGATGCACAGGAGCATTATATTTGGCTTTATGTCCATCAGGGATGAAGTATACATATTTTATGCATATAGATTAACATGGTCAATTTAATAAAAGCTAGCAGGTCGTACTCTCAGTGAAACATGTATGTGCACAAGCTAGCATATTTTCAGCAGCATAATTGAACTGTCGAATAGATCGGATTTTACAGGCACTATACTGGCAAATGTAACACATTTGGAGGACATGTATATAAATCTCCTAAATGTATCACTCGTAGACAAAACAAAGCGGGTAGTTTTCAAATTTTATGTTTATGATGTTTGATCTTGCTGGCCTATTTAAAATTTCCGCTCATTCTATTCAATGTGTAATACAATTTAATACGGATTGATAAACATTTGGTTTCCAAATTATATTCCACACACAATTTTAATAATACACGTTGAATTTAGTATAAAAATACGCACTCTCGTTTCTTCGATATATATTTAAGTAATATTGAGCAAGAAATAGCTCTATATAATAAACATAGAAAATATCATGTTTCGGACATTAGTATATCAAAGTTGCGAAACTTTGTGTGATTTTCATTTACAGTTGCTTTTAAAAATCAGGGCGTGCATTTTAAATGGATGAAACTGAGTGCCGCATGCTCTGCAACGTCTTGCTGTTTAGCAGTGTTTTATATAGCATCAAGTCATATAATACTGCGCTATATATATGGATCATTTAATGACCGGCTGCATGGTGAGAAATTATACATGATATTGCATAGTTTTAATTATTCATTTCCTTTATGTCAAAGCTAATATTTCAAATATGTCAAATTTAATATCAAAACTCCCTTTAAAAGACAAGGAGTCCATGTTGCTGCTCTCGGTGCACCTGAGCTGTGTGTTTGCCGAAGTGAGACCGAATAGGCATGATTGGTGAATGACTTGCATGTGTTACAAATCACCGTGGTTGTGATATTACAGGAGCATAAGTGCAATTCAAGTAACGTTACAATTACCGATTAAATACACGAAAATATATGCTATTTAGAGTCCCTTCTATGGCCATCGATGGTTATTGGTGAATTGTTAAATTTTGTTTGTTTGCGCACTAAATTGGAGACATAGTTAGTCTACTTATGTCACTTTAAAAATAAAATGCGATATAAATATTCCATTGTTTTTATCTTACTTCCATATTTGCAAGGTAATAGTTGATGTGTTTGGATTTTTTTTATGTGCAGCACACAACCTTTCTGTTTTTGTACAACAAGATTATCTGCCGCCTGTGATATGCATCACACTGTTTCGCATCATTCTCAATTTTATGGGATTGAGATTATATAGGTTATGGACAGGAAACGCCGAACAAGTATATAAAGTTGGTCAGTATATTTACGGTATTGAATAGTCATTGGAGGAACGTTCACATCGTCATTATATTATCTAATAGTATATACAACGCCATGGACCATTATAATTGACACACCTTTGATAGTAGCCAGACTGCATTCAGTAAAAGCATTGAAACTGGTTTTCATGTGTATTGTTTAATTTAATTGTATGATGATGTGAAATACTGAATTTATTATATGTACAAAATAAGTAAAAGAACTAACCATTCTACTGAACATAGACGAAAACAGCATATGTAAGCACCGTGACACGGGCACATGATACTCCTCCACATTCGTCGATTTGTTGAATGTAGATAAATGAAAATAAACCTACCTAAATTAAAGGTTACAGGATATCATATTAGCCAAAACATCGAAAAGCTACATATAAATACGACAGGGCAGTTTTATATACCCTTGTCTGTCTACACGCACCGAAAAGTCCATGTTACCGGAAAAAAGTTAATGATGTGATGCAGAGTCACGTGTGCAAGGTATATTGGATCCAATATTTGTTAAACTAAGGAGCGTACAGTGATATATATGTATCCTGATTTTCCAATGTAAAGGTGGTATCGCAATGCATTAATGTGTTGTACTGTGGTATTGTGTCATTGCCAGAGGAAATGAAGGGTGTGGGGAGGATTCGGTTTATAACTGGAATGGTTGTGGGCCCTGGTACGATGTACATGTACATGGGAATGGCCAATCTTCTCAAATGCGATACAGGTATGTGAAATTTTTTATTAAGTTTAAACACAGACTTCCTTTAAAACAGAGATTTTATCCTGGAAATATCAACACTGTTGCTGACAAGACAGTATGTAGATTGAAAAATAGCATTGGAAATGTCATAATTCTTAATTTAAAGGCTATTATATGTGTATTCCAATGTAAATGCATTGACTTTTTTTGCAAAAAAAAAAGGATATACAGAGTTTTCGTACCTTAACCAAGCAATGACAACTCATACATAGACAGACCTTTTGCAGAGACTGGAACCCGTAGAACAGAGCTCAAGGAAGATAATTATGAAAGCAGCTGCTCAGCGGGAGTACCATACATTTCCTGTGGGGAGCGCTGTCAATCTAACAGAAATTTGAATAACCACTGGACCAGAGCTTTCGAATTAACCGGCTTTTGACTTTTAAAGCTATTTCTGCAACTTATTTCCTGTATAATTACCTTGTCTTAAAGTATTTGCACCGCTACACATGCATTGATCAGACCATGCGAATGGTCCTGGTCAACAGCGTGTCAGGGTGCACTTTCGGTACAACTGTTCTGACACTGTTTAAAGGATTAAGGACCTGGAGGAGTCGCTGAATAGCTACAATGTGGTTGGTATGGACCTAAAAAGGAATAACTTAATTTGTTATTAGAGTTTAGGAAATCAGGGTGATGTATGCAAGTATATATACATAGCGTATGAGTGCATATTCTGTCCATAGGAATTGACAATCAAGTTGAAAGAAAACACAGGCTAAACATTTAAAAAAAGCTATTGAAATTGAAAGAAAACTCCGATATAATAACAATTGTAAGGATTTTGAGTCAGCTCTAACATTTGCCTCAATTTTTATCCAATCAGTGTAACTGTTTCTGCCGCTTGAAATAATGCTTCAAGCAAAGCAAAGAGTGCGTTAAAAAGAGTAAGTAGCACAGTGTGGGGGAAAAACATGAATTAAGACAAAAAGGAGAGAGGAAGAGAGAAAGTGAAAAAGAAATAATAGAGTCAAAGCAAAAATAAATAACGATCAAGTAAACATTATCATCACGGTTTGCACTCTTTAAACGTCGTAGTTATTTTGAAGCAATATCACCTCGTTTACTTCAAAATGCAGCTTGAAATTGGGTCATGCAGAAAGATTTATCTTTAGGTTTTTCCCGATACGAACAGATTTTCACAAATCAGGGTCAGCGGTGTACTACTGTGCCCTGATAGGTAGCTTGCATTTCTATAATATCATTGATCACGTTTTTTTTCCTCCAGAGCATCAAGGAGATAATACAAACCGTCAAAGAGGTCGACCAGAATTTGCAGTGCCACGTCAATTAGTTCTGTTGTACCTATGTATGGATATTCTTGGGAGTTTCATAACACTTGTCAATATAATTTGTTTTTATCTCACAGCTTCGAAAATCACGGTATCTGAAGGTAATGGTAATCATAAGTATGTAAAATTATAGCCCATTCAGTCTCTACCACACCACAATTAAGATTACATATACTATATAACACTGGGAAAATACAAACCCTGTCACATATATATATCTAAATTTAGCAAGCTCTTCAATCCCCTGAAAGACAGAAAAAAAAACATTTATTGTACAATCTTGAGGACGTAGATCAAAATACATCACACACACGAAAGCAAGAAAAGTAGAAATATAAATGCACCTAACAAACCCAGGAGAACCTTTAACATACGCCTATTCCATATGTGTACACAACTGGCATCCTATGATATATTGTTGTTGCTCTCCATTGTCAGTATGAGGCTGTCAAACGTGCAGAATACTGGCGTGTTAAGATATATTAGTGCTGCTATTCATTGGTAATATGCGGCCAACAAATTGGCATCAAATTAGCACAGTGCTGTTTTAATGCATGATCAGTATGCGTTCATGATGTATAGGTTATGCCGTCCTGGACTGAAACATATAACAGCAAATTAAAAGTACCTGAGTGTTTGTCAAATTTAAAGCTATAAATGTCTCATAATTTTCACTTGTTTCACATTAAAGCTGCCTTTCTATCATCATCATTATCATAGTCATCATCGTCATCATCATCATCAACATCGTCGTCGTCGTCATCATCATCATCATCATCATCATCATCATCATCATATTTATCGAGTTTGTTATGTAATATATTACTTTGGTTTGTTGTGCATGTTTCGACTTTTGACCTGCTTAAAATTCATATATTATTCGGGACATTGACTTGCCACCTTCTCCACTCTTCATAATGTATTATACATAATCTTGAACTAATCTTGTACCTATTCTTGCAGGAAGTTATGCTTTGGAATGCAATGTAATCCACTTAGGCATCATATTTGTTTTCCTGGCTACGTGTTTTGTCTTCAATGTAAATATATTCCTAATCATGCAGTGTTGCCGAAGCAGATTCAGGAGAGACAGAGGTTTGTTGTTTTTTCCATCAAATTTATATAATTGCTCTTTATTAGGGACACACCACCTCCTTAAAATGAATCAGACAGCTTTTATGCTATGTAGTTTCATCGATATTAAGACGATCATGCGCGATTTAATCCAGCGAAAAAGCCATGGATATTATGAACTATCAACCACTGGTACGCTATATTGAACGAATGTTCCACCAACACAAGTAACGATTGGAAAGTGCAGGGAGCTATTTTGATTAGTAAAATGTAATTCAGCAGAGGCTGCATTATCTTTCTCTTATATTTAAAATTTTGGTTTCCTTTTTTAATTTTCCTGTAATTATTGTACTTTTTTTGTTTTCCCCCTGGTGTAGAACCTGGTAGGCGCATATTGAAGCTGCCCACATGATACCATACCAATTCCTATTTATCTTTAATGCCAGCTGTAGTTACTACATGGTAGACCATCTATCGCCATGTTCTTTTTATTAACATTATTAGGCCTTTTGGGGTTCCATTTTCCAGTGCCATGCATGCAAATCTATAATACAGCCGCTATTGGCCCCATGGTATCTCTGGGAGTGCACTCACACACACATACACACACACACACACACAAACAGACAGACACATGTATATATATATATATATATATATATATATATATATATATATATATATATATATATATATATATATATATATATATATATATATATATATATATATATATATATATATATATATATGACCGTGACCGACCATGCATTTTGAAACCGAACCGGGTACTCGGTACTCGGTACTTTACCGATCCCAAACGGGCATCGTTCGGGCTCGGTATACGCAATTCAAACATGAAATAGTTCGACAGGGGTTAATAGCTATAACTCTTTTGCACAGGGGCATTACTATTGTTAATGTAGTTTAGGCGATTAATGCGACTCATGTGACACCCGTAATTGCAAAGTATCCTTTGGTGCATTGTTGAAAGTGTATACAAGTACGAAAGGTAACCTCACTGACCTTCTTATTTAAGTTTATTGTCAACAGTGATAACCGAACCCGAACGTTTAGTGACGGTAAAAGACGAACCCGAGCCGGGCTTTAATCGTCAAACCCGGTAAGCTCGGATTCGATATATATATTTGTGTGTGTGTGTGTGTGTGTGTATGTGCACTCTAAGTGGCGGCAGTCGATATTGGATTTTTTGCACAAAATGTCCCTTCGCTAAGCCACCAAACAACTAAACTCACCAATCAAAACCATAGGTGTTGTCTGTGAAGGTCATGCAATGCTTTGTTTACCCCCTCTTGTAGACACGTTTACATGTGTGTCATTTAAGACATACTGGCACTCACATTTCGGAATATATAACAAAACAATTCAATATAATACAGAAAATTACCACTTCAACAAATAAAGTTCCCAGCAGAAAATTAGAGCCACATGTAGCAAGAGCAGCATATATCTTCAAACATTTTTTTCAGCGCATATATATATATATATATATTTCATATATATATATATATATATATATATATATATATATATATATATATATATATATATATATATATATATATATATATATATATATATATATATATATATATATTTGTGTATATAAATATAAATAAATAAATATATATATATGTATATATATATATATATATATATATATATATATATATATATATATATATATATATTATCATAGATGTAGACTATCATATGATAGAAACCAAATATTTGTCTCCAAAGAATGTCATGATAAGACAATTGCAAATCACAAAGATTTAATTCCCCCCTTCTACACGGATGTAAATGGTACCCAGAAATGTCTCTTTGCAGTAAAATTCTCTGTTGACCCGAAGACCAAACATGGTAAACACCATGGATTTGAGCATCTTAATATTTGATTTTTTCGTATTACTATTAATGAGATATGCGCCAAGAAAATAGGTATACAGCTAAAGGATATATACCGTAAGGGCGTAAAAAAGACAAATAACAAAAAAGAAAAAAAATGCAAATGGGCATGCCATTACCTGCTCAGTTTCGTGATATATATCGGCCATCAAGACAAACGACGATTCGAGCTCTGACACAAAGAGAAGGTGGGACTTTCCCCACATGGCAGCTGACCTAGCTGCCAAGGTCCTGTCCTTCCCGGCAAAAACACTTTGCGTGCTATATGGATGAGTACACTGTCTCATTTGGCAATTGGTGGCATTCACACTACTCTCATAAATGGGTTGTATCTGAAGAAATAAAGTTTCATGTGTGCAGTTGAAATGGATGATAGAAACCTTTATTTGTCACCGGGACGCATGCCGGGGTTGTGTGGAGACCGGTATTCAGCAACAAATACACTTGAATAGCTGTGGACTGATGCTGAACCCCAAGTCCATTCAAGAATATCCCACTAACATGAATTTTTGTCATAAATATAATGGGATGATATAGCTATACCTAGAAAAACTCAGAGAACTGCACAAAGGTTGTAAAAGAGTGCAATAGAGGAAAACCCCTGGGAGAAAAATATCATTAGAGTGAGGATGTCATTAAATGTGTGAACAAGGTCCTCATAGTAGTCAGTATCAGATCGGCATTACCTGCGTTAGTCTGTCTGCCTAAGATTACAGCTGTCATGGCCTTTATAGTCAAGGCATTGTCTGTTAGAAATACTCCTTTAAATTTTCAGTTTCTATTGAAACATGGCCTTAGCTTTCCAGAGGTACATGTTAAAGTTGGTTATGGCCTGAAACGCACCTTCCATTAAGTAAGGAATGGAGGATGTGTAATTTTTTGATAGGTAGATGCCGCCATGGGAAAGATGATGCCCGAATGAATTGTCTTGGTTCTTGCTACATGTACCCCTTGTCAATGATGAAAGGTTTGAGATCTACAGACCGATTGGAGCCACAACTTTGTTATCCATGGGGTTGGAATTGAGAAAGTATGATTCCATCTTGGTTTCTTTTTCGACCAGATTGACCGAAAGGTTGAGCATTAAATGGTCTTTAAATAAAGCAACATCAACCACAGTCAGGTTTCAAACAAATCAGGTTCCAAAACAGATGTTATACAAACCAAAATACAAACACCAAACATTTGACACAAGAATTAATGGCTATTCATATGGAGAAGATGAAAAGCATATTCGAGAAGTTAGTTGGTGTAGAAATGAGCGCTTTGGACCTCAGCGAGACTCTGATATACGATTTATACGATATATAAGGGAGAAATACGATGGGAAATGCAGATACAAGAAGAGGAGGATTTCTATCTCAACAGGGGACTAGATGCTTCCTTGCGGTTGGATAAGAGCATCATTTACACGTTACCCAGCTCAAACAAGAAAGTTGTCGGCAGGGCCAAGGGTGAAACCACCGGAAAACAGACGATGGAATTCACAGGAACAAGTTTGAAACCGCTTGCTTACAAGATTAACGACACAGAGGAATAGAAATGCAAAGGAATAAGATATGGCCATCAAGAAAAGTATGTCCTGGGCGATTATGAGACGCCCTGGATGTCACAAATCATTATTTTGGAGCAATTCGAAATTGGAGACCATTTTTTGGAACAAGCATAGCAAATATTTTTTGAAGTCATTCTCGTCAAGAATACCATCTCAACAAAGAGGGATGACTTTCTGGATTTTCAAAAATTCAGTCGTCTTACTACCCTCTGAATTTTCAGATGTTTGGAAAAACATTTATATACAAGTGTCTACATTTTTTTCAAATAATAAAAAAAAGTCCAAATATATTTTAGCTCAGCTGACTTGTTAGTCAGTTGAGCTTTTGAGGGTCTGTCACCAAATGTTCATCCACAATTCACATTTTCGACTTCTCCAAAACCGTCAGCCAGATTCACTTCAATCTTGGTATGGATGTGCCTCAGTTGAGTTTGTACCAAGTTTGTTCTAATGGTTACACCCCATGGATTTTTTCATTTTTTTCATTTTTTTTTTAAAGATTATGTTTTTGTTTTTGTTTTTTGGGGGGCAAATCTTCTCCCAAATCACTAACCAAATTGCTTTGATATCGCACAGGGACACTTTTTTTTTTGCTAATTTTGACTTCTTCTCCACAACCATCACTTAAATTCAGCTGGAACCTGGTGGATATGTTCCTTGTGAAAGGGTCAAACAATGTTGTTCACTTGTTGGTATTGCTGTTGGTTTCTGAGTTTTAACGATTCTTTTCTTTGAATTCGGGTAATTATGGATCGATGCAGCTTTCCTTTTGACTACTATGTAAGTCAATATGCATTCTAATGTTAATTCACATTTTCAACTGTTTCTCCAAAATCGCCACCCAGATTGACTTCATACTTGGTGGCAATGTACCTTTGGTATGTTTCTGTTGATATTGATTCCATTGATATTTGGATTTTTAACGCATTTTTTGTGTTCTTTTATGGACAGATCTAAAAAAAATCTTCTTCTGTACAATTGCTTTGATATTGTATAAGAACACTCCCAGGGACTGCTAGTTTTTAATTTGTACTCCATCATTTTTTTTATGAGTTTTTTGTGTTTTCAATAATTGTGACTTCTTCCCGAGATCTGTTACTCATATTTAGTTGAAATTTTTTGGATGTGTTTCTGGTGAAAGGGTCTAGCAGAGATGTTCACTAGGTAGCACTGCTGTGGATTCCTGTTTTTTAACGATTTTTTTCCAATCCGGGTACTAATCGGTAAGTGCACCTTTTCTATTGCTCACTATGCTAATCAATGGACATTTAATGCATTCAAATGGTAATTTGCATTTTGGACTTCTCTGAAGAAATTGTCGGTCAGAAAGCTTTAATTGGAAAGATTAACAAAGGAATTTCTTGTAATAGTTATAGCATAAATAATTTTGGCCAGATATGTGTTAATTTTGTAGGGGTGTGCCTTCTATAAGTGTCTACTTATTTCGTGCAAATGGTCATGCTCCAGTGATGTTTGGACCTAGACCTCATTCCCAAAGGTCACATGACAACTGACACGATATTTACTGTTCACCTGATAACTTGAGGTCCTTTTTGAGTTAGGACCTTGATGTTATGAAGGTCTCGTTTAGACAGTACATGAGTGACCTTTATCCCGTTTCTGGGTTCACAGTGCAACATACATGAACTTTACTCTTCACCTTAACTTGAGAACTACTTGAACTGGACCTTGATGTTGCGTGTATTTGTTCTTCTATAAAGGTCAGACCTACTCAGAACATGGATGACCTTCATGCTATCCAAAGTTCACAGAGCTGCAAGTGTGGTGAATGTCTAGGTCAGTTGAGCATGGGCTGTTCACACAGCCCTGTTGCTGTCCGAATCCTGGTGGATTTGAGCCCACGACCTTTGACACCATTGTCTAGCTACATATGCTGTGATCTGAATGCTCTGTTCCTGCATCGACTTAACGTTTACCGACGGTCTAGTCTAGTCGGAGTTAAAAATCCACTGCTTTGTATTGCTCCCTTTTTATTGAGAAAATAAGAGTCAGTCAGCAGCGTGAACGGTAGTCCCCCCCTCCCCCCTAAAAAAAGTTCGTCCGTGTCAGCTTTTTCAAATGCACAAAAAACGTTCTCATCATTGTGTTTGTTTGCGCCAAAAAAAGGCAAGAGGTCAAAATTAGACATCTTAATATCGCACATTTTGTCTTAACTTTATGTTTATTGAAAATAGTCCTCTTCTGACCCTTGACATATAACAGAAGATAAAATAGCAATGCAATGCATTTTGTGGAATTTATGAAATGGGCCAAATCGCTAAAAAATACAAAAGACCTGCAGAGACTAATATTAACCAGCGTACGTATTTGTAAACTGAGTTTACTACACATGCAGCTGGTAGTATAGTTTGCTTGGGGTTGAGATAAAATTTTTAGTTGATATTGTGTGAAAGCATAGACACATTGAGCACCTTTTCAAGGTCAGCAAGATATGACATTACTTAATAAATCAGAGTAGCCTTAACTACAACCGTACAAACGTTTAGAGCTTACGTTTACCGACTGTGTCCCAAGTTATGTAATGCCCATATTACCTGGTGAGTGCACCACACAGCAATAAATCACATATATTTATATTTACCTGCAGTTCGATCTCTCACCGTTTTGCAAGCATGCCGATTGTACTTACCTGTGCCACTTTCACAAGGTACTGTCACTGAGATAAACACCACAAGTAAGTTTAACGCAAATGCTAGTTTTTCATTCATCCTGTCACAGAGAACACTGGCCCTATATCTTCTTGCTTTTGAGACCCTTTTTGTTTATTATCATTCGTATTTTTTTCTTCATGGCCATAAGGATAGCACTATGATTCGTTGTTCCAAAGTTGCATCATATTAACGCAATGTAGTCATTGTAAGGGGGTTATTGCTGCGATTGGATTCCTTTTGGGGGGGGGGGGGCGAACAGAAACAGTAATTTTATAATGAGTTATTTTGATGTTTTAACATCGTCATTTCTTCACATACTAATCAATGTTAGGGGGATAAACTCTGATCAGAATGCGTACATCTGCAATTGATCATCGGGCACACACAAATATATATTTTGGATGCAGTACAGAAAATACTTCGGAGAGATAAGTGACTTAAGTCAAAATAGCTTGCGTGTAATTCGTGTTATTAAATGTTGCAACATAAAGCTGCCTTTATGGAAAATTTACGTTGATTCCGTCTGGTAGCTACTGCTATAAAAGTCACAAGCACCATACATTAAGATAAATGGCAAAAAGTTATTTT
Organism: Hermodice carunculata; assembly: GCA_964020975.1. Taxonomy (NCBI): domain Eukaryota; kingdom Metazoa; phylum Annelida; class Polychaeta; order Eunicida; family Amphinomidae; genus Hermodice; species Hermodice carunculata. Next base: position 71,620 of record CAXHWN010001829.1, on the reverse strand, counting down.
GCTCCAGTCGAGAGGAGTAGGTATTTGGTCAGACCTTAAAACATTACACTTTAAACAGTGGTAACATTTTCCGCTTTCTCACAGACACATTTGTTTGCATATGACCACCCAGATTCGGCAGCTAACGGGCGCCTATATTTATCAAATTAGCATAATGTGCTTTTCATTGGTTTACTTTGACTGTGACTGGTATATCTGCAGCAAGGCAGATATTGATTTTCTGTTTTACAATCGTGAAAAGGACACTTCATGTGGAATTCCAAAAGAAAATAAACCCTAGCAAATTTTTTCTGTGAGGGCACTCTTTAAGATATTCCAGAAACTTCCCACTCTTTTGGCGTATCAAAGGCCTTATCATTCTAATATAAATGAGGTCTGTAAACCAAAATACAGGTGTGGTCCTATACAGTCCTTAAATGAGATCAGCCAACTAAAAACAATGAAACACTTGCAAAATATCACGCACACGAAATTGCGAGCTTTTAAGATTTCAAGCGGGTTACCATTGGATTGATCATAAACAATTTGCACTTTCGAATAACTGAAGTCATAAGTTCACTTTCAGAATTAATAAGCAAAATGTTTTAACATAATGGTAAACCATGCATAAAAATTAATTAATGTACAAAGAAAGCATATTGGTCACACAATAAATACTTAAAAAGTAACGTTGAATATTGCACTGTTGAAACTTTGATAGACGCTATAAAATTTCTGTTGGATAATACTTTTGTTGAATGAGGACCATTGTTTTTTCAACAAATAAAAGACATTCCAATGGGTAGCAACAGCTCCCCTTTCCTGGCAGATCTATATTTAACCTGGCTTGAATTTAAGTATGTATATAAATTGATAAAAAGGACTTCCAAATGGCTACAAAACTATCATACAACGCAATATATATTGATGACATTGCTTGCTTAAATGTACACAATTTCAATGAAATTGCTAACGAAATTTACCCAAAACATATCCCTTTGGAGGGTTACAAGTCAGATGGTTTCAGAGAGTTTTTCTGGGCTTGGATATTCAGGTCACAAATGACTGGTTGTATATTGAAGTCTATTGCAAAAGGAATGAGTTTAACTTTGAAGTAATTAATTATCCTTTCGCGGACAGTAATATTCCGGAAACTATTGGATATAATACGTTTTTGTCACAGATTTTGAGATTTGGTCGATTTTGTTCTAAATTTCAGGACATCTAGAACCAAATTTGTTTACAATAAGCGTGAATCAAGAGGATTCACAGATGTATTTTTGATCAAGTATTTCTATAAATTCTGCTGTGAATATCCCGAGATGGTTGACAAGTTTGACTTTAATATTTTTTGAGATTTTAGACTTGCCTGTTTTTCTAGTTAATTTTATCTTCTGGCATCATTCTGTTTTAATGTTCACCTTTCAGACATTTTAGGCAAGTTTGTTTTCTGTTAGGGCAAGTCAGGACAAACCCACCACCCGGAAGGGCTAGAGGTAGCACGCAGCTACTAACAACAGTTTCAAGCTTGTCTACTTGAACTTGGTAGCTGTGCAAGAAATTTTACATTTTCATTGCATTCTCTTGACTCAGACAAAAATGACTTTTATTCTTTTCTGACTTGGGCTATAGTTTCTTTGTCAATATATCCAAAGATAATTTCAAAGCTTGGGTACAATAATTTACAGTTTTTAGACTTGTCAGTTTTGCTACTCAAGTTTAGCTTTTGGCATCATTCTGTTTTAATATTTATTTTCAGATATTTAAGGCTTGCATGTTTTCTGTCAGGATGACCCCCCCCCCCCCCCCCCAACCGGGGCTATCGGTAGCAAGCAGTGGATACGACACTTACAAGAAAAATTGTTTTGATAACATGTTTTTTGGCATAAATGCTAAAGACTTTCATTCTTTCCTGACATGCCTAAATGCAAATTTACAATAAAAAATATTCATAATTTATAGTGTTTTATCAAATGTCACAAACCTGACACATTATGTTGATAATTGACTCAGGGTAGGTAGTGAAATAGAGCTTAATTGTTTGAGGGGTCGGTGTCATCATGAAGTTTCTTTTACATTTCTGATACAGGATGACATTGTTGCAGTCCTTGGTAGGATTTCCCGTGGTTTTTACAAGTGGTTTAGCTGCAACTATTTGTTTTACAATCACTGGGACTGAATATAATGTCCCAGCTTCTTTCCACTTCAGTTATGCACGGGCGGCTGGTTTAATTATGATATGCCGTCCAGCTAGAAAGGGTACATATTGGTTTAGTGGAAAGTCAAACTGTTATGATCTGAACCTGCACTATAAAAATTAAGTAATTATGGTTTGTTTGACAGGTATTCTTCTTACATAATGAATATAAGCAAAACCCATGTATTTAACTAATTCACCATTCACCCCGTTCATATTTATTCATTATTATGTGGGTTTTCTTTGCTGAATATTTAGCTTAGACAAGGAGTCGCTACTCAGAGACATGTGCGGGTAATAGGCTCCGAAACATGTTGAGTAGTTACCCGCTGAAGGCCCTTTAATTTATTTGGGCTGATACAGCCTATGTCAAAAAGTTTACAGAGGCACGTGTACAATATGGACAATAGCAATTTCATATGTGTATAGGTTAAACAGGAGCATGTTAGCTAATGGAGAGGAACCAGTTCGGACTGCGGAATAGGGTAATGACTACTAGGAAGAGGTTCTGGGTAAAAAGACACAAGTACAATTTCTTAATATATGTTCTCTCTTGACTACCTCCTTGTTCCACCTTGCAGGAATGGTTTAGGTATTTAATTTGATTTTCTCCGTTTTCATGATTCTCTCATCAATAGACTTACAACACACTTTTTGATTAGCAACGATCTATCAGCCTTTTAAATTTTGGGCTATTTTTACATGTATAAGGAATTTTATACATTTACACAATTTGTGTGGGGAAAAGGCGCTGGTAGCTGCATTTACATGTGTTTATATCAACAAGCGGGGTAAATGAAATATTTTAACATACTATCCAAAACAAGCCTTCCAAAGCAGAACGTGTGCTTTAAGGAGCAATGAATTCAGGACACTCCTAAATGAGTATTATTATTCTTTTCATGATGTGCAACACTGACCATTTTATATCTAGCAACAGAGGCAGGAATACCATTGACATGCGCGAAAGTTGACAACATTCCTGGGCATGGTGTACACGTAGCCAACCCAACAGAAGAAAATACAGGTATTTGACAAAAATGAGGGAATGGTAAATGTCTGACAAATGGGTAGACAGGGCAGCTTAGCGTACATAAGCTATCTTATACACTCTATTGACAATTATAAAAAGGAATGTGACAGGCGTTGTACTCCAAGAAGAACTCACACACACACACACACACACACACACACACATAAACACAGATTCACTAGAGCTATGTACAGATATGATCTGGATCATGTCGTGGATGGTTGTGTAATAACTTGGTCTAATGAAGACTATTTCATTTCAGACATATCTCATAGAATGCAAACTTACCAAATTGAACTCTTAATCTTCTGACCATTTTTGCATGTAGAACTTTGCTTGGCCCAGGTTTTATGGGCCACCTTAAGAAAATATCCCTGACTGTCGTTTTACATTGTGTCCCTTACTGAAGCATTTATACATGGCTCCACATTTGTTTCCTCAGGTAAATTACAACCTGTGAATGGTTTCCCACTCTTGATATTATATATATACATTGTTGACCGAAAATGGTATTCATATATCACATTGTAAATTATTTTTTTTGTTTGTTCTAATTTTACATTCTTTTGGTGGAGGCGTTTGTTTATAAATACCACACTTCACGTGGATTATTTCAATTTGGAACTGAGACATCTTGAAGGGAATTGAAAACTCGAGAGAGCTTCGCAATGCATCACTTGTAATCAATTCATCAATCTAATCGCTAAAACCTTGTGCTTTATTATCTTTGTAACATCAGACATTTATATCTGTTTTGCGCATCACGGTACTAAAACTATGCATGTGTAATATAGCGAAAGTCGTTCATGAGTTCAGTCTGTTACTATTGCATTAGTTATTTATTCCCTGACGCAGTACGTACAGATCAGATAATATAAGTTCTCTTTCGACTACCAACTTGTTACACCATTTAGGAATGACTCAGGCATTTCATGATTTTGTCTATTTTTATGATTTTATAATCAATGAACTCACAATATACTTTTTCATTTGCAACGATCTATCCGCCTATTCAATATTGGGCTTTTTTAAAATGTATTATGTGATATGTATACATTCATAGAATTTGAGTACAGAAAAGACACTGGTAACTGCAGTTGCATGGCTTTGCATCCTGGTGTCCGACCGCCCCTTTCCAGTAAAAATAATAATAATAATAATAATAATAATAATAATAATAATAACAATAATAATCATAATAATAATAATGATGATGATGATAATGATGACGTCAATAATAATAATAAACTGGAAAAAATAAAGCGTTTTTACATACCGTCTTAGCCCAGTCTTTCAAAGCAAAATGTGTGCTATAGGTTACAATGAATTTTGGACGTTTCCTGAAAAGTATTATATATATATATATATATATATATATATATATATATATACATATATATCAATATGCAACAGAGACCATTTTATTTCTAGCAACAGAGGAAGAAATGCTAGTGACATGTGGGGAAGGTCACGACAATTCTGGATAAAGTGTAAACGCAGGAAATGCACAAAAGAAAATACGGGTATCTCACAACAAGGAGGAAATAGCAAGTGTGTGAAAAACAGGAAAACAGGGCAGGTCACGATACATAAGCTGTACTGACAACTATAAAGAGAAAATGACTGGGAATTCTGCTCCAAGAAGGAATACGCACACACACACACACATTCACTAGAGCTGAGTACAGATATTTTGATCCGGTGGTTGTGTAATAAGTTTGTCTAATGAAGATTATTTCATTTGGGACAAAACTCATTTAATCCAAATTTACCAAATTGAATCTTCAGTGTTCTGACTATTGTAACACGCAAAACTTTGTTTGACCCAGGTTTTATGGGCCACCTTCAGGAAGGATCCCTGACTGTCGTTTTATTCTGTGTCTGTGGCAAGAATGCATGGCAGGTCATCGAACATAAGTTATATCATACACTGTATTGACAACTATAAAGGGATAAAGGTCCTAGGAATTGTGCCCCAAGTTGGAACACGCAAACATACACACACACACACACACACACACACACACACACACACACACACACACACACACAAACAAACAAAAACATACATACGTGCACTATAGCTGTGCACAGGTATAATAATCTGGAGCATGTCATAGCTGCTTGCGGAATAAGTTGGGATAATGAAGTGTATTTCATTTGAGACAAATGTCTTTGAAACGAAATTGACCAAATTTAAATTTCGATATTCTGACCCTTTCTGCACGCACAACTTTGCTTGAACCAGGTTTAGTGGGCCACCTGAAGGTTGCTTCATATACATTTCTTCAGGTAAATTACCATTGTGATCCTTTCCCTCTCTTTCTTCTTTATATTTTATTATATTATATTATGTTATATTATATTATATTATATTATATTATATTATATTATATTATATTATATTATGTTATATTATATTGTATTATATTATATTGTATCATATATATATATATATATATATATATATATATATATATATATATATACCATATCATATCACGTCACATCACACCACATCATATTGTATTATATATATGAACTGTTGTACGAAAAACGGTATACAACAAATCATACTGCAAGTTATTTCTTTTGTTTGCTCTAATTTTACATTCTTTTAGTGCAGGCGTTCTTTACCTAACATCAATCTTCACGCGAATTATTTCCATTTGAAGATGAGACATCTTGAAGGGAACTGATTCACCAATAAGCACAACAATGAATTATATCGAACTTGGATTTACCACAAACGGGTTGCTAGTGAAGACCAGTTTTACTTCATACCTAATGGCGCGAGTCGAATATAGAAATTACTTCCAGACCTCATGAAAGAAGACATAATTACGTGCGCCAAAGTCTAACTCATGGTGATACGTATACCTGAAGTAACATTTGCGTGTATCTAGCTTGCTAGGGACAGTTAAAGGTCTGATATCACAATTCAAATATACTTTTGTCATGGACATGTATTATGTCATCTGACACAACATTAAACTACGAATCAGTCAGACGATTACGACACAAGGTGCTCAAATTAAAAGCAACTGACAAAGGAAACCGTAGGGCATATGTATATTTTCATAGATGTTGCCGGCAAAAATGAGCAGCATAGAAAATGGTGATAAAATAGCACAGAGGGACAAATTCGTTATGTATTAAAAGTACGACTGAAAAATAATTAACGTCAATATAACATGACTTTTGGACGCTTTATGGTCTTATATATGAGACGTTCCTGGATGTTTTAATCGATATAACCTATACGTAAGCCTTTTCTCTACCTGTGGACTCCTAACCTAAAATATTTTTTATATAAACTGAGCATTAAGGCCGTTTGCTGACTGCGTGTAAAATGTATAAAACTTGCCTGCAGATAGAGGAAAACATGAATTAAAACTTGTATTTAAAGACACACAGCTCGGTAATTGTTCTTCTCTACACAGCATTTAAAATCAATTTACACCCTTCTCATTTTCTGATTAAAGTTTTAAAATCCATGTAGGTCTTTGCTTCTCCAATACAAGTGGGTAGTTCCTTCCTAAAATATTACTCAAAAATATTTAAACCTCCAATACAATTGGGTAGCTCCTTCCAAAAATATTACTCAAAAATATTTCAAGCTGTGTAATTTTTTGCCCTTACTTTGGGTATATTTACTTTTTTTTCTGTGTAATATTCGACTGTGGCTGAGTCTCTGAAAAAATAATCATGAACGTATTTTGGGCCGAGTAGGTTTAGGGATTTTTAAATAAATATGGCTAGTAACTCTTGTATTTCTATGTTCAGTAGGTTTAATTTGGTTAATTTGGTTTCCATTAGCATTGCTTCAAAGGAAAAACGTCATACCAGAGAGCAGTAGTTCAAATATGATAGGAAATTATTTTCATCGAACGTTGTTCTTTTCCTGAACCTATGATGTTCACATTGTTGTACTATTCACACTTTATTCATTTCAACATATTATAGACTCAATACAAATGTGCACCATTATCTCATACACACATTCCTATTTAGTAAGTACTGTACCGTCATTTGGCTTTCGGTTCTTGCTGTCGTGTTTGCTTGGCGGCTCTAGAGACTTGAATAATACTAGTGTTTATATTCCTACTTCCCAACATATCCAACCTTGTTGTCAGTCATCTGATAAAAATGGCTTTATTTGCTAGTCCCCTTTTGTAATATAAAAGTATTTCAGCAACAACCAATTATGTCTTTACACATAGCATGCAAATATCTACACAAATAAAGGTGTCTTGGAGATGTTTCAACAGGTTTATAGTTGTCAATAGAGAGCATACAGTCACACCTTCCCAATATTTCTTCCACTTTCAGAGGAAGAGCATTTCCTAATATTAACTAAACAATTACTTATTTTCGGGTATCTCAGGTATCCAATTACCATTGGTTTTTCGAACAAAAGTTTACAGGAGCAGTTGCACCGACAACCACAAGAAAGAACATGAAAATGGAAACAACATTACCAGCAACTTGAACTGAAGACGTTGCAATATACTGAATGTTGCACAATCATATCACAATGAATAGGATACACTGGACAAGGACACAAGCATACACCATGTATTTGTGACCGACCATGCCATAGAATAAGAACTCGGAGGACTTTATTGTTATAAAAGAATGAACAAATCGGAATTGTCAGCAGATACTCTATTTCCACATTGGCGCGACAATAGTGGGCATGAATAAATTTTATGTTACATGCGATGATACTGTCAAGCTTCTGAAATTTTTTTCAGTATAAAAAGTGCATAAAGGTGAACGCTGCTTTAAAATCAGTAACTTTCCTTCCCGTTGAAAGGCTGTAACGTGTGACGACGAGCCTAATATCACAAGTGAGCAGGTAGAAGTACATGAATGGATAGAGAATATATTTATTTGTTCAAATTAGACAGTGTCATTACCATATCCAAACCGTAGTCCTAATGAAACAAATCCAAGTAAATTCCGACCACAGGCAATGTTGCTTGGTATGTATAGCTGAAACACATAAATTTATAGTTCGTATTTACCCAAAAGAGACCAAAACGTATGTGTAAAGGTCCATAGGGTCGAAAAAGCCATGTCTAGTTTTAACATGACATAATGCAAAAAGTTTTGTTTAAAATTATAGGCCTATTTCAGTAAATTGGCTTGAACAGGTGCATCATTCATGCGCATACAGGACCATACAATTTATGAAAAGGGACCAAAATTTGCAGCACATCAGAGAATTTGTAGGCACAGGTTCCTAATTTGTTGAAAATGTCCATAAAATTCAGTATTTAAAAGGTATTACTTGCAACCACCATCTCAACAATAATCATCATCCATATACGACCAGAAAGTGACACTAACACCAACATAAATCCATCAGAAAAGCCCCCTAGGCCTAAAAGCACCATCAACAAGAATCCAAACAATATGATCATACAATTCGATTTGTTTAAGGCATGTAGTTAAAAACATGATGTTGTTTTAAAGGAGATAAACTAAGAGTATTTCCAAAAAAAAAGTGTTTGAATGTGCAAATATAGTAAGTACATTGGTTCAAATGTTAAACATCAGCCAGAAGCAAGTGACATTAGGCCTCAAACCATAAAAACGTACTCCAAAATTGCATTACAATAGCCAAAATTTGTAAGGATAGCAGTCACATTTCACGGATGGTTTCAAAAAGTATTTTTGAAAGGAAATTCAAATGTTCAAGAAAGCATAGATTCCCAACAAGTCATCCAATAAGTCAATTATTAAGGTAATAATTTATAATTTAAAAAAATGTAGTATTCCATTGTAAGTCATCTGCAAGTCAGTAAAGCATGATGTACGTCTAACTCGTGGTTCTATAAAGGTCAAAATGTAAAACAGTCCTGATTATTGTAAAATTCTACTACCTTTATCAGAGAAAGAATTATGTTTTATGAAAAGAAAGAAGACAGAGACAGAGGGAGAGAGAGAAAGAGAGAGAGAGAGAGGGGGGGGGGGGAGAGAAATCATGTTGAATTTCCTAAAGGTAACTGTAAGTATAACTGTTTTCCTGTAACAGTTTTAAATTCTTATTTATAATCAAACATAGTTCAACTTGTCAGTTAGCTGATTTGGATGCTAATTATTTATAAGAGAGAGAGAGAGAGAGAGAGAGAGAGAGAGTGAGAGAGAGAGAAAGAGAGAGAGTGAGAGAGAGAGAGAGAGAGAGAGAGAGAGAGAGAGAGAGAGAGAGAGAGAGAGAGAGAGAGAGAGAGAGAGAGAGATGCCTCCAAAGAATGGAATTTCTAATTTGCACATATTTTGTCCGGTTTGACAGAGTTTACCATCCAGGCTCTTCAAGAACTAGAAAAACGTGGACTGTATCTAGTTGCACCAAATCAGATCCTGGCTGCCTCACACTGCACAGCTTCTATAGATTTTGACAGGTTAGAATTAAGGCTTTCAGCAGTGAGAGTTGGCTCTTTGACAATTTCAAGAATACAAGTATCATCCGCGACTGATAGGCATTTGAAGAAACTTTGACCCCATAGTTCATTTCCAGTATCTCAAAAAAAACTCCTCACGAAGATAAATGTATTTGGAAATACACATTTGCGCACAGGGTTTTCCTTAAGACACAAGGCTCAGAAAGAGAGAGAGAGAGAGAGAGAGAGAGAGAGAGAGAGAGAGAGAGAGAGAGAGAGAGAGAGAGTGAGAGAGAGAGAGAGAGAGAGTGAGAGGGAGAGAGAGAGAGAGACAGAGAGAGAGAGAGAGAGAGAGAGAGAGTACATTCAACACTTTGGGCCAACTTGACATGACCTTAACAATAACAAACTATATTCATGAGACAATTATAAATAAAAAAAAACAAAAAAACAAAAAACATCAGTCTCACTTCACTTGGAACACTTACTGCACTGCAATGTGTGCAGAAAATGCCTGAATGTTCAAATTGTTACCAAATATGTAAAAGTTCCATGAAAAGAGAAGCGGACATGGCGTTAGACAAACCCCACGTTTCGTGTTCTGATAAGTTGAGCTGCGTTTATTATAGGCTAAATGATCGGAATGCACAAATCAAGTCCAAAATCATGGGGGAAAAAAACGAGAAAGAAACGCACACACACACAAATACAAAGGCCTCATGTCAGTACATCTTTTTTCAAGTTTTACAATACAGAGTACCATTGGATGTCGCATCTGTAGGTCTTTTTCATCAGTCTGTTGTTGCTTTTGCAATTTGTCTATATGAAACTATGTAAGTTTTCGTATAAATTTTCCTTATAACAAGACATTGCTGTTTACAAACATGGCGCTGCCAGAGCACAATTTAGAGTCTGATAAGCCAACGAAACACATTATTTAAATATATACAAGGGACTTAGGCATAGTTACTGCAGTGTAGTTTGCCTACAGCTTACAGGTAAAAAAAGATGTACCGGTTTTTACATCTGCAGAAAAGAAAGGAAAGAAAAACGTTCTGAACATCAATAGGCCTAATTTTCATTCCGACTATCTGGAATTTCTGAATAGAGCTGAGAACTTCATGCTGCGTAACTTTTTTAACTCTCATCTTGCCATCATTAACAAATGGTCAGATGATTTGCATGTGACTTTTAATGCTCTTTAAACTGACAGTATGCTGATCTCTCGCAAAATTAATCCTTCACAATATTCCTCCTCTCGGTTTCTACGGTCTTAATTTGGGAAATGTCAACAGTCATAAGCACTTCAATCTTACTTTGTGGTCCAACTTGTGCTGGTCTGATCACATATGCGATATTAATTCTAATGAATTAAAATTAGCTAATATTACGAACACATAGGGGATATTAATTCTAAGGAATTAAAATTAGCTAATATTATGAACATTCTTAAATAAGGCCATGGTCGCCATACATTGGAAACTACTAAAATGTCTTTTATACGACCAATTCTTGAATATGGAAGTGCCGGTTGGGATGGATGTACAATACAAGGAGAAGAAAAACTAGGAGTTCAGTTGGCTGCTGCAAGAATAGTTACTGAAGACGGAAGCCAGTTGCAGGAGACAGATTACATACAGCGTGCAAGTAACACCGTTAGACCATATCTCGTTTTTAAAAAAACAATAGCCATATGTGAAAATCTAGCCTTTTGTACCCCCCATCTGTTTCAAGTCCTGCGTGAACACTTTTATTTTTACTCTGTACACCTTTCAACCATACAAGTTATGACCACATCAGCAGTACATACCTTCAGTCATCCTCTCAAGTTGATCAAGAGTGCAACAACTTTAAGAGCAGGATAAGAACCAGAATTGTTTAATTGGGTCAGGATTAAAAGAAACAATATTCATTTTACTTAGTTTGCAACTGGTAAATTGGTGGACATTAAAATGATATTGCAAATAGAATATACAATCTTTCCATACATCCTTGAGCTGGAAATACTCTGATTTTTACCAGAATGACTATTTTTGTATATCGCTATGTAAAAACAAGCTTTAACAGCAAATTGCACCAATAGTTTATAGATCAGTCAAGATAATAGCTTTCTAGCAACACTTTATCATGGCTTACATAAGCCAGCAATTTTGTTAAGTCCACATAAACGTGATAATGTGGTAAAAGCTGTAGGTTCATGTCCAATTGTACCAAAGTATATAAAAATGGGATGAAATGTCTAGGGACCTTACATATGCATAGACATTCCCAGAAATGCAAACCACAGAGCAGAGTCGTGGTGCGAGGTAGAGATTATAGATGGGATGCTGATCTTGGAGACGTGCAAGCTTCGGCCAAATATAATGGAAGCATTGCATTTATTCCATTAGTCATTAACATACTTTTTCTTTTAAATAAAAAAAGGGGCGATAGCTTTTGCCAGATTGCTTAGACAACCTAAATGTTTTTAGAGTAGATAGAGGAACGTAGTTCTTTAAGGACAGGTAAGACACCAAAATAAATCCCACTTTAGTCAATCCTAGCTAAAACTCTACTTGTGTTAGGATAACATATCATATATGTGGTAATTGTCATACTCCAAAGAATTCATATGGCCCGTATTTGGGTGTCTGTGATCTTAATTGTTGAATTAACAATTGAAAGTTGACCGCAAAGCATCCACTCCATAAATGTCGATGTAAGTCACTAATTATTTGTGATAGAATCATAATTACTCTTGCATCTTAATCCTGACATATTGGCAACAAAAAAACGATCCTACGATTTTTTATGAATGGTTTCATTTTTCTGCTATCCATCCTCAACGTTTGACGTTTCAATTTTCCCTTTGATTTTCAGGATGTTCATTTTCTTCATTTCGTAGAAAAAGAACGAAGCAAAATTTAGAAAATCGCTGACTCGTTTTTGCAGTTCAAACATTACAGAATCAAAAGCCGTTAACCAGATTAAATTTCGCCCAGCCGTTTTCTTGGAATAACCATTCTTAGTTGGGGTTCTCGTCCTATTATCCTTTCTGAGAAAACAAACTTCAAAGGCCTTTGATGTTGATCATTTGCCTCTGAAACAATACCATTTGGTCAAGTTGTGCTGATATTTGTACAGAACGTAGAAAACATCAATCCTTAACATTTGGGGAGGTTGTTAATCAATTTTTTGGCCAATCACATGAATAAAAGAGCCTTTGAAGTACAGAAAGCTTTATTCAGCGATCTGTCAAACGGCGACAACGACAGTGTGGTTTCAAAGCGTGACGTCAAGGAGGCGGCCCTTCGGGCCCTCTGACCTCAAGCCTGGCAACGAAAATTGTGTTGCCTTGCTTGGGTAGGCGTCTTACGGCCGCTTGTGGTCTGTGCACGGATACGGGTTTGGTCTTCCGCCCCTACCTCTTCATCCCGTTTTTAGGGATAGTATTTTATTGTATTTACTCCTATCTGTATACTTTATGTAGTTAACTTGTTAGACTTGTCTGTACACTTTACCTAGTTAGCTTGTCATTATGTTGTAGTTATTTTGTCAATGAGTTTCATTTCTCTTCCCAACCTGAATTTTGTAACGATATTTTGTGTGTTTTCTCTGCTGTTCACGTTTATGCTTATTTCGATGTGTTCATTTGTACTTTTGTTTGCTCATCCCTGGGTTTCGATAAAATATCATGTACGTGGGTATTGTTGATTAGAGTGTCAGTTTTTTCCCCGGCCTGTCTTTGGTGTGCAGGACCACTGGGTTAATCCATCGCGGCAAGGCCTTTGAAGGGACATCGCTAGACGATTGCCGCTCCTCTTGAACATTTAAAGTCTTCCTTCGTTAAAACACAAAACAAGCAAGATAACTATAAAGTAAACCACTAAGGATGTGATGTGCTAGCATGTTTGCATCTTTTCCCTGCCCACAAACATACTTTCGGCATGGCGCCTTGTTTCGCAATGCCGCCCTGATACCACTCTCCTTTTGCCATGGGCCGTTGCTACCTGCAACCACGTGACAGGCTGTTAAGTATGATTGACGGTGGCATTGTTCCGTTTGGCGGCTGAAAACCAAAATAATGACAAATGGACGTTCGGATGTCCACAAGCTTGTGTGGTTTTTTGGCGTTTTTCTCATATTTCTACTTTAGTTAAAAACTTGAAATTTTGACAACTAATAGAAATGACATTCATCTTGTAAAAACCGTTCAAATTTCAAAATCGGCCAGGCAAAGGTTTTTGGTGTCTTACCAGTCCTTAAGTGGTATTCTTGAAGGATACAACATTTATCTGCTGTTGATTAATAACCCAAGCAAACGCAATTGTGCAGAACATCCTTTGAAAGCGATGAAATCTAAAATATTCAAATACACGATGTTGAGACTCACAAGTATGTGCCTTTTCTGCAAGATCTAATAAAAGCATATAGATCTACTAAACAGAGTATCCTTGGAAGACCACCCACAGACATGAATAATACTAATGAAAGAGAATAGATTCAACCATAACCTCTTGTGCAAAAAGGAAAATCCTTTTAAACAAACTTTCAAGTTTTACATGGATGACATCATATGTATCTCACAGCTCAAAATGACCTTCCAAAAGGAGGTGTCAACAAAGGTGGACAGAAGACTTAATAAGATAATAAAACTTTAAAAGAAAAATGGTGTTCCCATCTACAAATTGCAAGACTACGTCGTCAAAGACATCAATGTTAGCTTGCACCACCACAAACTACAAGCTGCTGATTTGGACCAGGATACACTATTTAAAGTGGAAGAAGTGCTGAGAAAGCATACTAAAATGGACATAGAAAAGCCCTCGTGGAATGGTTACATTGGCCCATGAAATGCAAAAGGTGGACTCCAGCCAGTGATATTCAAAACTTACAATACAGTAATCCCATATGACTGACTTTGCAGGAACTTGGGTGTGGACTCTGGATGAGATGCATGTGCATAACAAATTTGTACCGAATTCTCAACAAAAAGTCGTGTCTTCAGATTTGATCAGGAAATAGCACATAAGTAACACACAGTGGCCTGTTTTTAGATATATACTAATAGAAGTAAACCACGTCATAGACCTCACCTTTGACGATCCTACTACTTTGGGATCATACAGCATCAAGCACACAGAATATATATATAATATATATATATATATATATATATATATAATATATATATTATATATATATATATATATATATATATATATATATATATATATATATATATATATATATATATATCAGTCAAAAAGAAGAATGAAGACATTTCAGACATGTTGTCAAAATAAGGATGGAGGCTGTAAATAGTTAATTTTCACTGTCTAGTCTTGTTCCACAGAATATAGAAATGAGGCCATAACATGGATTCAATACCATCCCACCATTGAGCTGACACATGGGGCACCTGTTACTTTTTCCAGCCTTGTCAGCCTGCAGTACATTAATCTCAAGAAATATGCCTAGATGTCAAATGCCACTAATTGAAAGGGGATTGATCAACCCTCCCGCCTGCTTCAGTCATTAATCCATCAGCAGAGGCCAAGAGAGCACCCATCAGCAATTTGCTGTGAAGTCTATTGAGCCAAGTGGATCTTAGCCTTCAGCAGCAAGTCATAACTTCTAGAGTAGGAACACGCTATTCCTACAAAGCCTTTCTGGGTACCTGGTCAACAAGTGGATATGAAGCAGAAAACAGTCAGTTACTAACCCCACTGATACTGGGGTGGACTTACCTGAGGCCTATGAGCCCATAGTGGGTACCAACTTTGGTTGGGCCCAGAGGGCACAATACTTCTACGAGAGTAAAATAATTGCTGATCTTAAAAGACCATTATTCGCAGACAAATGTCATAAACACTGCATCACTGTGGATGGTGTGCCAGTTGACATTAAGTTGTATCCCAAGCAAGCCAGAACCGTATGTGTTGATCAGTCCTAATTCCTCTGGCAGGTACATGCTGGAAATTACTGATATTGTGCTGAAAGCTGCATGGTAGAAGTTTTTCTAGGCATTATTGGAGGTCATTTTTTAAAGCTTTGGACTCCACTCCTGCTCCATTATACTACCAAAGATCTGACATTAAAACCCTTGCCATCCCAAAGGTCAATTTGGATTGTCAGTAGAAGACGTTTTCCAAGGCAGTTGTCCACATTAAGTACTGATGGGATTAGTCTCTTCAGCAGCCTGTAATGTAATGTATGTAACTGGTCCGTCCATTTCAAGCATAACAATTGTAACTTTGCTACTATCTGTTCAGATGGACAGTGGTATGCTGCCAAACCTGTAAAACCAGATTATGTGAACAGTAACAACATGGATGCTTACATATCATTGATGACAAGTACTGGAACCTAATAATCTGGAGCATCCAATGAAATAAGTAGGTACAGATCTACTGATACTGTTTGTACCACATGGACCTGAGCCAACCGCATCATCAAGGTACAATACTGTGACCAAGAGGGTAACAACACTTGACAGAAATTGAAGTTTCCTAACACTTTACCAGGATAAGTGGCTTTTTTTTTTGTATATCTACGTTTTCAGCCAATGTACATATTGTTTCGTTGTGTTACAACTTAACAAACACTAAATACTCGCAATTGATCTTACTCAGGTACAAGACAACACAAAACTATTTGGCAGGAGTCTGTCCTGCTGATTGCATTCCTACACATGTGACCTCCAGACCAAGACTCCATAGTGTTAACATACACCCAAAGGAACATAAAGGACAACACTGGTTGCCATGTTACTATTTACTAAGGGGACTTTGTGAATATTTTGACTCGAGGGAAAAAAACAACCAAGAATACCTTGGTTTATAGACAGCATAAGATGTAATGGTTCAGACTTTACTTACAATGTAAAAAGAATTCAAGACTTTGGGTCCGGAATATGTAGTCCTTAGAGCCTGTTTTATGCGATGCTAAGGTGTGTAGGGTGGAGTTTAAAGAATATAAATGACTCTGATACTAAATTTATAACATTCTATTCATCTTTCTAAAAATACATAGTTCAGCTTAAATCTATGCAGAGAACCCTGGTTAAACAATGTATGGGCCTGAGTAAGAGATTTCGATATTCTAAAAAAATAAATTTTAATTCTACTTTCTTTATTTTATGTGATTTACCTACCTTCATAACGAACATTGACAACAGAGGCTAGAAATGAATGCAGACCAGTGAGCAGTTCTCACAAACAACTTGATAGGACTATACTAGGATTTTAAGAGTGTAAAAACCACCTTTCACGGATAGCAGGCTGCCCAATGGCAGGCCCAACAGAGGAAAGAGAAGCTTAAAGGACTGACCGATAGTCTCACCCCATGTGATGGAATGATTAGCTGAGAGACAACGAACTTTCTGTACAATCTTGACTTGATTTTACTGCAGCTTGCACAGGATAATGCAGGCTTTTTACCATTCGTCACATGTGGGCCATTAAGGCATGAAGTCCTCAAATTCATAGAAAAAACAACGAAATGTACCCTGGGCAGGAGATATAGTGTATATCAAAAGAAAATTTTCTTCAGCCGACGAAAATGAAAAGTCAAGGATAACAATGGAAGAGCTGAAGCAAGCCTAGGATGAACTATTAGCTTCTTACAACCATAAAATCCGAGAAGCAGTATAGCTAGCCTACCTGAGCCAATAATCCGAAGTCTCAACAACGCCTAAAGGGTTAAGGAGAAGAGATGTAGAAAAACATCCTTACTGACCATGTTTATTTTGGTCTGTTGGTATATGTTAAGTGTAGATGCAGAGTAAAGAAAAGGCATTGTACATGTTTGTGTGGACACCTGGCTCATTTAGTCATTAAGAATGCATTAAGGTGTGTTCCCAACATTGTGGACAGGCAGAAGACACAGTCACTGGTATGATAGACAATTCATTACGGTATCAATATAAACAGGGATTCTGAATGCTTACACTACAAATGTTTAAGTACAATAACTGCCTTCTTATTAAAAGTTAACTGTAAATACATGCGGAGCAAACTCCTGACTTTGTAGCACTCTGGAACGTTATGATAATACAAAACACAGAGCCTAATTCCATTTGGGCTGTCCGATGATTTGATGTATGGTTGATGTTAGATACATGTAAGATCCCTTGGAAATGCCATCCAGGCCACAAGTGTAATTGAATTTTAAGATATTAGATGTGTGCATCGAGAATAAAGAGCTTTTACCATCTAGCCAACCTACCGAATGGACATTATTATTTGCCGATAGAGCACTGATCTCCTCAGCAATCCAGTGCCTGTCAACAAGTCCACTTATATTTGTTTTATCAGAAGTGAAATCTATGGGACTAGATTTTATAATCTGTTCAATAGACTTTGTGTAATAATATCTGGTAGTTGACACCTTCCTACTATTTTCCACATCAGTCATTCATTATCAAGTGTAGTTTCCGATACTGTCCTTAGTAGCAGCATTATCATACTTATAATTGTGAGTCTGTATTTTCTATTGCATGTATTAGATATTGCTCTACAGTTTTTGAGCTGGACAGGACAGGCATGTAGCTTGTATTTCTAGAAGTAATGTAGTAGTACGATATGCAGTGGTGGTAAGCTAGTGACCAAGCTGCAGTTTATGAGAAATCTTTCATCTCGTAGTTCGAAATCTTGTATATATTTGAAATCTTTCAAATAGTCGAATCTGATATATATTTTTGTGACTGCCAGATCTGCAATATATTTTCCAGCAAGACAAGTCTCTTTATGTGAGGCATACAGTCTGGATCCAAGTGTTGTGGTCGGGCCAATCCGCTATCCACGAACATAACAGTGCAATCGTGTGTAAAAATGCTTGCATCCTGTGCTTGCACCACTACTCTGTAGTGTCATGGATAAAAATAAAATGAACCACATAGCCATTTTGATACGACAGGTGTGATATTTGTTCAAAGACATATTATCGTGTAAATACACTGCATAACCGTCTTGAAATGGCACTCGCACATAACTACCGCCATTGAACCATTCATTTTTAGGAATGGGGATTTGGTCGAGTGGATATATGTTTTTCCCATTTCAGCTAGGCGACTGGTGCCAGAGGTAGCCGGTTCGAGTCCCTCTCGTTCCGAACATAAAATACATGTCTGTCGCGTTTTTCTCTCCTGTCTTCAGGGGGACATGCTGTTTGCTACTTGTGCATTTTGAGCCAAATTAGGGGATCTGTGGAGGCGTATATTATCTTATGGACATATCTGATGTGGGAAAACCAGGAGAGTTGAAAACTCTATTATGATTCGATTTGGTAAAGCATGTCTTGTGTGGGTCTGTGGGTGGTGAAGATTCATTAGCATGCTGCGGAATGTAACCATGATAACCTTAAAAAGTTGACTGTTTTTCGTTTCATTTATAATATTTGAGTCATTTTATCTTTCATTGATTTATCAGTATTTTGTTCAAGGGAAAACCATGGAAACAGAGATACACGATGGCAACTATTATTGGTAATAATACTATTAGTCATCGATATTATATCCCTATGCTTGTGTGCAGTAGTGGCACCTTATACATAATTGAATTCCAATGCTGATGAACAATTTCTCATAAGTCACTATCTAATTTATATGCTTATTAAAAATTCCAGTCACATCCTAATGTGCAACCTTATTCATAATGCATCATTCTGATTAATGGTAATTTGGTATCACAATTCAGAATTTTACTCCTGTGCTCATGTGAAATCCTACTTCATAATTCGCAAATCTATTCATAAATCATAATGCACAATTCTATCCATAATTAATAATACTTTTATTCCAATGCTAATGTGACGTTGTCATCTGACAGATATGCTTGTTTCAAACATTATGTTTCATTCCTATCCAAAGATGAAATCCTAATTCATAATTCATATGATAATGTGCAATCATAATATAATTCCTTTGCTGATGTTATATCGAAATTCTCTTCAAATGGTCTGTCCATAATTCATAATGATATTCCTATGCTAATTTGACATCGTAGTCCTATCCATATGTTAATGTGTAATCATAATCCAATTCCTATGCCATTGTGGCATTGTAATACTATCCCTATGCCAATGCAATGATTTTTAATTGTATTCCAATGCTAATTTGCCATGTTAATTCTAATCATATACTAATATGCCATCAGGAAGACAATCATACTATTTTTATCTTGCACAATGCTCTGGAAATCAACCCGGGTATTGAATATATGTCACTATAGCATGGCCAACTTGATTATAACACCTGCAATGTGGTTTGTTAGCTTTATACACCCCTTAGATATACGGTAAAACTAGTCTATGCAGACACCATTGGAACTGAACAAAAGTGTCCCCAATTGAGAGGTGTCCACATTATGCAGTGTCTGAACTTCTTGTAGGAAAATGAACATATACGTGCACATGTATATATACATATGCATGATAATTAAATTGTTCTTTTGGGAGACCACAAGCTTATGCAAAGTTTTAAATATCAAAATAAAAGAAGACAAAACATGTACAAACTGCATGTCATATGTCTTTGAGTAGAATCAAGGCCCTTTGTTGCAGATAATGACTGACTTCATAAGAGCAAAGTGAGCAAGCTGTGCGAATCATCTTTTTCCAGGATTATAATTTAAGTCTGTTTTCTTTGTTTGGCTGAGTAACTGGGATAACACCACTTGGCTGAGGAATTAATCCATTTCGATTATGGAATAAGACCAACATGTTTGTTTACACATTTTCTACAGCCTACCTGGTTCACTGACTGGATAACTCCAGTCAAGTAAAATATGCTAAGGTCAGTGGCCCATGACTGAGATTTGAGCAATCTGTGTTTGTACAGGCATTTTCATTGTATACACCGGTGCAACTGGCTATTGAAAGTTGAGAAAAGGGGATTTGTGGTGACTAGCATTTTTACAATATGTTGTCTCCACATTAGGCAGCTAATTTTTGCATTCGGGACCATGTAAAGTGCCCTTAATACACATCAGCAGACCTGAACATAGCGCGTGTAACGCCACCTTTCTAAGGGTAGAGGATCAGGTAATTACTATTCATATTATTGTCCTATTTCTGTGCTATCATGTGTAAGTACCAGAGAAGAATGTGTTTAATCTGACTGTATTGATTTCTTAATTAAGCATAATTTAATCCCTCCCGTTCAGACAGTAGTCCTTAAAGGCCAGGGTGCCCAGGTCAAGAAAAAAACGGCCCGTAGTGATCGAGATTAGGCCCTCCTAGCAGTGACTGAATTGAGCAATCAGCGACAAGCTGAAGCAGTGGTCATATTACATTTTCTTTTGGGCAGTTTGAAAACATAACACATGTCCATAGTGACAGCCCTTGCTGATACTGCAGTTGTTTATCCAGATCTTATTCTGCTGCTGTAATCAAGGGTAGCAAATCCAGATTTGTGACAAAGTTTATTGTGATCTTGCTAGAAAAATGCTTGACATAATATTTTATAATGTAGACCTAGATTTATTCACCACTGTAGTACATCATATACATGCACCACAAATATATAATCTATCTGCTGTCAATTCAATGGAGGCATGTTATCCTAGGTCTTCTCGAACATTACAACCATTTACCTGTCCCAGGTATGGTCCCTGTATCTGCAGATGCATGGCTTGTAATTTTGTCACCCTTTTGTCCTCGTGAAGCATGCAAATCCCCCTCCGGATGCCAAACTGATGTATATGCACGTCCTGCATTTCCGTTCCAATAAAACACTACTAGGTGAGATCTTGCCACATACTGTGCATCTCCAAAACGGATCTTCTTATCGTAAAAACATTCATAGCATTGTTGAGGCTTTCAACACGCTATGTATTCTTGCCTAAAACAAAATCTTCTGCATTCGTGCAGAGGACTGAAGATGTCTCAACTTTTTCCAACAAAGTTTACCCTTTACGTTACTCAGCACTTTTCGGGATGGACACTAATTTTGGTTCATTTTGCACTTCGATATATAATCACACTTTTCATGATTGTCCTGGTAGTGCTTCACAAAAACTGGACCATACTTAATTAGCATCTCCATTACACTTGTGCACTGACCATTGCCATGTGTGGCTACAGTTTTCACTCTGTCGTCCAGTTGATCATGCCATGTTTTCCCATGTAGGTATGTCGGCCCACTTGTTATTCCTTGCATTGGTCTTTTCAAATGTTTCAGCCCCATGCCATGTGTCGTTTTGGTTAATGGCCTAATTTTTGTCCCACACAAGTTTATAAATAGACATATTCCTGTCATGTATGAGAATTGCAACGGGAACCTCTTTGGTTACTAAATATTTGTGAACACGTTCTGTTCCCACTTTCTCATGACGCTGAGACACAGAATCGTCTGCTTTGGTCTTGTGCTCATGATGAAGTACAAGACTTGTCTTTTCTCCAATTGTGACTGCACTTGTGTCTTTGGCATTATTGCGCCAACCAAGGCGTGCATCGGTCATAATATTTATACCTTCCCAGTGATTATAATCATACATAGCCACTTCCGTTATTGGCGCAATGTCTATTGACGTTTGGTATTCTAGCGCGATGCAAGTTTTGTAGCTGTCATACTATGTTTTACGTGCTTTCTTGGATGTAAAGCCAATGTTAGCACCTTTGCAGAATCGCTCATAGTGAGAGCAACCAACTACACTTGAAGGAATGATCCACACGTTCAATCAGTAGATATTCTCCATTTGGGAGGTAAGGACAAGATGATCACCAGTAGTTGTGTGATGCTTGATCTATACAGACACGTTTAGAAGCTCCCACGTGTCCTCTGCGATGAGTAGCACTAACAAATAGTTTGCCTTGGCAGTAACTTGCATGGCTTTGATTTATATCTGCCAACTTTTGTAGACTGGAAGTTGCGCTCAGGTATATGTCCTTCTTCGTGTCCGTCATTTCCAGTGGAACATGGGTTGTCACTTTTGGGCATACATGTAGTTTCCTTTGATGTGTTTTTGGCAATCAAGTACGGTGTCCAATATGCTGTCATGGTTCACAGAAGTACCTCACTTTGTCACCAATATTTCACGAGCTGTTCTTCGCCTTGCTTTCATTCTCTCAACTTAACGAGAGTTTTTCCTGGGATCTACAGTTCAAAAGAAGGAGCACGAGCACTTTTCTCTTCCCTCATGTTGAATGAACTTTCCAGCGCTCTGCTTTCTTTGTAGAAAAACTTTAATACAGGACTATAATTGATTATTTTACATTGTAAGCTTTGTGTGTTGACATTATCAAAATTGGGGTAGTGGGGCCCTAGTCCATAAGATCAAATCCCTGTAGTCACAGACTAATAATGCCTCTACTTCGGGCTTATCACAAATTCTTCAATACTTTTTAATTTTTGTACACGAACACATTAACTTACTTGTTGGATATTTTTTAGCACGCGAAACTGTTAATCTTGCAACTTTTGTCCCTATCTATGACCAATTGACTTGATCTTATCAAATATTCCCAACTGCATTGAAATGAGAATAGACTATCAGGTTATTTTTTTATTTATTAATTTTTTTATTTTATTTATTTATTTTTTTTTTTTTTTTGTTTTGTTTTCAGAAACAGCCCATCTTAATTTTCCATGGGATTTTTCACTATAACATTCTTACAATTCCCTGAAAAAGTTAGACATCAAATAGGGTTCTTAGTTACACAGTGACATGCAGTCAAACAGTTGTTTAGCAAGGCTTGGGTGTTTTGTAAATCTTTATAATCCCAATTAACAAATAAAGCATGCGGGTCTACAATGTTGGCATGAGGTTTGTATTAAGCATCTTGAAATAAAAAAATGATATGTGCTCTTGCCCACAATGACCATTCTCTCTAATTATGAGTGGATGGACGGGAATGTTCTTTGTTTGCTGATAAGTGTAGGATAGATGGTGATGGACATACGTGTATGTTGTCCCCATTACCGCACTGCCACATTCCAATGTGGCAGCAGATAGAATTTCAGTATCAACATGTATTTTCCCGCCAATGTATAGATACCTCAATCATTATCACATTAGCTGTGATTGCGGTTTGGGAAGCTGTGTTGTTGCACTTGTTGCAAAATTAGTAGATTTTTAGCGTGTATGACAGTGACAGTGACAGAGAAAGGCCAACAGATAGCCAAGCGAATGTTACTCTAAACATTGACCGGGAAAGGCTATGTAGTAATGTGGAAAGGGAGACCATAACAATCCAACCTGAGAGATTTGTTGTTCCCATCGTAGTGACTGAGGCACAAAAAATGGCAATTTAAGTATTCTTTGCACATAATGGCTGGGAATATACAGAACAAGGTCCAAAAAGTGCACAATCCCATGATGAAAGGGAGAGTCAGCCTGGATATATTATTCACCATGATCAACTTGCACAGGGGTGTCCATACTGTTTGTGTCGGCCAAGGATAACTGAGGAAAAGAATAAGCAACTGTGGTGGGAAACGGACAGGCAGCTAGTGCAAGAGAGAAACACATTCACACGGAAACGTTTATACAAGGGTGTCTGGACAATGCAGTACCACAGACAAGTGTGGAATGATACACGATACTCAGAGGAAAAAACCGACAGCACTGCACAGGGAGATCAAAATCGACAAAACCATGTGTGGTGTGGAGGCAGACTACACAAGCATGATATCTTGCCATAGTTTCACAAGTTTGACAAGTTTTATTGCAATCCAAGATCAGTACATGACTGTTGAGGTATGGATGCCATAAAGATTAAAAATATATGACCACGTCATTCAAAGAGTAAAAACCAGATGATTATTGGTAGATGAGAGGTGCACAAGGTGAATTAAAAGATAGTACATCAGGAACCCTAAAAATCAATTACATTGAGATTATCAGACATTACCATCAGTCGAGAGCAAAAAGTCTGATAAAACAATCAATGATAAAAAAAGATAATTGATCAGAAAGGCTCTATGTGATCAAAAATGAATTGTACACAACCGTTTGTAAAATTAAACAGAGATCGTGCATCCCGGACATGCTGAGGTTAGTTTAGTCCAAAATTTGGTACCAATAAAAGAAATAGTTTAAGGGGAAGACCTTGCCTGGAAAAAGTATGAGGAAGTAGATGCTCTCGTTTGATAAAAACGAACTTCGGTCACTGGAGTAAAGATATTTTGTAAATAAGGTGCGACCTCGTTATTAACTATCCCCCCCCCCCCCAAAAAAATACAGAGATTGTAGAACAATCTCTGTTTGACCCTCATCCATTTCAGGGTCCTCAGCATGTCGAGGATGTGCGTCCTAGGGTGACTTTGTAATATTGTTCCCATTGCTCTGTTCTGTAGTCGCTGGAGGCATATAATATCAGCTTTCTTCAGATTGCTACCCCAGACTGTGCTACAATAATCAAAATGAGGTAACACCAAGGTGTTGTACTGGGTAATTTTGGAGTCTGCACCAAGGAAATTTGCAACTCTGCTAAAAATACCAAGATCTCTCTTTATTTTTGTAACAACCTCATCAACCTGGTATTCAATTTTCACTTCCTGATCAAGGTCACACCCAAGTAGTTACAAGCCTCGGATTGGGAGAAAGCTTGATCAGTGAGTAATAGCTCAAGGGTTGAGTTGATGTAATTTCTCTTGTGATTGCTGCAAATGAGCATACAAGTTGTTGTTCCAAGGTGGAGACTTAATTTATTGGCATGCAATCAGTCAGCTACTTGGATCATCTCTTGCTGTAATACAGTGGAGACAACACCTCTGGATTTGTCAGCATAATAAAACAGTGTGTCATCTGTATATAAGTTGACTTTAGATTTTTTAGGGAGACACTGAGATCATTTACATAAAGATTAAACAAAAGGGGGCCCAGAATTTACCCTTGGGGAACGCCAGTACCAATCTCCATGGGTTGGGACAAGTTTCTATTGATACAAGCAATCTGTTTCCTGTCAGAAAGGTAACTCTTGAACCAATGAAAACTTGTCCCTTTGAATCCATAATGTTCAAGCTTTGTAAGAAGGATACTGTGATTAACTGTGTCGACAGTTTTTTTTTCAAATCTAAGGTAACAAGTCCCGTAATATTTCCGAATTGAATTTCCTCAAATAAGGTTTCAGTTAATCTATGAAAACTAGTCTGTGTTGTGTGTTTTGGACGGAAGTCTGACTGTTCCAGGCATAGGGTTTTGTGTTCTGAGCAATATCTGCAGATCTGCCTATGAACAATTTTTCCAGAAGTTTGGAGATTACTGGTAGGATGGAGATGGTTATGTAGTTTCCAGGGTCAGTTCTAGAACCCTTCTTGAAAATGGCTGAAACTCTCGCAAATTTCCACTGATCAGGTACAATTCCTGTTTTGAGCAATTTATTAAAGATAAAAGCTATGCTATTTGATATGGCTGAGGAAGCAGTTTTAAGAAGTTTGGATTGGGTATTGTCAAGACCTGTTGCTTTGTTTTGTGGTAGTTCAGCCAAAAGTTTTGAAACATCATGTTCGGACATGCTGCTGAAAGAAAAATGTCCAGGATAGTGTTTCTTCCTGCTTGTGCGGGGCTGGTATTCCAATCCACGAAACATGCCATACGTGGGCCACAAATGGGGATAATTTTACCAAAATAGTAAACTACATCTTGTGGGATTGAAGGAATATAATTTGAGGTAAGCAAGAAATTGTGACTTGTGTGAACATGCATGTAATTGGACGCATGGATATTATTACCTTGGATCAGGGTTACTTATGGTCTTAGGGGAACTCACCTAATGTGAGATCTGAATGGTATATTATGTTGAAGTAATTAGCATAGTCTTCAGCCATTGGCTTCCTGCTACACCTGCACCACGGCCTTCAAATACCACTCCACACAAAAGGCATTTTAGTGCCAAGACTTGAAAGTTGCTATCGACAGAAGTTCGATTGGTGGACGGCGCATACGGTTTTTAAAATAGATACAAAGGGATTATTTTAACCCATAGCATATGCTAATAGACTCCATTCATTCTGGTCTTGCTCCTGTGGAATATTTTATCATGTTTTATTGTAAATTGTATATTGTGTGCTGTGAGTGCATGTAGATTAGTAAATTAATTAATTAATTAATTAATTAATCTTCCAAAACTTCCCTCTAGGTGTTGATGTGTCACGTGGGTGATTCCAGGCGATGATGAAAAGCAGATGCAATTTTGGGCACAATTAAAGATTCTTGTCATTTTGTATAGCGAATCACGACGAAGTAATTTTGTTCAAAACGTCAATGACGTGACACTTGCCAAATGAATTTAATGCTCTTGTTACTGGGTCTAAATATAAATCCTATGAAATGCCAATTGTTCAGATACTTAATTAAGCATTCACAACTAGCGCACGAAGCAACGCCTGGAGGCAGCTGTGAGTTGGGGCATGTTTTACAAGTATCACGCGCGGAATAATAAACAAGTTATTATAAGATTGGCTCTCGTCCGATGGCTGATTTATTAGTGCGTTGTTCAAATGATTTCGCTTTGCACGTGAACCCTGTACTGACGAATCAACCATAGGTCTGTTGCCAATCCTAAAGCGTATACACAACGTAGTCTGCTTGGTCGACAATGTTTCAAGTATTGAACAAGACCCCGCATGCACAGAACCACATGGAGATCCGTGTGTTGCTATTAGAAATACGCCTGGGATAAAGACAGCAAGGGGAATTAGAAAGCTAACTTCGCGCAGTGGATTTTGTGTCTTATTTTTTTTCCATAATATGCAAACGCTTTTTATAGGTTACACTAACATACAGAAAAACACAAACAGTTTTGTTTGGCAGATGGGCATGGAAAATCATTTGTGGAATTAAAGCAGATGTTAGTCTCCCCTACAGTTCTAGACATGCCGAACGGATCTGAACGTCTATCTATATGATCTGACACAAGGGTCTTGACAGGCTCGTACCTGACCCCCACAATTAATGATAAAGAGTACATGTTAGGTTATTATTCCAAATACCGCCCCAGCATGTCAGATATACAGTGAGGAAAATTTGAAACATTTGGACTGTATAATAACGTTCCTGGTTTCAAACAAATGTTAGGATGGTGTCAATTTGATGCATACACAGACCACTGAACAATCAAAACGATATTGAAATCGCAACAAAAAAAGAAAAAAGGGAGGAGGAAGGGCCCATGTACCCTGCGTTATCAAACACTATGCATCCAATTATGTGTTATTTGTTCACAATCTCTAAAAAAAGCTTCAGAACCTGAATTTGTTTAAGCCACTTTTTATCCCGATTTTCACGAGGCGATGACTTAGAAATAGACAGAGTTACGCCAATTGCATTAAACTCTGTTTGTACAGAAATTACCAAAGACGGAATCGAACCGGCACACAGCATAGTGGCCCCTATTGGAAGGCGAGAGACAAAAGGGTATGCAACAAATGGGAATAACTGTATCAAACATATTTCCATCAAAGTCGCCTGCACCGCCCAATACAGTCTGTTATGCTCCAAGGCCAAAGGCCGACAGGCCACGTGTCTCCCAGAGTGCGCAGTGTATGGTCAGGTCCTCTCTCTCTCTGAATATGACATCTCTCATGGACAATGAAGTCCAGATGCACCACTCGCCGACTACCTATTAACCCTGTCGCTTAAGAACCGCAACTTGTTAATAAATGCAGTGATAACAGTTACAGGCAATCCCGACCATACCATACAGATCTTCAACACCGTTTTTGTCTGAAATCAACAAAATTGCCACCAGGTATATTGAAAAACAACACGAAGTAAACATAATTATAAATGCACTGAAGCGGAATGTCAGACTAGATTACAATTCGTCTTTCTGTTTACAATTTGGCCGTTGACATGAGACAATTAAAGTCGTGACATGAAACATCTGCTTACTACAACCCATGTAGAACTCCTTGTCTTAAGATTTAGTGCCAAAAGACGGGAAGGCCGCAAATTCAGTACAACGGAGGCGGAATAATTCATGCAACATTCATTATTATTATTATTATTATTATTATTATTAGTAGTAGTAGTAGTAGTAGTAGTAGTAGTATTGTTGTTGTTGTTGTTGTTATTATTATTATTATTATTATTATTATTATTATTATTATTATTATTATTATTATTATTATTATTATTATTATATGTTTAAACCGAAGTGCAAACTAGTGGCCCCTATAAAAACCGTGTCCATGAGTAACTGGTTGCAAAACGTACTTGATGGTTTTAAGCCGATAAACGAATCACAGAATCATCGGGCTGTTGAAGCCGTCATTTGTCAAAATGTTGCGTTTAACGTGGTAATTATGATTAATTGCAGTGCAGGCTTGACATGAACAAAAACCGTGTCCATGAGTAATAGGCTGCAAACCGTACTTGATGGTTTTGAGCCGAAAACCGAATCACACAATCATCGGGCCGTTGAAGCCGTCATTGTCAAAATCTTGCGTTTAACGTGATAATTATGATTAATTGCAGTGCAGGCTTGACATGAACAAAAATTGAATTACCCATCGAAAGTAGATATTGGATTATACTTTTTTTCCGAGAGTGAGCCAGCTCTCCAGTAAAGATGTGATCCTGTAGCGCTTGTTTAATAATAATAATAATAATAATAATAATAATAATAATAATAATAATAATAATAATAATAATAATAATAATAATAATAATAATAATAATAATAATAATAATAATAATAATAATAATAATGTAGAGAATGCTTATACATGAATATGAGTGAGTGGAATGAGAACTACTAATTATAAGAATGACGCCGTCAAGAGCACAACAGTACACAACATAATGCAGATCCAATTGTCAAATGAGAACCGTAGCTTACACCTTCCTTGCATCGAGTCACCACTGTTCTTATTTTACAGGGCTAAGAAGTGGCCAGTCGCCTTTTTGGGTAATAAAACTATAGGGCCTATAAACATCATACATCGACAGTATCAGCTGCACATCATTGGGAATTGTAAGATGTGGGTAACTTTAATCTGTACTGTTCAGTTGTATTGCGGCCATTATGTTCCCAATTATTTTAAACTGTTTGTCGGTGATATGAGTGCCCCGCAGGGAATTAAATATTGTATTATTATAGACTTGTTCTTCTGACGTCATCAGCCACTGCTGTAATTCTTCGAATTGAGAGCAAACTATATACAGATACAAAATGTAAATAAAATGTTAAACCATTATGAAAATTTTTGCCGGTTAGGATTCCCTCTTGCTTAGATGGAATGATGTGATGTTTACACTTAATCGGTATTTGGTTACTTCCGTCCTAGTTCAAGTGACGGAAACCGTCGACAGCTGTTCAATTGCAGCCGGGTAGTCTGCAGGCAGATATCTGCCAAAATACATATGCAAAACAATGATGAGATACAACGCGTGGCCAAATGTAAATTGACATATGTCTAGCATAAATACTCGTATCTTTGTACAAAATCAGCATCATGCTGATCGATACAGGCCTTCTATTTTCTCATCCTTTTGGATATATTGACAAAATTTAAATAATACTGACTCAGCTGATGTAAGGCATATTTTATAACGAATTTTAAGCCTATTTTGCTGCATTTAAATTAAGAAAGGAACTTTGAAAAACTTAGCCATATTTCTTAATAAATATTATATCAGTTGAGACGGTGGTTGCAAATAATACTTATTAGATGCTGAATTTTATTGATATTTTCAACAAATTTGGAACCTGTGGTTGCAAATTATATGTTGTGCTTCAAATTTTGGTCCATTTTCGTGACTTGTACGGTCCTATAGGCATTTATGAGTGCACCTGTTTAAGCTAATTTACTGAAATAGGCTGATAATTTCAAACAAAATTGTGTGCATTCCTGTCATGTTAAAACTAGGCATGGCTTTTTATGGCCATATGGGCCTTTGGATGTACGTTTTGCACTCTTTTGGATACAGATGAACTATAAATTTGTGTGATTTAGCTAAACATACCAAGGAACATTGCCTTTGGTGGGAATTGACTTGGGTTTGCTTCATTAGGACTGGTTTGGATATGGTAATGACATTGTTTAATAGCTACATTGGCCATATCCGCTGGCACTTGCATTCAAAAAGCGATTAAGTCGTACTGATGCATTTAACCCAAATCTTTAGCTGTTTAACACCTCTGGAACTTAAACGAAGAACCAAACGACTTCTCTACTGTTCCGCTCTGGATTGCAAGTGATCTGCAAAATGAGAGTCGAACGTAGCACTGTCCCCCATACATGTTGAAGGATTTGTATTTGTATTGTACCTTGTGCCCGATAGCTCAAAACGTAGTCCCAATGATCTGTTAATAAGAATGGGAAAGCACCGGTTGATATGTATATAGATTTGAAATCTACATTTTTTAAAATCAATAATAGAAATTTATATTTACAGTAAGTGATAGGAGTAAGTATCATGGAAAAGTTGAAAATTGACCTTCCCATGTTACAAGGTGAACGAGTACTTAAAATATAAGGACATTTGGGAGCAAGAATCAACTTATTATAATGATAAAGAGAAATAGATTTGATGGGATACTTACCATCGAACTACTGTGAATGCACTGATTTTCACATCGGCTAATTTTCACATTTTTCGTACTTCAGATATTTATGTGAAGTTTTAGTTTCACAATTTTGAATATGACCCCTACCAAACCCACGTTAAAGTAATATTTATGTATGTTTCATTTTGAGTTTGGTGCCAGCAGCAAAATAAATAGAAATTAAATTTCAGTGAAGCAAAGTGAATTTAATGTATCCCTGTTCAAACTGTCGTGATATTATCCAATGTATATATATATATATATATATATATATATATATATATATATTTATCCCGTACTTAGGGCCATATTACTTTAAAAATGGACTTAATACAGACTACGTAGTCTGACTGACCATACTACGTGGCTATGCACCAGACTACGTTGTGTTGCACTACTTTCTTTCCATTCTTGTGTTCATTCCCTTATAGTGCATGGATCTGCAGTATCAAAGGTCATTGACGTACCATACTACGTGGCTATGCACCAGACTACGTTGTGTTGCACTACATTCTTTCCATTCTTTATTCATTATGGTCGCGTATGTCAACATTGGGAAGCTTGTGTCTGTTATCTGTTATTTAATTATTAATAGTATTTTTTTAAAATTTACAATGAAAATTGATAGTACTTAAGTACGGAATAAAAAGAAAACTAGGCTCGTCCGGAGTCTGCTACACCAGACTACCTTCGTGACATCCGCATCACACAAGCCCGAAGGGCGCGTGTGATGCGGATGTCTACTCAGGTAGTCTGGTGTAGCAGACTCCGGACTCACCTAGTTTTCTCATTATATATATATATATATATATATATATATATACCATAAACTCCCTAACTGTGGCAAG
>CAXHWN010001829.1:22200-34700 GCA_964020975.1 Hermodice carunculata | reverse complement strand
TATTGTTATTATTATTTTCTTTTCTTTTTTTTTTTCAAAATTGTGATCATAAGAGGACACCAGACAAAGACGTAATACCTGCTGTGTAATGAGCAAGTGCTTATAATTATGTAATGTATGTTATGGGCACTGTGGGAGTGAGCCCATTGTCCGTTAATGTATCAATTTTGTCTTACCCGGCAAATCATATTGTTTGAGGCTCCGGTAAGCACTGTACCAGATTTACGTTCCCATGCTTATTGAAACAAACGATATGAATCCAGATGATAGCATATATAATATGAATGTCTATAATGTATTTCTGGCACTTGCATGTCATTGTTTCCGCGTTGAAGTGAACTTTACATGAAACGCCATTGAAATAATAAGTTCGAGTACATTTTCAAAAACCTTTTGTTACTTCTTTATGAATATAGATATATTGTGGCCGTTTTAACAGATCAATTCATTGTTATGGCCCATCGTTGTTTGATCAGTCTATCATTTTATATAATCCGAATTATAATATAAACCTATTACAAGTAGGTAAACAAAACAGAGCCGGTTGATTAATGCATTTTTAGACCTTGCGCTAATTATCATTATAACACAAGATTATTATAATTTGGTACAAAGGAGAGTGCTGATCGATAAAGGGTTCATTTTGGGACATGGACTAATTATCATTATAATATTAAATAATTATAATTAAATTAAAAGACGGGCGCTCATAGACCGTTATGTCGATGCAGGTCATATGTTCAAGACCAATAACACATAGTGCTTATGATCAAAAACACACGCTAGAGATTCCCTTTTTACCTTTTGGTGTCGTGGTAAGCAATGGCCCTTTTCCATTACTGAAGATTATCAGCCCCGGGAGATCAATAACACACTCGGATGGCGCCTTGTGTGGCATTGATCTCTTCAGAATGATAACCTCCAAAAACACATGGATGCTCCTGTGTCATGTGTATAATAACAACCACTGGGAGTTCTGCTTGCAACTTCTAGCGGGTTTGACTGAAACTTGTCTGTTAACAGGATGCGTAGTACGCCTAATGTTTTGAGAGTGGCATCCGATATTTTCAGCATGGCACTTACTTCAGGATTCGCGGTGATATTATGTTTTTTGTTGGCAATTATTATTAATTGTTATTCTGACACATGCTCCTATTTTTTATGCTAATCTTTGTAAATAAGCTTTGTATCACATAACAAACAACTCATGAGCTCCTCAAGGTTATCAGCAGAGGAAGTTAATAACACAAGGGTCCTCTGCATATCTTTTATAACATTTTTTTTATCCCCTCCCCCATATTTATATATATATATATATATATATATATATATATATATATATATATATATATATATATATATATATATATGTATATATATATATATATATATATATATATATATATATATATATTTATGTATATATGTGTGTGTGTGTGTACATAATTTATTATGAGTTTTCCTACCTTTGCTTTTTTCAGTGCCACCGACACTCCCTGTTTTGCAAAAACCATCAGATAAAATTGTCGAAGGACGTCCAGCGATTTACTCTTGCAGTGTTGACCGCATTAAACCACCCCGTTATATCGGCTTTCATTGGTCAATTGCAAACACAGAGCTGGTGGATAATATTCCAGTATCGGAGTGCACTGAAAAATCGGATAGCACGTGGAAATGTACCAGCCTCCTAACATTCATTCCGTCGAGGATGCTTATGGCGCATAATATTACATGTTTGATACTTTGGAAAAGAGCTCATTTTATCACAACCGTGATGCCACTGGACGTTTATTGTAAGACATCTTATTTTATTTACCTAATGTTTAGCTCTTGAGGATAAGGCTAGAAATCATCACCTCATGTCGCAACATTTCATTTTCTGTCCCTCTTTACCTAACAAAAATAAATGTAAGACCATTTTTTTTACGTTTAATCATTGATTACATTAACATTGCGCAACACAATATATGCACCTGGTACAGATTTTGTAATATATATTAAAGTCACAGGATAATGTTAATCATTGCACATGGTCATGTGGTCATTATTATATCGAAAACAGACCAAGGGTTAATAAAAAACAATCGATCTGAATATCAGTTATTGGCGTTTCTGGATATTAATTTATTACTCGATTCGTTTTGTTTCAGTAGCAATTTTTGGCCAGAGGATACGATTCTGAGAAAAACGCATGATGGACGGTTCAATCGGCATGATCTACTTTTAGGGCACGAAAACTAAGCATTCAAATATTAATAATGTTGTCAACCTTTTTCAATATATCTCATTTTATTAAAACTTACACCGACATTCACAAGGAACATATCTTATCTTTTTAAGGATAAATGATTGGCTGATCTCGCATTCTTCAGAAACGTAACGAAACATATTCCAAGTCTGCCAGATCAGTATATCATGAACACTGCGAGTGGTTGCATGCGTGTATGCACAGTGCCCGCACAACACGTCGCTTTGTTTGCTGGTCCGTTCTGCATTTAAATTAAAGAAAAAATACTGTGCGAAGTCCGCCTTTTATGACGCGTTAGATTATCCGCATTGTAAAGGAAAAGCGCAAATAAGTTTGAGAAAAAAAGACAAAAATCACAATCGGTAACATTTAGTCAAATGGTGAATAAAACATTTGAGAACATAAGTATAAAAAATGAACCTAGTTGTCTTTTTTGTTATGTATATCACAACCAAATATATAAATGTTTGCCTCCTATCATAAATGTTAAGTGTTCATTTATGAATTATTAATTTGGTTTCGGTCTTTGATATGTGGTACTCAATTTCAGGGTAAATCCTGCGCTTACATAGGCCATTATTCTTTGCCCTTCGGGCGGGAACGGGTAGTGTAGGACAACCATAATTATATCGTACTGGGCCCAATACATTTAATAATTAGTTGAAATTGTCTTAACTTTATTTTGGAACAAAACGTTATCACATCAAAAGCTACAATTCACTTTACGATATACCTCTGAAAGCGGACATTAAAATATGTTCCATTTGTGTATCTCAATGGATCTTTTACATTCTATTATCTTCAGATTTACCAATCATTGATGTAAAAATCAGTCCTAATCCAGTCTCTCTCGGAGGTACCGTTGCAGCTACATGTTCTGCTGATGGAGGCCACCCGGACATTTATACATTTCGATGGAGTGTGGATACAAGAGATGTCATCAGCAAATCGACAAATAAAATATTGGTCAGATTAACAAAGCATTCAGCAAATCTCACGTGTTGTGTCAATAACTCAGCAGGACGCATTTGCGACATAAAAGAAATATTTGCTTGGCGTATGTTGCTTTCATTTTACATTAATGTGGGGAATTTTACATGCATAAATATCAGTAGCATATATTACTGTGTTTATTGGTTCATTTTGCAAAGAAAATCGTAGTACGAACACAGTTTATATGTGTAAACATTATTTTAGAAATTCAATCATATATTTTCCCACGAAGAGATCATAAGTGCAAATCATTATCCGCTACACAGGGCTTAGAGGGCAATAATTCAAATATAGTTGTTGTATGTCAGAAATGATATGAAATAGATGCGGTGCTGCTTTGGCTCCTACCATTCAACAAGTAGTCGCTGGTATATATGGACAGATCCCTCCGTTCAATGTACAGAAATGAGTTTCTTTTTCAAAACAGTGTCATGATGACTGAATCCCTTGTCATACGGTACAATATTATGTTTCCGCTGTGATCTTGTTTAGTTTTCCAATCATGACTCCGGTCTTTATAGTGTTGTGCGTTGTAGTTCACTTGCAGTCATATACACAGCCAAGAATAACCATAGTGTCATAATTCCCTAACTTCCGAACAGCGTCAAGACTATCAGGTAAAATAAGTTATGTATTGTACATTTTAGGCATACCTCACCTTCAAATAGTTCAGGCACCCATCATGCTGGTTCTGGGGAAGGAAATGAACTTGTCATGTGAAGCACTGGCACCTTACTCTGATATATACCACTATCGATGGGTGACGCCTATGGGAAAGAATGCGCCATTTACTGTGAATGAAAGCGTATTCCGCACACCGAGTGTGGAGCCAAGCATGTCTGGAAACTACACATGCATAGTCACCAATGCCGTGGGCACTGCTAAAGCATCTATTGCTGTCAAGATTCTCCGTGAGAACCAATATACATTTTTTTCATTTTATTCCAAATGTTAAGTGATTCTTGCATGATTGTAGCAAACTATTACTCAAGGATCGGGCATCGACTACTTCCGCATTGGCCAGAATTTAATCTTTTGTGACATATATTGCTGTTTGCTGTATATAGATAACAGATCATGGCCTTATGCCTTCAGTTTACTTTTCTTGCAATCTGTACCTGATATCGGTGTATTTGATTGTTGTTGGCAAAACCGTGGCTTATTATGCATGGCCTATGACTGGAAACAAGAGCAAGTATTTATGAGATAATTCCAGACAATTGCTTTGAGGTGTTTATCTCAATCTCTTTGCTTTATTTTATGTCACGTAAATCTCAGCGCCGGTCTGATTTGGTTGGGTTAAGGTTGTAATGACATAAAATATAGCTTGATTTGTATACCCACCTCATGATATACCCAATAAGAATGCAACATAATGTTGTCGAGCTCAGAGTCAAAGATGTTTCACTGGCTTCAATTCGCGGTGGCACACAATTACCTGTTGTGGTGTATTGGTTGCAGGTCCACCAGTTATACAGCTCAAGGGAAACCCAAATCCCGTGTACAGGGGCCAGAACATGGAGATCCTTTGTAACGTTTCCAAGGGAATCTACTCAGATTATAAGTTTGCACTGATTTTGAAAAACAAGTTGGGTATATTTCCTTTAATAAATTCCAGTCGATACCAAATAAAGAATGTGGACCATACCGTCGCAGGGGAGATTGTCTGCCGCGTTACATGGAAGGCAGGGGTCGTTACGGCTTCCGTGTTTCTTAATGTAGAAGGTACTTGTGCGGATTTCTGGTTTCAATGCATGTCGTTTCCATCTTGTTTATGCATGTCGTTTTCATCTTTTTTGTTTTGTTTTTTTTTTGTTTTTTGTTTTTGTTTTTTTGTTTTTTTTTTTTTCTTGTTTTTGTTTTTTTGTTATTTTCACGAGGATATGTTCCTTTAATTACACACTAATAGTCTATCTTAATTTTAGAGTACTTATGCGGGTTTTTGTTTTCTATGCATGTGGTTGTCAGGGGTTTTTTTTTTTGTTTTTTTGTTTTTTGTTTTGTTTGTTTTTGTTTATAAATATATGTTCTTTAAAAGTACATTTATAGTTCATCTTGTCATATCCAGTGTATGATACGTTTAGGGAAGTTGAATGGTCCAATAATTCACAAAACCCAGAATTTATGTACACAACCCTGGCTTCCAGATATAAATCTCCACAGTTTCGTCTACAATCCCAGAGTTTTTGACATAACTCGGATAATTTTACTACAAAATCCCTGGCTTTGAGCCTGAGTTTTCCTCTGTCATGTTGTACTTTTACAGAAACCCGGGATTCGTTCCGATACTCGGGCCTTGCAAGCAAACCATGGCTTGTGTGCTTATAATGTTCAATTATTAACCAAACCAAGGGTTATGCAATTATTTGATCAGTAATTTAACAATACTTCTGTTAGTTTGCTTCAAGAGTACGAGTTTCTAAACAAAGCCCTACCTTTTAGTGACATATCAGAGGTTGGTGCTTATGAAATTCAATAATTGACAAGCTGGCCATTCTGTCGTTTAATGCAGTAATACTCTCTCTTTTCCATCCGAAAAATCTTTCCAGCGATTTTTTTTTTATTTGAGAAGAGAGACTTTGACGCACTCAATGAGTCCTTGAGTATCGCACCTTGGGACGGCTTTTTAAACTTGCGATGATGTTGATGGTATTCTCTTATCTTGGTACGATTTAGTCATGACGTCCCTCAAATAATACCTCCGTTACACAGACATTATCGTACGACCGAAGGACATGCTTAGGATATACTGTAATATCAAACGATTAATCAGAAAAAAGACGTTAAGCAAGGGAACTCTTCAAAAAGGCTGTAAAAGACACTGCCCCCATCTGAACGCCTATTTCAGTTATATAAACGAACCAGAAATGAATGTGCTTCGACCAATGCAAACTACCAGTAGATCAAGCTCCCGCCTTTCTGCCGCCCTCCACTATGTCACTGGTGCAATGCTTGTGCTTATAGGGTGACCTTTCGTCCGTCGTCCGTCTCTCGTCCGTCCATCCGTCCACTATTCACATTTTCGACTTCTTCTCCAGGCCTGTCTGCCAGATATACTTCAAACTTGATGTAGATGTACCCTGGGTAGATCTCCACCAACTTTGTTCAAATGGTCACGCTCCAGTGACTTCAGGATTGTTCATGATGTTTTTGTTTGTTCTTTTTGGGGCAAATCTTAAAAACCTTCTTCTCCGAGACCGCTCACCCATTGCTTCGATATCACACAGGCAGACCTGTAGGGATCCCCAGTTCTAAATTTGTTAACCAGGTGGCGCTGCATTTTTTCTTCTGATTTGTTATGAAATTTTTGTGGCATTTTTTTGTTTGTTTTGTTTTCTTATTGTTTTTGTTTTTGTTGCTATTTTCGACTTCTCTAGAACCGTCACTCAGATTTAGCTTAAACTTATGATATGTTCCTTGTGGAATGATCAAACAAAATTGTTTACTGGGTGACACTGCTGTGGATAACTGATTTTAACGAATTTTTTCCCAATTCGGGTACTTATCGGTCAATTCACCTTTCCTGTCGATTAATATGAAATTCAATAGGCATTCCAATTGTAATTCCCATTTTCGACTTCTTGGAAACTATCAGTCAGCCAGATTGACTTTAAACTTGGTGACAAGTTTGTTGAAATGGTGACACTCCAGTGGTTTTTTTTTTTCATTCTTCTATGATTTTTTTTCTTTTTTGCGCAAATTTTAACATCTTATTTTCCAAAACTGCACACCCAATTGGTTTGATATTACACAGGAACTCTCCTAGTAACTCGTATTTTTAATTTGTTTCCCAGGTGGCGCTGAATTTTTCTCATATTTTGTTTATGTGTTTTCCTATTTTTGACTTCTCCAGAACCCTTACTCAGATTAAAACGACTGAGTGGATATGTTCCTTATGAAAGGGTCAAACAAAGGTGGTCACTAGGTGGCAGTGTTTTGGATTTCTAATTTTCAACGATTTTTTTTTCAATTCGGGCATTTATCGGTTGCTGGACGTTTGCTATTGGTTAGCATGCAAGTCAAACAGCATTTTAATGCTAATTCTCATTTTGAATTTCTCGGAAGAAACTGTGTGTCCAATTGAAGTCAAACTTGGGGGCAATTCTCCTATTTGGGTCCGTACCAAGCTTGTTTGAATGTTCACGCTCCAGTAATTACCGTTTTTTTTTGTTTGTTTGTTTTGTTTTGCTTTTTTGTTTGCTTGTTTGTTCGTTTTTTCGTTTTTTGTTTTGTTTTTTCCCGAAAATCCGTAAATCAGTTTAAATTGGAAAGTCTAACATGATTTTCCGGATGGAATTGGCATTCATTTATTGAAGAAATTTGAACCAATATTTCTAGTTCTCATTCCGACTATGCGATACATCTGGCCACTTTTCGGTCCCCCTGATCAGCGTAAAAAAACTAATTTGTATCATGTTTGCCCCCCCCCCCCCAAATGTATCTTTTTGTCCAGAAGCACTTCATAGTAGAATAGTAGTGACTACCTTATTCCAGAGTCCGAACTCTTTACTCTGCATAAGCTAACTTGTCACTGTCTAACCTGTTTACATCTGGAAGTACTATTGTCCATAATGCGCACGTTCTTCTGTAAATTTTGACAAAGCCTGCATTAGCCCAAGTAAATTAAAGCATCGTCAGCGGCAAACTACTTAGACTTCTCGGTTGGGAAACGCAGACCATCCGTAGGAAATATTTCAAGCTTGTTGTGTTCCATAAAATGTACAATAAACACGTTCCGTCCTTTTTGTTTGGCCTAGTGCCCTCTTCTGAACCAACTGCTGGTCGTATTTTAAGAAATTCCCTTAAGCTGAGACAAAATTAAATTTAAAACGAAACGTTTCCAAGGATTCTTTCCTCCGTCGACAATCTAGTTGTGGAACGAACTGCCAGTCAACATTCGCCAATCTCCCTCCTTATTTGTAGTATTAAAA
Organism: Hermodice carunculata; assembly: GCA_964020975.1. Taxonomy (NCBI): domain Eukaryota; kingdom Metazoa; phylum Annelida; class Polychaeta; order Eunicida; family Amphinomidae; genus Hermodice; species Hermodice carunculata. The sequence goes on along the minus strand of CAXHWN010001829.1, from coordinate 26,528 downwards.
ACCAAATTCAGGTGTTTATTCGAAGATAACCCCCCTTCTCACTTTGCACATGGACAGCAGTTTCCAAATATATGCCATACACACATAAAACTCGGCTTTTCATCACTAAATTATCACTTGTATGGAGTTAATGTTGTTACCTATCCGACTTTATCATGTGGAATCAGGAATAGAAAAATGACCATTTTTTATTTGCTGCACTCGTTATTCCTATAATAGAACCACCCCTCAACAAAGCGTTTCCTAAATCGTGGCCCCTGGAGTCCGCCCATCTTTCTTCCTATCTGTCACGTGTGTATTGTATATACTACCCTGTGTGTTATGTGTCTGGAGAGCCTCCAGATCAGTTTATGTAAAACCACCAGGCAACCCAGGTGAAATAAATGTTTTGACAGAATAGCAACCCACAACAGCGCGTAGTTATTGCTATGATTATTTGAAAGCGATCTATGACAATGCTTGTGATGATGATAATTCGATCACGCTCGTGTTGTGCACACGATTTATGTACATGTTTCCACAATTTGTTGCAAAATACCTCACATCAGTATCATCATCATCATCATTATCATCATCATCATCATCTTCACGCAATCGACTACAAATTGAAGTTATAAAAACAGCAGGAATGAGTGCTGCTCAAAATTCAATTGGAATCCAGTTCATAATAGTATGATGATGATGATGATGATGATGATGATGATGATGATGATGATGATGATGATGATGATGATGATGATGATGATGATAAAAACATATACATTTCAGATATCTGTATCAGTTAGACTCTTACATAAAGTGCCTAGCTCTTTTCCACAAATTGACACGCGAGGGTTTCTTTGGAACTATTGATAATATTATGGGCGTTGATATATATATATATATATATATATATATATATATATATATATATATATATATATATATATATATATATATATATATGTATATATTGCAGAAGCAAATAACATCACTGGTGGCAAAGCTGTACCGACGACGCCGACTCTCGTAATTTCGGGTATGGTGTGTTCTCTGGGCATCGCTCTAATTATACGGTTATGCTATCGGCGATACCAATCACGAAATATAGGACCAAGTATGCAAAATTATTTCCATATTTGTATGCTAAGCCTAACGTAATTACTTATATGGGGTATTGTATGTGTATGTATGTGGCATTGTTCGTGTGTGCACTGAGCCCTGCAGAAGAATAGCTCTGAACGGGTGTCAGAGTGTAAATAAATAAACAACTATATAAATAAATGAATGCATGAATATATCAATAAATAAACAAGCTTAAGTATTACACACTGATCGGCCTTTTAAATGAGCTTTAATCGTTATGTCAACACATTACTACATCTGTAGGCTTGTATTGCTGCGTTAATCCCCTTGTTTATTGTGACACACACACACAGATATATATATATATATATATATATATATATATATATATATATATATATATATATATATATATATATATATATATGTGTGTGTGTGTGTGTGTGTGTATGTGTTTGTGTGTGTATGTGTGCGAGTGTGTGTATGTGTGTCTGTGTGTGTATCTTTGGGAGAGGAATTTATATAAGAATTGTGCTTACCTTCATACATCATTCCTTCTTGTTGTATAAAACACGTTTCATGAATCAATTTAATTTGCCCTCAGTGTCCTGCGAACGTCCATATGGAGGTGGAGTTCAGCATGTACCGCCAGATATTCAAAGCCACGAATACAGACACATGGACCCAACTGACGCAACCCACGCAATGGACGCTCCTCCTGAGCGGTTGTCCGCATCTGAAATCCACACAAGCAGGATGTACTCACCAACAGAGGAAATTGAGAGCGAAGGAGAGCATATTGATCTTAACGGTATCTGCGAGATCCGCGGCGTTCCGGCATATCACACAGATATCCACAACAGTAACTCACTTGCACCCTCTAGTCTCCCGTCTTCAAGGAGAGCCGCAAGCGCCAGGGGAATTATATGCCACAGTTACGAAGAGATTCCTGCCCTCGCAATCAACGTGCATGAGAGAGTTGATCATTAATTATACCGTAATATATCAGGAGAAATTAATTTGTTTCTGCAGAAAGACGCACCACCAATGTTACAGTCATGGATAGCATTTCCGAGAATTTCAATGGTAACAACACAGACCTAAACATCTCACGTGTTTGTTTTAATCATTGCATTGGATTGTTCTCTGTAGATGGTCCGGCCCCGCACTGCATGCACAGAAACATTATATGTCTGCTTTCACAAAGAGACTTGTATGGAGGAGCAGATAGTTCATTATGTTCCAAAATCCCAGGTGTAAAACATGAATATGATCCACGAGCTTAACATTTTGAGTTATATTCATCCAAGGCACGCAATCGCGGTTGAGAACATGTCTTTTTAATTGTTTTCCTTGTGGTCTTTTATTTGTCCACTTGTCGGTTTATTAGTTTTACTGAATAAAGTTTATATTTTTAATAAATACCGGCTGTGTATGCACAGTGTATTCAGGAGTCAAAGTACTTTCCAACCTTTGATAATTTTGGATGACAGGTATACCACCAGTGTTACCGTGCGTCTTTGCTCCCAAGTGGGAAAATAGTATCTTGGCCTGATTAAAAACCATTGTACATATATTAAATTTCCCAAAGCAATAAATTTCGTGAATTGTCAAGTGTGTTTCAAGCGTAAAATTCAATATGTTGTTAAAATAGGTATCCTTAAATTGCTGTAGGACCAAAGTTTATAACAGTTACTTGTTACGTGTCCTATTCAATCATACAATCCACCAATAAAGACGTGGAGACCTATAGCAGAAGCAAATAACTGCTTACGAAAATTGTAAAAATGAGGAATTCGTCAAATAAAGTGCAAAAAAAAATCAGTCCTTTTACAGTGCCATCCTGGAATATTCATCTGGGCATCTTCAGCACTTAGAACTATATTTCGCGGGAAACAATCGGTTTAACATACTTGCCTGTATTTTAAATCTTATTCTTTCCTCAAAAATATGTTTGATGATATAAAATTTGCTGGTTTTTCACGCAGCGCTAGGATATTAATACTTTTGTCTGCTTTGCGGTTTAATGAAACGTAATTTGCATGACGTATTGTATTGTATTGCATTTCATTAATGTGAGGCTTAAACTTTAACGAATAAATAAATGAAATGCACGTTGTGTTATATATATCTATCCATCTATATATATATATATATATATATATATATATATATATATATATATATATATATATATATATATATATATATGTATGTGTGTGTGTGTGTGTGTGTGTGTGTGTGTGTGTGTGTGTGTGTGCGCACCGGTTTATCATCCAAGTTCGAGCCCACTGAATAATGTAGTGTTGTTCCCAGCATTTCTTACATACCGAAGATGGTTATTTTCAATCCATTTTAGTATACAGCAGGGTTAAAATTACATAGCTTTGTCTAATATTAAACGTAAATTGCTGGGTACCCAAAACTCCGGTATCTCAACACCAGGGTACGTCGACAGGTATTACGAAAGCACGTTGAGTCACCCGAGTCCCTTTAGAATTTTAACAACAACAACATCGATTTAATTGTACCTTTCTTTTAACTTTGGTTGCGTTGTTAATATCGTACACTATAAAATTGTACATAATTTATGCTGGGACCCATGGAAGACCGTTTTTTAACTGAATGGGCTACCCAGGATGAATAAGTTTAGCGAAAAAACTAACTGACTGGCTGGCTGACTGACTGACTGAGTAAAGAATAAAAATCTGGTGCACACTTGTTGTTTCCTTTACAAATATTTTGCCAGCGTCGGAAGGAAATGGCGCTCTCGCGGGATGGTCTCTACTGGCATTGCCAAATATACTGCTAAATGTAGAAAAAGCTAGTCTTTCTGTTCCTTGATAATGCATACACACACAAACACATACACGCACAAAAATAACCCTCTGCAGACAGATTGAAGATATAACTTAGATAAAGGTTGGTTAATCAATATATATTCCGGATCTTTTTGCGGATATTTCCTTGTAGCTTACTGGAAACAATATCCAGAAAAATCAGAAATCTGCAGCTCGACCAGTCCCATGGGTATCAAGTGATGGTCGTAAAGATAAATGATTCCAAATCAAAGTTTTGCCGTCGCTAGGATACATACTCATTTAAATACATTTGGAAGCAACGCAAATCTCTCTCTCTCTCTCTCTCTCTCTCTCTCTGTCTCTCTCTCTCTCTCTGTCTCTCTCTCTCTGTCTCTCTCTCTCTCTCTCTCTCTCTCTCTCTCTCTCTCTCTCTCTCTCTCTCTCTCTCTCTCTCTCTCTATC
>CAXHWN010001829.1:0-22000 GCA_964020975.1 Hermodice carunculata | reverse complement strand
CCTCCCTGAAAAAAATTATACGATGATCCGTATTGAGTGAGCATAAAATAGTTAAATGTCTGAGAGTTACAGTATTTGGTCGCAGACCTTTGACCAGACTATTTATCTAGTTTTGTCATAAATTTTGACAAGGAAAATCACAAAGCTGTGGGTTTAGTTTTTGTGTTGTCTCCCTTCCAAGCTGCATATGTCTTATCTCTGAAGTAAGTGTCATTTTATCCAGTTTTGCATTGCGCAAATTCTGAGCTTACCGTAGGTTTAAACATATTTTATTTGCCGAGTTTACAAAGATAATACAAAAGCAATGATTATGTGCAATTGGGAAAGAGGGCGAAACCCTACATTAATCCCTCTCGCAGAAGAGGACACATATAACAGGACAGCACAAGACGCACAAAACCATAAAAAAGAGGACAAAACGCCGACGAGACAGATAGGGGGGCAGGTATAATATTCACAATGTCAATAACAATTATTACATATAATTACACATATTGCAGAATATGGTAAATTGTTTGTACCGTATATAAACAATAAAATAATATGAATACTTGTGTAAGCGATTAGCGATCAACCAACACCTTACTTGAAACGTTCGGTTGCAGAGGTGTAGTTATGTACGGCTGAGAAAATCTCGATATTTTCCGTACGAGAACAATTAGAGGACCCGTAGAATATTGTCTGTAAGTTAAAAGGAGCATACTGTGAAATAACAGTATGAAGGTTTGATCGGGGAATAGTGTAATTAGGGCAATGAAAAAAGTAATGGCAAGAATCTTCATTAGGTGCGCCGCAGGAACATTTTGGGGTATTTTTTATGCCAATCTTGAAAAGATGCGAGTTCAATTGGCTAGCATCCAAACGGAGGCGTGTATGCTGAATAGGTGAAAATCTATTGCCAAAGTTGTACAACTCCTCAAACTTCATGGCTCTGATTACTGGTTGGGCTATGTTTGATTTGAACTTACGGATAGAGTCTGACTTCCGTATTTCGGGAGGTAGTTGATTCCATAATCTAATGGTTGACGGAAAGAAAGATTTATCAAAAAGGTCGGTGCGAGCTCAGAAGTGAGGGAGATCGAATTGTTGGCGCGTTGCGTAGGTTTGAGTTTCAGTAAAAGAAGCAGTGGAAAGAATTGAACATAATGGGTCCGGAACAAGTTTATTAACCAATTTATACATAAAGGTTAGATTTGAAATTTCCCGGCGTTTAGTTAAGGCTAACCATCCAGTTTCTTCATATAGTTTAGCATTGCTGGTTCCATACATTGCACCAGTTACAATTCGGGCGGCATTAAGCTGTATGCTTTCAAGTTTATCTTCATCTTGAGTTGTACAGCCATTCCATACTTGACTACCATATTCTAAAATAGGCTTGATGAAAGAAGTATAAACAATTTCCAGTGTTCTCCTATCCAATGTAAATTTCAAACTTGTCATAATATTAATCAATTTGGTTGATTTGTTAGATATGTCAGCAATATGGTCTGACTATCTTAAATCGGAGCGCAATGTAACTCCGAGATGTTTATATTGAGCTGCATCTTGCAAAACATGACCTTGAAATAGGATTGGGGGATGAATGGGAGTTTGAGCCCTTCGAGAAATGAGCATTGAACGTGACAAGCCAATCATTAGACCATTGGTCAATATTTGAAAGATCCATGTTCAAAGTTCGAGCCGCAGTGTTAGGGTTATCAACAGTCCAATAGAGAGAGGTATCATCAGCAAACATTTTTATGTTAGAACGGACAACGTTAACAATATCATTTATGTAGATCAGAAACATAAGAGGACCGAGAACAGAACCTTGCGGCACACCAGCACAAATTTTACCCCAGCTGGAATAAAATTATCAGGGCCTTTCTTATGAAGGTGAGAAACGTTTGCTTGTTTCCAAGCTAAAGGGAATTTTTTATTAACTAGTGAAAGGTTGAATCATTTTGTGAGTGATGGAGAGATAACAGATGCGGCTTCCTTAAGAAGCTTTGCACTTATCCCATCTGGACCAGAAGCTTTGCTTTCATGTCACTGCTTAGCTTACCGTTGTTATACAAACATCTAGAACTGGGCAAATGCTAGGTTGCTAGACCGAATACGTGAAGTATGTTTTAAATTTGGAATTTTGTTAACATTCTTTAATCTCAAAAGATAAATGTCCTGCTGCAACATGAAAGTCATTAATCCATGATATCCGTGACCCAAGTGATGAATCGTCTGTGTCCTTTCATGTCACTGCTTAGCTCTAAATATATTTTCAGAAACATTTATTATTAACATTATTATTATTATTATCATTATTGTTATTGTTATTATTATTATTATTATTATTATTATTATTATTATCATTATCATTATAATTATTATTATTATTATTGTTATTATTATTATTATTATTATTGTTGTTATTATTATTATTATTATTATTATTATTATTATTATTATTATTATTATTATTATTTTTATTATTATTATTATTAATTTTTAGCCCGATTAACTTGTCAGTCGGTTGAGTCTTTCTTGTGATCCCCTATTCAGATAATTTTGAATCAGGAGTTTGGGGAGATTTTCTGTGGATTTATTTTTGCCAAAACTTCTCAGAAACTGCCTGACCTATTCAATTTTACATAGGAACACGTATGTAGACCACTGAGTATTCATTTATTTCAAATATTGCGCTGTGATTATGAATTAATCGATTCTCTCGTCTGATAGGTAGTACACTTTTCACTACAGACAATGCATAGGACTAAATGACGAAGCTTTACCGCTTTGTGTCACTAAAATAAAAGGGACAGTTGCACTGATTTATGCCATAAAAAGAATAAAGACACGAGAACCTGCCGACTTAAACTGCAGAGATTATTGGTGTTGCCGCCAGCGGGTAGCTCTTGTTGCTGTGATGTAAGAATCGGAAGCATAATCCATAAACCATCTATTACATTTATAAATGAGAATAGAATATACTTCATCTATTTTTCACTCTTGGCGTAAGATCTGCAACTTACTGATGATGATGCTAACAGCATAACTTGCGGGGACAATACAGGAATTACCAAGTTGTACCCTGGACTGATCTTGACCTCATAAGGTGAAGCTATCCCTAGTCTACTGTACATTGTCTTGTAACACATTGCGTCGTAGATAAGGGCACAGCTGGTAAAATTGGATCCACTTTTACAATATTTTTTAGCTTGTTAATTAGTGCCATTAATTTTTATCGTGAACCAGAAATTTCCTCAGACAGAAGGAAAAGAAACAGATCAAAAAAAAAAAAAAAAAGAACTGAAAACCATTTGCAGGTAGTTATATATTTTGCATAAACCACTCCAGGTCTGGGGCCAATTTTTACTACACATTTTTTCCCTTTCTGGTCCTCTAGAAGTACAACATCACTAAAACACCAAACTTAAGCATTATTGATAAGGATGGGCATGCCTAGTGTGTCAAATTGCCCCAACATAAAATAAATTGCAAAACGATATATTTTTTTTTTAATTTTACGTGGTGAAATGCTTCATAAGCCTGATCCTGGAAATAATTTTAAAAGGATAATTTCGTAAGATTTATAAGATACCCCAGACTAACAGACAACAAATAACAGCAACCTGGACATTACTGAAAACAAGCATACGGAAATTTTCGATGCAACAGTCAGAAAATAGTGGGCCAGACAATGGCTCCTATTCAGATTCAGCAGGGATTTACGGTGCACGGCTGATTTTTTTATATTTTTTTCATGAAAAAAAAGAAGCATAGGTAGAGGTTACCAAAATGTTCCTTGAGGATGAAACGTTTCAGGATCACAAGCTCTCACACACATGAGCATATAGAAACTGACTGTGTGTCAACCTTAGCTGTGTTTTCTGGCGTAACAGTTTAGAATAATTAATCTTTATTTTCTTTGTCGACTTACTTTGTATGTATCGATGAACAATTTGTATGACAGTTCGAATGACCGTGAATAGTGCGAGCGAAACCTTACGTGGAGCCAATCTGATCAGTTTTGAAGGGCAACGTTATTACAGCACATTACATTGTAGACTAGGGAAAAGCTTCGTTAAACCAGGCAGTGTTCCTCAGCTGATGATTACAGGATATGTATGGCCTGCCTGCAGATGTAAATGCTATAGTGTCTGTGGGATACTGCCACGGTCACAATCGGTATGCTGCAGAACTCTGGTTCAGTGAAGGGATGGAATCTGTTTAGCCAAGGTGTCAGCTGTAACAGAGAAAGGTGTCAAGTGTGCTAGCTAGTTAGGTTCTTCAATGCCAGCTTTTGCCTCGTGAGCTGAGACTAGTAGCAAGCTTGGTCCAGAAAAAAAAAATAAAGTTGGTGATTTTCGTACACGGCATTGAAGGTCGACCCTTTATGGGTAGAACTAAAACCCGAACTTCTTAGACTTTATTGGGCCTGACCAGGAACGCGTCACGAATACAGGAAATATGGCAGGTCACCTCTATTTGGTATAGCTTTATCAATTATTGACCTAAATCAATATTTTGATGATTTATGTACAAGACACCGAACTGGCTAACGATAATCTTTAAATATAACTATGGATGCAAATGCATGGCTTCTGTTTTTCTCTGCGTAAGTATCAGTGCTGTTATTCTTGTAGAAGTATCACATTCTACATGTGTTTCTACATACACATATTCATACTTATGCGCTGCAAAGTTATATCGGCACTTAAAATTATGTACTAGCTGTTAACTTGATTAAACCCCACTCTTTCATAAGGCCAATAATGGGTTCATGACGCATAATTCGCCATATTTCATTTAGGTTTTATTATGGTCACAAAACATATAAAAGAAAATAAGAAATATCCCCACTGAATATTTTTTTTTTTTGATCATCGAAACAGGTCTCTCGATTAGGTATGGAAACAAGGTTGTGACTATACTCCACTTATCTTCCTTGGGTACGCCTTTTAAGTATTATTTGAACGTGCTCTGTGTAGGCAACATTTAAGGGGCGTTATACAAAAAACTCTACAGTCGTTCCAGCACCCAAAATGTGCACAGATCAACCATTCCTTTTATCTTATATGGGAATAAAGTGCATTTTCCTGATAGCTTGTTGGATGTAGGCATTATCCTTTATTCTGTATGTTGGATGTAAGGCACTGCTCAAATGTAGCAACAGATTGCACCGATTCATCGCATCATTCGAAAATTGGCAAGACTACCTACATGTACATGAGGAACGAAACGACCTTCTTTGTACACCGATTTGCTTGCAATCACTTGGCAACCTGTCAAATACACACACACACACACACGCACACACACACACACACATAAACAAACATAAAACATACAGCAAGGCAAAATGATACCTGCAATGTCAACCATGCTCGTTAGTGCAAGAAAGTAAACGTATATGTATATATATACAGGGATATATTTACATTTCCGGGATGATTGGTTCCTACATTTTTGCAGCATAATATATTATGCATACGTTTCGATAGAACCCAGAAGTCTCTGGATTGCACAATGCAACATGAGAAATTTGCAGTGCCGGGGGCCCCTTTTTCATAGAGAGTGTGCTCTAATTTCAATTATGGTTTCCATGTGCCGCCTGAAGTGTAAAAGAACATACATGATACAGACACGTTTGTACACAAGAAAAGTTTTTATTACCAGATCCCAACACAAAAAGAAGAGTGAAGTGTTTACCAAAGACAACATTTCTGGCTTTATTTATTTTTTTAAAGAACATTCTTCCTCAGAGCCGGATATCCTCAAACGCGTCCTTTCTTTCTTCATGTAGATGCATGTTCGTCTGACCGTTCATCAAAGTGGGATCTAAACGCATAATTACTTTTGAGATCACAAGCATACCGAGATACAAAAAATATACGAATGGCAGACACAATTTTTAAGTGAACAATAATGAAAGTAAAAAAAAAAAATAGGTACAAAGCACACATCTATCCGCTTATCTTCCAGTTCAACATTTGACAAGTATGCTGCTCTGGAGAAAGCGGTCATTTGACTTCCTTTTTCACACATTCCACTGCAGCCTTCGGTGGTGTCAAATAAAAGATGGCCATTGTCTCAGATACAACCTTGGATGGATCGCTTCTTAATTTCAAAAAATAGAAAATAAAAAAATATGTTGGCGTAGCTTCTCAATTGAAGGGAAAAGCACCTAAATCACAAATGAATAATTGTATGAATAAAATTGCTTGGCCACAGGTATCAGACGAATGCCAGTTGGCCACTTGCAACTCTGCCAATCAATCATATTTGATGATGGCCCGGCCCTTGTACGTTCCTGCTTTGAGCTTCTGCAAAATATCATTGGCATCTTCCAGCTTGACATGGGTTATTGGCGGGGGCTTCAACTGCAAAAAATGATGACAGACAGTTCATTTCAAAGACTAGAAAACAAAACAAACTAAAAAAAACAACACACACACACACACACACACACACACACACACACACACACACACACACACACCAAGAAAAAAAATCACAAAAATCAAACAAGACGACTGTGACAGTCCTGTACTCAGCTGATTAAGTTGCCCTTTGATCTTGGAAATGAGGTCAAGGTCACTGACCTATTCTGAATCTAACTTTCACAGAGGGCCATCACCGTGTGCAAAATCAAAGTCACAGTACAAATAGTTCTCAGGTTGTTACGCGCCCAGTCAAATTCATGTTAGTGGCTCTGTGACCTTGAGAATGATATCAAGGTCAATATTGTACGGTCTCAATCTTTCCTAAATAGAGGACCACCAACAAGTTCAACATCGAAGTCTTACCTTCCACAGTTCTCAAGTTACAATGTGAAAATTGACATCCACGTAAGTGTCAGGGTCCCACTGACCTTGGAAATGAAGCTAAGGTCACCTATTTACTGTCTAATTCTGGCCTTTGTTCACGACAACCATCATGTTCAACATCAAGGTCCAAGTTCAAATAGCTCTCAAGTTGTCCGGTGAACAGAAAAAATTGAGCAAGTGCCCCTATGACCTTGGGAAGAAGGTCATAGTTACTCATCTATTCCAAGTTTGGTCCTCATTTAGGACAGCTAGCATGTGTAGCACGAATGTCCTAGCCTTAATAGTTCTCAAGTTACCATTGGCTTACATGTTCCCAAATGAAAAACAAAAAAATGTAAAAAGTGAGGGATCCAGAGGTTTAGCACCTAGTGAACGCATTTATTCACTTCTCTCAGAAGCTACACTTCCACCAAGTTTCAGGACAATCCGAATGGTTCTGCCGAAAAGTCGAAAGTCAGGAAAACACACACAAATTTGACTGAAAATTGAATAAAATCGCAGCGGCTCCTGCTGTACAATTTACGACTTGAGGGTCCCCAGAAGTGTCCGTGTGTAATTTCGAATGAAATGGCTAAGCAGTTTTTGAGAACCCCCCCCCTCCACCAAAACAAAAACAAAAACACAAAAACAAAAACACACACAACCCCCCCCCCCCCAAAACCCCCCCCAACAAATGCAAAAAAGCCCCACAATATATATATATATATATATATGTACTACATTAAAAATATAACTGGAGCGTGACTGTTTTAACACACCTGCTAGAGTCCTACCCAAGGAACAGTCCCGCCAAGTTTGAAGTAAAACTGGTTGACTTCATTGAGAAGTTGAAAATGTGAGTTATCCTTGTAATCGCCATTGACTTTCATGCCAATCCATGGGAATGCATGCATGATCCGAAAAGTACATGAATTCAAAAACAAACAAGCAAACAAACAAATAAGAAAAAAATAGAGGGCTGTGTGAGCAGCCTGTTCTGAGCTGACCTAAGCGTCTTCACAAAACCAAAGTTGTAACAGAATACACCAATGTTAAGCTTTAACTGAGTGCATGTGGCATTTAGAAGTAAGAAAAGTAATTGAATATACAAATTGTACTGGAGCATGATAAATTGATGAAAAATATAATGGAAGCTTAAACAAAGCAGTACTACCTGGTGAAGAGAATATATGATACAGAGCATTAGAATGTCCATTGACTGACGTACTAATCAAACGAAAAGGTGCATTCACCGATAAGTACCCAAATTGAAAAGAAAGTCAATAAAAGTCAGAAATCTACAAGAGTGTCATGTGGTGAAAAAAGTGTTTGAAAGAGGGAGAAAGGAAAGAGACATTTTGCATTAAATAACCAAATTGAAAAAAAAGCGTGAAGAATCAGGATTACGTAGCAAAGCCAACTAGTAAACAACTTTGTTTGATCCTTTCACTAGGAACATTATCCACCATGTTTCAGTTTTTCCTTTACCTGCTTTACCCGAAATGTGGTCTATATTCAAAATTTTTCGGATTATCATATGTATGTATTTGTGTATGTGTATGTATGTATGAATGTATGTATATATGTATGTATGTACGTACGCGTAACGGTTTTGTGAAGTCAAACCTTGAATTCCGGAAGCGTATTTCATATTAGAATAAGCTCTGCTGGCTGAGATAAATAATGGTAAAAACTAGGGACACACAGTATCACTAATTAGTGAATAAATTTGTTCATCCCTCCCACAAGCTATATATCCATTATGTTTCAGAACAATCTCATTGACTGGTCTAAAAAGAATTTTAAAAAAAGTTTTAACACACACAAAAACAAAATGTAAGAATAAATAAGCTGGAAAAAATCAGCGCCACCTTTTGAACAAATTAAGGTCTGGAGGCTTCCATAAGTGCGCCTATGCAATTTCAAATCAATTGGCTAAGCAGTTTTGAATAAGAAGATTTGTTAAGGTTTGAACAAATGTGATACAGGCCCACCCAAGGTACATCCCAACAAAGTTTGAGGTATAACTGATATACTGTTTTGGAGAAGTCGTAAATGTGAATAGTGCAGGTCCTATGGATAAGAGTCCATGCTATAACCTCGGCTTACCTGTCAGCTGATGTATAAACAAATAACACCTATAAGGTACCGTGCGTCTCTTCACATATTTACCTAAAGTTGTCCGCAACTGTAGACATACAGGTACTTGAATGAAAGGTCAATTTACAAGGAACATTGATGTGCAACCCTTGTGTGATTTCAAAGCACCATGAGCTTCTTTGAAATTATCGATCAAAACGTTTACATGATAGATCCTGGGCCATCCCATTCTAAGGTCACACTCACCTCTGATGTTGTGGACCATCAATGTTTTAATATGATGTACGGTTCAACGGACCCTTAGCGAAAGTAAAGAGTGACGAATAATTTTATACACGAGAATGAACAGGAAAAATAAACACAAAAACAAAAACAATAAATAAATAAATAAGGAAATAAATAAATAAATCAATCAATAAATAAATAAATAAATAAATATATAAGTAAATAAGTAAGTAAATAAATAAATATATAAATAGATAAAACAAATTAATAAACAAATGAATAAATAAATAAATAAATAAATAAATAAATAAATAAATAAATAAATAAATAAATAAATAAATAAATAAATAAATAAATAAAAAATAAATAAATAAATAAAATAAACAAAGACGCGGGTTTTTTCTGGTTTGACTTTTCATTCTTTACCGTTATCGGAGGCATTCTAACATAAACATTGATGAAATAATGTCAAGTAAACAAAGGTTGTAAGTTACTTTCTCCCGGGCAGTCAATTCCACCAGCTCCTGGAATCTGACCAAAGAACCAGTGTAGACTCCCTGGTAACTGAGGGACTTCATCGGCAACTCCACCAGAGGAAGTGACAGGACTCCACCGAACAGACCACAAACAACATTTGTGGCACTCTGATAATTACATGACAAAATTAAAATCACTTATATATTATTAAAAAAAAATGCTGACTGTACACATCATGAACAATTAATGCATTCACTGAAACAAAAGTGTATATTTCATCAGGAACGGATAATAGTTGTCTTCCGGCCATTGAAAGGCCGGGAACTGACGTTGAAGGGATAATTCGGCCATGTCAGTCGGTGGTACCATGATCTTCAACCTGAAAGTCACGAGTGACCATGCAATAGGTATGAAATCATGCAAGTAAGCCTATCTAAAAAAGATCCACATTAAATGTTACTGTTAAAATCATATATGGAAAACTTGATATGGATTGGCACGTTATGTAGCAATGCTCGGATTAATACGTAGTTGGCCTGTTGCATTAGCATCCGGTCTGAGATTATGTGGCGGAAAATGTTTGTGTACTGTAATGCTTACAGTACATACTTAAATGCTACTTAGCCTCATACTATTATTCATTCATTCATTCATTCATTCATTCATTCATTCATTCATTCATTCATTCTTTCTGTCCTTTTATGGTTCCTTGATTTAGAATTATGAATGGCTCTCAAGTGCTTTTAATTTTTCCTTCATTTCTTTCTGCTTGGTTCCTCTTCAGCTCAGATACACATGAATATCACTGTCATTAAAAAAAAAAAGAAAAAAAAAAAAAAGAAAGAAAAAGCAACTCATTTCGAATACCTCTGGTTTCTTTCAACGGCAATGACAAATCTGCGAAGTGACAAAGGTTGAGACTACAGCCGGTTAAGAAAGGTCTTTGACAAACGGACAGCCTAATCTGAAATACGCTCTATTTGCATGAATGTATTTCTGTACCTTTGTTAACAGAAGTGTAACCAGAACAGAAGATTTGCTTCAAAGCAATTATGTTTGTGTACCTTCAAAGTTGTAAATATCCCTTGATGAAAGTAAAATTTCAAAATTGTGCAGTGTTGCAATACCTATAAGTCGAGTCCAACATGATTAAAATTGGATGCCAATTGACCAAGCTATGGCTAGACGAAACCTCCACTGGTTCAAATGACAATGACCTTTGACATCTAGACGTTACATATGTTTTACGAAAATATGCAGCGCTGCAATACCTACCAGTTGAGTCC
Source organism: Hermodice carunculata (assembly GCA_964020975.1). Classification (NCBI taxonomy): domain Eukaryota; kingdom Metazoa; phylum Annelida; class Polychaeta; order Eunicida; family Amphinomidae; genus Hermodice; species Hermodice carunculata. The sequence goes on along the minus strand of CAXHWN010001829.1, from coordinate 11,127 downwards.
AGCAGGGTACAAAAATTGGGTGAAAATTGATTGAGTCAAAGCGTGATGAAAACGTCAAGGGACCAAATGACCTTGACCTTTTACCTTTGGTAGTCAGATGAAAATTACAAAAATACGCGCTTTTACGAGCCAAACATTGAAGTTGGATTGGTGACATGTACATATAAAAGTTTTGGAGACATTCACGATATGAATTTACAAATTTTCGTAACTTGCATAATTTTCTGGACTGTTGAACATCTTTAAAAAAAGTCGAGGCTTCAAGTATTGAAGTAGAATCATGCCCAAGTTGAAATTATTACGTATAAAAGTTTTTAAAATAAATGTCGCACAGACTTGTTTGTAAGGAGAGAGAGAGAGAGAGAGAGAGAGAGAGAGAGAGAGAGAGAGAGAGAGAGAGAGAGAGAGAGAGAGAAATGAAAAAAAGAGGAAGAAGAGAGAAAGGGAGAGAAATGAAAGAGGAGAAAGAAAGAAAGAAAGAAAGAAAGAAAGAAAGAAAGAAAGAAAGAAAGAAAGAAAGAAAGAAAGAAAGAAAGAAAGAAAGAAAGAAAGAAACAAACAAACAAACAAACAAAGGAAAAAGAAAGAATATATCTGTGCTGACAGACAGACATAACTACAAAAAATTTTGCTTTACAGTTAATATTAGTACTAAAGAGCCCTAGAAAGAGTACATTACTGAAAGTAAGAAGACTACAGCCGGTTTATGCCATAAGCAAATCTAATATGGTAAAAAGGAAAAGCCAGATCGAAAGAAAAAACTCTTTAAAAAAAGACAGTACTGGCTAAAAACAAGATCAGTTCCATGTAACAAGAATCTGTGCGTGATTCTTGTACACTTTTGAATCACGGTTGTGAACTACATTTGCAACAATGCATAAACTGATGACAATGTGAGACTCTGCAGCTGCTGCTGTAGTATCCGTCGGAAATGATTTGATTACGGGTAGAGCTAAAATATGACACTCCTCGCGGACCATTTTAAATGTCTCTACATTGCAAATCTGTATGACTCCTCCTCTGCACTAACCACAAATACAGGTTCAGTGTATAACTAGAAAATAAGATTTGCTTTAAAGCAAATCCATCTGTGTGCCTTCAAAAGTGGTAAATAATAAATGCTACAACTTTTATTCTTTGGTACCTCACAATCCATTAAGCTTATGGCTGGATGAAAATAGCAAAATCCAAATGACCTTAGCAGGTCACATTTAAATTGCAAAAAGTGTTACAATACCCACAATTTAAGTCCAACCTGATAAAAATTCGCTGAGCTATGGCTGGGTGAAACCAAGTGAAGAGATTTACGCTGATTAGAATTACTATCATTGATAATTATTAAGTTAATTTACACTATAACTTCTAAGATTTTTGGGAAAAAGAAAGATATTACACTTGCAAAAGGGAAAAAAAGTTTGTGCTGTTACAGGAAAGAACATATAGAGCTGGACAAAAGCTTATTCATAATAAAATAAAAGTGAATTATAAGTGTTATTGAAAAGTTTCTCCTTAAAAAAAGACCCTGTATTTTGAGGACGTGTGTATGCACGCGCTCGTGCGTGTGTGTGTGTATATGTGTGTGTGTGTGTGTGTGTGTGTGTGTGTGTGTGTGTGTGTGTGTGTGTGTGTGTTCAGGTGTCCGTAACTGTAGTTGGCTACTTCAGGGGGCTTCTCTAGGCGCCAGCCGTATAATTACTGTGTTTAGAAAATGTTCAGTTCTAGCTGTCCGTGACCACGTGATTATTGTACTCTCTCAAGGTTCTTCAGATTTGCAAAAGGTCAAGTTTGGCTTTAAACTACCACCTTCAAGTCGTGGGTGAAGTATTGTTTTGATCTCCCACCAGAAGGAAAGGGTGTAAAGCACTGCAAGGTCATAAGTCATGCAGGAATTCTTGATACTCGTGTTGTTCACACTGCAGCTACACATTTTTGACGAACTATTTTTTCTCAAACATATCCTGGAACAGTGATGTAAGCCCATTTTTCGAACACAGAGTATCTGATTGCCAACAAGTACTTCGTCATGAAACAATGCGTTTGGTAGCTGAAACATACTTGTGGAAAATTCCTTGAGTTTTACGTCGGCTGTAATGTGTATATGTGATAAATCATCTATCTCCAAAACACATGGAATATATCTAGGGTCACAACCTCAAGCGCATTCCATCGACTGTTCAAATTCTTTAATACTTGTTAAACTGAATGTAACATCATAATCTGCTGTACTGACCATGTGCAAGATTGTGCTCGGACGTGCACCCTGCTGTAGCCCTGCCAGATAAATCCAGCATCCTCATCCTTATGCCTGGTCTTCACTTGCAATCCCAAGACTTAATATGGTGGCATCGAAAGGGACCCCAGGTCCGAGGTAAGGAACCTTCCAGGAATCCAGAATCCACAGACCTCAAAATAATGCAAATATCATGCCAATAAGCCATACAAGCCTGGATCAGAAGAGAACAGCAGTCAGCATTCCTTAATTTCACACCCCGCCTCAAGACAAAGGAACCAATATGGCAGCTGCCCTCACTAGGCTTGCTCCAAAGATGAACTGGTCAGCACCTGACCAGGTGAATGCCATGAGCATTTTCAAGCAAAAATGTGAACTATACTTCTCCGTTAAAGGCATAAAAGACAAACCAAAGCAGGTCGACCACATATTGCTCTTTACTGGGGAACAACGGATCAAAACCTTTAACTCATGGGGCCTGTCTAAAAGTGAAGCCAAAGACCCTGCCATAGTTTGGCAACGTTTCAAGACCCACATAGAGCCCTTGTCAAACTTCAGGGTAGCTCGACTATACCTTTAAAGGTACACACAAAAGGATGAGGAATCAATTGATGATTTCATGTCACGTTGCAAACTTCAGGCTATTAAATGCGAGCTCAAAGACGAGGAGGAAAAAGGTGAAAGGCTGATAGAGCAACTTATTGCTGGCACAAAGCAACCTGAGCTACAAAAAAAGCTCCTAACAAATGACAAAACTTTAACCATAGCAAAAGCAATTGATATGGGGTGCGTATTCAAAGCCACAATACAAAATATGAAGAAACTTGCAGATGCCCAAAAAGACCAAAACACAAGTATAGACTACATCAAGAAGTCCTTGACGCTGACATGCTACAGGTGTGGTGGCCACCACTCATTCAAACTAAAGGAGGATTGCCCTGCCCATGGCGCCACCTGTGGGTGCTGTGGGAAACTAAACCACTGGTTCAGAGTATGCAAGTGCAAGCTCCATGCCGAGCCACGGACACCAGACAAGAACCAAGCCTACAGCTTCCAATATAAAAAAAGCGCCATGCGAAAGTGCATGCCATCAGCCAGGCGGATGCATGCAACCAAGATGAAGAACAATTTTATCAACACCTCACTCTTGATGAAACAAGTTAATGAGTATTGCAGAGCAATACATAGTCCCCCGCTCGTCGCCCATGAGGTTGAATGGACTACTATATAGGGGTGTGACCTAGATGAAAAAAAAAAATTAAAAGGCCCTTTAAAGTGACCCACATATTTGATGTGGTGACCTAGTTTTGCTTTATGGCACATTCTAAGATTAAGCTTCACATTTGTGTAAAATTTCATTAATCTAAGTGAAAGGACAAAAAAGTTATGGCCCGGACAAGATTTTGAATGGATTTCACAGTGACCTAGATATTTGACCTAGTGACCTACTTTTGCCATGTGACACAACAACTCCCCAAGTAGTATTAAAATAATAAATTTGGTAGCTGTAGGTATTATAGTAAGGGAAATATAGCATGGACAAGGTTTTACATGGAGTTTACACTGTGACCTAGATATTTGACCTAGTGACCAAGTTTTGCGTCGTGACACACTTTTAGGTCACAATACATTATCAGTAAAATTTCATAACAAGAAGTCAATATTTTTTAAGAATTACAGTAAGGACATGAAAATACTGTACATTTATGTATTACTGTGACCCAAATATTTGACCTAGTAACCTAATTTTACTTTACGACACATTTCCATGTTAAGTTTCACATTTGTGTAAAATTTCATCAATCTAAGTAAAAGGACAAAAATGTAATGGCCCCGACAAGTTTTTACATGGATTTCACACTGTGACCTAGATTTTGAACCTAGTGACCTACTTTTGCCATCCTACACTCCAGCACACCAAGAAGTATGCACATCACAAAGTTAGTAGCTGTAGGTATTATAGTATAAGAAATTTGGTGCTGACAAGGTTTTACACAGAATTTTATACTGTGACCTATATATTTGACCTAGTGACCTAATTTCCCCTCATAACACACTTTTGGGTCAAGGTACATTATCATGCAAAATTTCATAAAAAGAGGTCCAAAAGTTAAAAAAATTAGTCAGGACCTGAAAATTCTGCATATTTACATATCGTGGTGACCCAAATATTTGACCTAGTGACCTATTTTTACTTTATGACACTCTCTTAGACTAAGTTTCACATTTGTGTATTATTTCATGACTCTAAGTAAAAGGACAAAAAAGTTATGGCCCGTACAAGATTTTTCATACATATGTATTCTGTGACCCAGACTTTTGACCTAGTAACCTACTTTTGGCACTTGATACACTTCTATCCTAGGAAGTACAAACACATCAAATTTGGTAGCTGTGGGTGTTATGGTGTTGGAAATATGGCCCGGAGAAGCTTCGGACGGACGGACTGACGGAAGGACGGACGGACGGACGAGGTGCAAACCTATAGTCCCCCACCAAGTGGGCGGGGAACTAATAACTCTGAAGCATCATCAACACAGACCAGGAGGCTAAAAGAGACAAGGCCTATGCGTACATATTTGTAAAACTGACAGCCACTAAAACAATCGTTGACCTACGTGCCAAAGTAGACACTGGCGCACAAGGCATTACCTTGCCCATACGAATGTACAGGTACATGTGTCCAGTAGTTCTTGACCCAAGTGGCTGCCCAAGATTTGGCACGACAGAAAACCAATCAACAGTCCTTTCTGCATACAATGGCACTATTACTCCCCACTATGGATCAATCAAACTCCCATGCAAGTTTAGCCAAGATAAATGGTTGCCTACAGAGTTCTACATTGTTGACTCCAAGGGCCCGACAATCATTGGCCTACCCAGCTCTCGGAACTTAAGACTGGTAACACTACACTGCGAGATCAGCAAAGTAGCCAGTACTAAACCAAGGCTCATCAACAATGTGCAAGACTGGAAACAAGAATACCCTAACCAATTTGACCGAATTGGAAATTTTCCAGGCACATACCACGTTGTCCTCAAGCCAGATGCCCAACCAGTCAAACACCCTCCAAGGAAACTACCCATACACTGGAGAGATGAGCTACAGGCTGAACTGAATAACATGGAAAAACCTGGAGTAATTCCCAAGGTCACAGAACCCACCGACTAGGTAAGTAGCATGGTTGTCTCTCGGAAAAGGAGTGGTAAACTTTGCATATGCTTAGATCCCAAGGACTTCAATAAAGCAATAAAAAGATGCCACCACAAAAACCCAACACTAGAAGAGGTTACACACAAACTTGCTGGAGCCGCATACTTAAGCAAAATGGACGCAAAAAATGGATAGTGGAGCATAAAGCTGGAAAACGAGAGTGCCCTACTTACCACATTCAACACTCCCTTTAGACGGTACTGCTAGGACCACTGTCCCTTTGGTTTAGTCATGTCTCAAGATGTTCTCCAGCAGAAAATGGATCAAATCCTAGAGAAGTGCCCCAGCACCATGAGTATAGCTGATGATGTGGCTATACTTGGCAAAACTGAACAAGGACAGGACAAAAACTTGACAAATCTCGTGACTGTTGCCGCAGAATGCGGACTCATGTTTAATAGGAAGAAATGCTCAATCAAACAGCCAGAAATAAAGTTCTTTGGCATGAGAAACGACAAAGACGGTGTGCACCCTGATCCAGACAAGGTCACCGACATTAAGTCACTACCCAGTCCATCCAACAAGGCAGACATTCAGCACTTCTAGGATTACTCACCTACATGTCTCCATTCATATCCAGGCTAGCGGACAACAGAGCACCACTGCGCGAACTGCTAAAGAAGGATGTCGAGTTCCAGTGGACTGCATTACACAAACAAGCATTCCTGAACCTCAAAGACATGATTTGTGAGAATATGACACTGGCCTTCTTTGATCCGAAGAGACCAACAGTAATCCAAGTCGACAGTTCATTTAGAGGTGTAGGAGCTGTGCTGTTACAGGGTGAAAAGCCAATTGCATTTGCATCAAAAGCCCTGTCAGAGATAGAACAAAGATATGCAAACATACAACCAGAGCTCCTAGCTGTGGTATTCGGCAGTGAATATTTTGACACTTATGTGTACGCCAAGCATTTCACTGTACAGAGTGACCATAAACCACTCCAGATGATCAAGCTGAAGAATCTGACTTCAACTCCCTCCAGACTGCAGCGAATGTTACTAAGACTACAAAATTATGACATAACACTGGTCTACAAGCCAGGGCAACAAATGACATTGCCAGATAGCCTGTCCAGACTGCCTTCCAACAACAGGTCTCACCTGCAGCTGAACATACATCTCCACTTTGTGCAATTCTCGGCGGGTAAACTAAGCAGACTGAATGACGAGACCAACAATGACCAAATCAAGGTGGCACCAGGCCAAATCATCATCGATGGCTGGCCAGATAGAATGAGAGACCTTCCAATCAATCTCAGGCCATACTGGTCTTTTCGCGATGAACTATCCATTGAAAATGGGCTTATCCTAAAAGGCCAACGCATACTGATTCCCAAATCCATGCAAAATGAAATGCTGGAAAATATACACATTGGACACCAAGGCATGGAAAATGCAAACTGCATGCTAAAGACTGTGTTTACTGGCTAAATATGAATACAGAAATAGAGGCCATGGTGAAAACCTGCCCAACATGCCAAGAGCACCAAAATTCCAATCCAAGAGAAACTCTGTTACCCCATGTGGTGCCTACACGCCCCTGGCAAGTCCCAGGGACAGACCTTTTCTAATTCGGAAACAACACGTAGCTATTAGTGGCCGACTACTATTCCAAATACCCATTTGTTAGGAAAATGCTGGCTCAATGTACCAGCCAAACTGTTGTAAATGCCACCAAGCAGCTATTCTCTGCACAAGGATGCCCACAACGGGTAATCAGCGATAACGCCTGACACTATGATTCAAAGCAGTACCAAGAGTTTGCTGAAAAATGGGGATTGAAACACATCACAAGTTCTTCACACTTTCCATGGAGCAATGGCTTCGCTCATAGGACGGTCCGAACAGTAAAAAAAAAAAAAAACACCATGAAAAAAGCCAAAGAAACTGGGACAGACCTAGACATGGCATTACTGTGTCTCTGATCAACACCCATCGACCACGCTATACCAAACACTGCCAAAATGCTGTATGCACAAAAGACCAAAAGCAACCTTCCAATCTGTATTGCCAACAATGATAACCACAAAGACCAGATACGTAACAGACTATCTGAGCGACAGACAATGTCAAAGCAATACATCACCAGCATGCAACAGACTTGCCACCTTTAATAGCAGGCCAATCTGTCCGCATTCAATACCATGACATGGGACATTGGGAGCAGGCAACAGCCATCGACCAATGCTCTGAGCCGCAATCATACATAGTTCAAACTGAGAATGGAACTGTCCTGCACAGAAACAGAAAGTTCACCAGGGAAGCACCCAGGCAAGGGATGAGCATCTGCTTCCAGCCTACCTCACATGAGCGAAACCACAATGTGCATGCAAACCGACAAGAGCTGACTTGTGAAGCAACACCCATCCCAGTGATGCAACAACCACCAAATATTGACCAGCCAAACTCTACTGGACAGTACAGGACCAGGTCTGGCCGGGAAATCAAGAAGCCAGACAGAATGGACCTATGAAAGTGCAGCCAATACCCTAAGAGTAATGTGAAACCACTGTAGAAAAGTTAGGACTTATACCATATACTAGTTATAGGATATATATATATACAACAACACGTATTACTTATAAGAGTAGAAGTGATTAGTTTTAGTTGTGAGCACATGGTTATTGCATCTGCGTGTCTATAGGAATAGCCAATAGTTTATAAGTAGTATCATTCCCCAAATACGGACTCTCAAGAACTGTCAGAAGGGGGATGTACACATCATGAGTGGAAACATGGACACTAGAACATTAGTATGGTTCACAGCCACTGGATGTCCTCTCAATCTGCTGTACTGACCATGTGCAACATTGTGTTAGGAAGTGCACCCCGCTGTAGCCCTGCCAGATAAATCCGGGTTCCTCATCCTTATGCCTAGTTTTCACTTCCAAACCAAGGCTTAGCAGTGAAGACACAACTTGTTTTCTGCAAATGATTTGAATTAACTTTACCAAACTTCAAAACATAGGAAGATATCAACTTTTTTGCAAGCAACCTTGAAATCTTAAAATCAGTTTTTATGACAAATAAAATAATTAAAATTTTGAGGAAAATTATGTTATTGCATCCAATCAATTCTTTTCTGTCCAATATGAATACGATACACAATGGGCCATGATGCAAACATATAATAACTTGCCTGCATGTCTTAATTTTAACCCACATTTTGAATATATTGCTAACATTTTATTACAATTTAGGTGAAAATGGTGATTTTTGTACTATCTATGGGTATATTCGAAAATTTGTGTACAAAAAATATGACATCTATCACTGCTGAAGCATTAATGGGGGAGGAGGGGTGTATGATTTACACCAAGTCAGCATCTAATACCTGTCAAAATGGCAGTATTTTCCTGATATAATCTTAATTATGGCGGACAATGGAGTAGATTCAGAGTTTAAACATTATTGGCCCATTAAAGGCACAGTTTAAGACCAGTAGGTCACAGATTAGAGTAGCATTATGCAACAAATTATGTGTTTTGGTACTATAAATATGGAATTTCAATGCGCCCACAGTTGGAACATCGGGGGGGGGGGGGGGGGGGGGGGGGAGGTTGATCCAGTTTCCACAAACCAATAGTGCTACGGCTTTTTTCTGCAGTCGGCTCCATAAGTTGCGGTTTATTGACATGGTTTCTGATGCATGTGCACATATCAGAAAGAAAATGACAAAGTTTGTACAGTTACTCTAATATCATAAATACATATCTGTATTTACAAGTGCTCTGATTTTAAATTTGATAAACACCCAGTTATCAATCCAATTATCAGGCATAAGTGTCTTCAGGCAAGTGTTTAATGGAAGCTAACTTTTTTTTACCTTGTTTCACTCTCTGAAACTGGTGTAGTTATGTGTGATTGTATGTGAAAGTTGGAATGTTTTGCCACCTATGTACACTAGTTTGGTAAAAGTAATAAAAGCTGCAGTTCGTAAGTGCTGTCATCCATATTTATGGATATAAATTGATTCATTTATGTCAAAATAATATGCTGATGAACTCAACACCTCACCAAAGTCAGCATGACTCATTTTAAATGATTTACCCCAGTCAAATTACATATATACATCTAAGTCTTTGTCTACCAATGAAAAAAAAGGGCGGGGGGGGGGGGGGGGCAAAAACAAAAACAAAAAGCAAAGAAATGTACATTTTACCTAAGATTTGTGCAGCTCCAATGGCAGAAAATTTGCATTTTTTCTGGTATGCCCAAAATCACTTTCACACGATTTTGCATAAAAAACTCTGCATGTAAATGGGGGCTATAGGCCTGCAATGACAATGCTTCAACATTACAAGTTTGTAAGAGAGTGTTATTCTGTTTCATATTAATGGGATTAGCATAATTTATTCATATCATATTAGCATTGTTAATTTCTCATACACACATATGATTGCCTGTGGTGTACCTATGAGGTATCGCTAAATACAAAAGACTATGGCAGCTATCTATCTACCAAGCAGTCCGCAAAGGAGGAATAGTCTGTGCACTTGTTAAATGTCTTGCGGTGAATCCTGTTATTATTTATGCGGTATGGTTCCTCCGATAGGTGCAACATTTCTATGCACAATGATTTGTGATATAAATGTGATACTTCATGATTTTTTGGAATATTGATATCATTAAATTTGATATTAACAGCTAGTCTGTGGGTGTAAAACTTTTTTTTCCTCCTTTCATAATCTGGCCTGAGGCACACAACACCATAGCCAAAACCATTTGCCTTGTGATTTACAGTCCCAGGACCATATCTTGCATGCTCCATCCATGTAAAAGCTGTTAGGATTACTCAAAATTATCCAGACAGCTGTCACAAAGTGTTTACTCCCCATTTTTAACTTGCTTGATGGACGATAATAGAATAACAATATGACCATATGAGCCCCAATACATACAGAGTTAACCCTAATGGGCCACAGAGTACATTTATAAATCCTTCTATTTTTCATATTAGCATTTTTCAGTCTCAAAAATCAGCATTTTGGTATTTTAAAATTCCAGGAACGGCGCTTGACACATAAAGATGTCCGAAAAACACGGATGAATTCATGTCATATAATTCCGTGCTCGTTAATTTGTGATAATTGAAATACGAAACACCTGGATGTCAGTTTTATACAGTTGTATGAACTTTGCTCTTGCCAGGGTCACATCATTTTCCTTCCCCACCATAAAGTTCTCACCGGGCCTGGAAGACTCTGTGATACACAAACCTGACTTAGCTAACTTCATTTGAAGAGAAGCTACAGCATGCTGAAAAGACTATATTTTCACAATTACGGACCATCTCTGTTGGGACGCGCAACCAGCCAATCACAACTGTGGTCTGTAACCTTCAAGGCTTTAGCACTGATGGTATCTCTTTTCAACTGCGGATGTTTCACATGTTTAACCACTTGACCAAATAACCATGTACAGTGCTGTGCAGTTATTTCAGAATTTTGAGGCCACTCCTTTGCGAACTGTGCTGTATTTTTTTTTAAATTTTGGTCGGAAGAGGATATCACCAGATTGACGACGGGCAGCATAGTGTCCAGTCTGTTCCTCTTGGGCCCATCCCCAACAAATAACTTATTATAATACATCAGTTATTATTGTCATCATTTTGGAAGGAAAGCTCAGGTCTACTCTTGAGATACCCTGCATGCGTAAAAACAGATTAAGCAATCAATTCA
>CAXHWN010001827.1:0-10000 GCA_964020975.1 Hermodice carunculata | reverse complement strand
GCCAACACTCATAGGTATACCTCCCTCCTGGTGTTAGTTTGCCCACTTCATGTATTTATTTGAATTGCTGGTGTATAAAATTTGAGCAAATTACATCCTGGCATTTTAACCCTTTCCCCCTTAAACCGGCCAAAACTGGCTGGTGGTCAAATGTCGTCTGCTTCAGAGTTTTCAACTAATTTCAACAGTGATGAAAACCAATTTTGACTGAGAATTGGTGATGAGCCATATGAGGATCACATGCCAAGGAAAGCTGTTGAGGGGGGAAGGGGTAAGTTTTAATTTGAGGGGGGAAGGGTTACGCAAAATGACTAGGCCTTATAAATTTGGTTCAGGATAGGCATTTCATGATGCATATTGTAGTTAGCAAATGGGTCCGTATAACTGATTATCAGTTATATGGACCCATTTGCTAACTCAATATGCATCATGACATGCCTAAGTGATATGTGGGACACAGGCATCCAGAAATCAGATCATATAGAGTCCATTCTAGTCTTGTGATCATCTTTTAGGACTCACCTTTCTTATATATTAAATTGAGGAAAATTTTCCATAAGTAGGTCAAAACTGGTGAAAAGTCAAATGATGTTCATTAAGTATCTGTACATCTATTATGATGTAACATCTTTGAAGACTGAATGGCTTTAAAGTATTAGCACCCACAAAATTAACAAACAAGCAAATCTCAATGGCCATACGAACTTGACCTTCAATAATTAGGAAACATAACGTCTACCACCTTCAAAACCCCTTGGCCACCCACAAAAGAGAAGGTGACCTTCAAATCAGGTCAAGGTCACTGTCCTTCAAACTTGATGAAGACCCCTATAAGGATGATTATTTTTAAGTGTAAATGTTTCATGATCCTAGCAATTCTGGTCCTCCTGATATCGCATGCAAGAAATTCAAAGAGAATTGACCTAGGTAACCTTAAAATTGTGTCAAGGTCATTGTCCTTCCAACTTGATGTAAATTTCAAAAAGGGTGATCAACTAAAAAAGTTTCATGATCCCAGCTTATCTGGTTTTTCTGAAATTGCGCACAAGAAGGAACACATGGACGGACGGATGGATTCACACAGATGCAGGCAATAGCAACACCCCCCAGCCTATATGGGCCGAGGGGTCCTCTGATATTCCTTGCATTTTTTTTTAAATGGATTGACTCTAGTAGCCTTGAAATCAGGTCAAGGTCACTGTCCTCCAAACCTGAGCTAGACTCTTACAAGGGGGATTAACTGTAAAAGTCATACAGTCATATCTTATCCAGGTCTTAAGATCTTATGTACAAGACATTTATTAAAGAGAAAAATTGGCTCTGGTGACCTTTAAATTAGGTCAAGGTCACTGTCCTTCAAACTTGACGAAAACCATTAAAAGGGTGTTTATCTGTAAATGTTTCGTGACCCTAGCAATTCTGGTTCTCCTGATATTGCATGCAAGAAGTTCATAGAAAATTGACCCAGGTGACTTTAAAATTGAGTCAAGGTCACTGTCCTTCCAACTTGATGTAAACTTCAAAAGGGGGCGATCAACTAAAAAAGTTTCATGATCCTAGCTTATCTGGTTCTTCTGAAATTACACACAAGGGACGCACGCACGCACACACAGATGCAGGCGATATAGCAATACCCCACAGGTCTATATGGGCTGAGGGGTAATGAAATGCGAGTAATGGGGGGAAATCTTATGACGAAGTTATCCCCAAGAGATTTTTACACAAAATTTGAGCAAAATCTGACTCAGTTCTGGAATTTTTCTAATATCCTGGATCCTGATTACAAATATTGACTGGATGATGGAGGGAAGAATATACAGGCTGTATGGAATTACAACTCAGAAACATAATACATGTACTTCCTCCCCCACCCCTGGGAGGTGCATGAGCCTACTCACAAGCTCTCTATATAGACAATTCATTCTTGTTAAATTTGGATGAAAAGCTTTAGCAAACTAGAAGAAAAAAATGCATTTTGTGTAAATATGTCATAATCCAAGAAATATGAGACCCTAACCTTCAACATGTCAGGATAGTGTAGACAAAATAATTAAGGGCTACTTGTGTACCAAACTTAAGCAAAAATCTGTCCTACCATATTTTAGATATCAGGGAATAAACAATCTGTCCTACCATATTTTAGATATCAGGGAATAAACATTGACCAGATGGAAGGATGGCTTGGTGGATTGATGGATAGAATGACAGGCTACCCAAAAGCAGAAAATCACTTCCTGCTCCATGATATGAGGAAGGTATTTGAAATCAACATATTTTCACTAAAGGTCAGCCTCAGTTCAGTATACAACAGATCGGATGTACCACCTACTGGCAGCCAAGTGCTGACAAGGAGTGTAATCCCATAGCTAATTACATCACTCTTGGCAGAGCACTCTTCTGAGCATAGGACCTAGCACTGATTTTAAATAGTTGACTCCAGGTTGACCAATATGAAAAATCAATTCTGGACATGCAAGCAGCTGTATGTATGCAGCATGTCCAAGAGTATAATTTATTTTGTTGGAGAGGTGCCCTTTTTAATAGGGTAATGTAGGTAATCCAATGTGTTTTCCCTGTTTGCTCCTCAATGCATGTTTTTTTCTCATTTCATCTGTCAGGAATGGTTACAAATTTTCAACCAAGTGCACACAGAGTAGTCATTTGTATTACTCCCCCCCCCCCCCCCCTTGCAATGCCAACAGAGTACTTCCCAGCATTTAAAGAAGGTGACCTCCCAGTTCTGTTGACAATGTAAGATAGAAAGTCACAGTGCTGCCACTGCCTAATTACAAAAAAAAGTATCCAATTTAACTTTAAAAAAGTATAAATTTTTAGAAAGACAGTATAAAAAAGTATAAGTCTGAAGCAACTCACCGTTATTGCAGCAAAATTATACTGTAACAAGAGAGCTGTGTGAACAGCCCATGCTCAGCTAGAGATTCATCACCCTTGTGGCTCTGTGCACTTGGGATAGACTCAAGGTCACCCATGTACTGAGAAAGTCTGACCTTCATGGACAAACACTAACATGTGCAACATCAAGGTCCCAGTTCAAGTAGTTCTCAAGTTCTAGCACTGAAGAGTAAAATTCATGCACATGTATTTGGCACTGGGACCACAGAAAAGAGGTACTCATGTCCCGTCTACGCATGACCTTCACAAACATTGACATGTGCAACATCAAGGTCCTAACTCAAAGTAGATCTTAAGTTATTAAGTGAACAGTAAATTTCATATCAGTTGTCCAGTGACTTTAAGATTTGGCAAAAAAAACCCCACAAAAGTATCATAAAAAATCCAAAAATCACTGAAGCACCACCATTTGAATAAACTTAGCAGAGACCCATCCAAGGTACATCCCCACTAAGTCTGAAGTGAATATGGTGAGTGGTTTTGGATAAAAAGTTGAAAATGAGAATTACCATTGCAATCCCCATTCATTTACATTAGTAATCAATAGCATTGTATGCATTAACCTAAAAGTACCCAAATTGAACGAGAGGGCTGTGTGAACAGCCCATGCTCAGCTGACCTAGACATTCATCACACTTCTGGTTCTGTGAACTTGGGACAGGATCAAGGCCACCCATGTACTGAGTAAGTCTGACCTTTATGGAAGAACACTAACATGTGCAACATCAAGGTCCCAGTTCAAGTGATTGTGAAGAGTAAAATTGATGTATGTTGCACTGTGACCCCAAGAATGAGGTCAAAGTCACTCATGTACTATCTAAGCATCATTTACATAGAGTAACATTAATATGTGCAACATCAAGGTCCTGACTAAAAATGGATCTCAAGTTATCAAATGAGCAATAAATTTCATGTCAGTTGTTCTGTGACCTTGGGAATGACATCAAGGTCCAAAAATCACCAGAGCATGACCACTTGCACTAAATGTAGACACTTATCAAAGGTACATCCCTACCAAGTTTGACACAAATCTGGCCCAAATTATTTACGTTATGACCAATAAAAGAAATTCCAATGTTATACTTTCCTATTAAAACTTTTTTTAAAGATTTTCCAGAAAAAAATCATAAAAGATCAAAAAAATTATTAGAGAGTGACCATTCAAACAAACTTGGTAGAGACTCACCCAGGGTACATTGTTGCTAAGTTTGAAGTCAATCTGACTGACAGTTTGATCCAAGAATTGCAACATGTGAATTAGCATTAGAAAGCCTATTGACTTGCATAGTAATCAATAGGAATGGTGCATTTGTCAAAAAGTAACCGAATTGAAAAAATCATCAAAAAATCAGGAATCCACAGCAGTGCCACCTAGGCAGAAAGTTTGTTTGACCCTTCCACAAAGAACATATCCACCAAGTTTCAGCTTAATCTGAGTGACATTTCTGGAAAAAGAAGTCAAAAACAGTGAAAACACATTAAAAAAAAAAAAAAAAAAAAAAAAAAAAAAAACATTGAAATTGAAAAAAAAAATCGTAGTGCCATCTGGTGGACAAATTAAGAACTAGGAGTCTCTATGAGTGCTCCTGTTTGATATCAAAGCAATTGGGTTGGTGGTTTCGGAGGAAATTTTTTTTTTTTTAGATTTGGCCCCCAAAAAACATAAAAAAGTAAAAAAAATCACTGGACCATGACCACTTGAACAATTGGGTGAGCGGTTTTCAAGAACTTCAAGATCTTTTAAGATTTGCCCCCAAAAAGAACAAAAAACTTCATAAAAAATATAAAAAATCACTGGAGCATGACCATTTGAACAAACCTGGTAGAAACCCACCCAAGCTACATTGCCACCAAGTTTGAAGCTTATCTGGATGGCTGTTTTGGAGAAGTCGAAAATGTGAATTACCATTAGAATGCCCATTGACTTACATAGTAATCAATGGGAAAGGTGCATTTACTGATAAGTACCTGTTTCTGGAAAAAGAAGTCAAAAACAGTGAAAACACATCAAAAAAAAAAAAACAAAAAAACAAAAAAAAACATTGAAAATTGAAAAAAAAAATTGTAGTACCATTTGGTGAACAAATTAAGAACTAGGAGTCTCTATGAGTGCTCCTTTTTGATATCAAAGCAATTGGGTTGGTGGTTTTGGAGGAAATTTTTTTTTTTTTAGATTTGGCCCCCCAAAAAACATAAAAAAGTAAAAAAATCACTGGACCATGACCACTTGAACAATTGGGTGAGCGGTTTTCAAGAACTTCAAGATCTTTCAAGATTTGCCCCCAAAAAGAACAAAAAACTTCATAAAAAATATAAAAAATCACTGGAGCATGACCATTTGAACAAACCTGGTAGAAACCCACCCAAGGTACATTGCCACCAAGTTTGAAGTTTATCTGGATGGCGGTTTTGGAGAAGTCGAAAATGTGAATTACCATTAGAATGCCCATTGACTTACATAGTAATCAATGGGAAAGGTGCATTTACTGATAAGTACCTGAATTGAAAAAAATGTTAAAAATCAGGAATCCACAGCAGTGACACCTAGCAAACAATTTTGTTTGACCCTTTCACAAAGAACATACCCACCAAGTTTCAGCCTAATCTGAGTGACAGTTCTAGAGAAGAAGTCGAAAATAGCAAAAACGCACAAAACATCATATAATTTTTTTTTTTTTTTAAATTGCAGCACCTTCTGGTGATCAAATTAAGACCTAGGAGTCCCCAGGAGTGTTCCTGTGTGATACCAAAGCAGTTGGGTGAGCTGTTTCAGAGAAGATTTGCCCTAAAAAAGAACAAAAAAATCTTAAGAATTACAAAAAACATTAAAGCATGACCACTTGAAAAAAGTCTGTAGAAACCCGCTCAAGGTACATTCCCACCAATTTTGAAGTAAATCTGGCAGATGGTTTTGTCCAAAATGTGAATTGTGGACAGAGGTCTCCTTTGAAACTTTAAAGCTTCATATGCTATTCCGCCGTACCGACACTGGTATAAACAGGTAAATAGTAATACAACTTTTAGCACCATAAAGTTGACTAGAGGTGTTATGAGGTAAAGTGTATTAAGGTATTAGCTGGAAGCCAGCTCTTCCACAATACTGGATGATGGTTGAAT
The DNA here is from genome assembly GCA_964020975.1 of Hermodice carunculata. Classification (NCBI taxonomy): domain Eukaryota; kingdom Metazoa; phylum Annelida; class Polychaeta; order Eunicida; family Amphinomidae; genus Hermodice; species Hermodice carunculata. The sequence goes on along the minus strand of CAXHWN010001827.1, from coordinate 3,970 downwards.
TGAAAGAAATCCTGCAAAAAGTGAGTATGGTCATGGTTTTCAGACTTTCGACAGACTAGAGAAAATCCCGGGTACTTTCCCTCTTGCCATTCTAAACACTTTCAGGACTACACTTTGTCATTTCAAGCTCCATCTTGACATTCTTTGACTAATGTTCTTGAGTGAGTGTTATACTTTTTAGGTATTTGGTCATATCTCTGGAAACATTTCAACAGAGTTTCGTGTAGTTGTTGTTTTTTATAACCTTTGCGTTGTAGTTTTTGCAACAAAGTTCCAATTCTATTGACAAAATTGCTAAAAAGTGTGGGGTTTCTAGCAATACGTATCACTTGTCTGATACAAACTCCATATGCTTGTTTCTCTGGAATGTTTCCTGTCAAATCAGGGTAGGAGATAATATCAAATTTGAACTGGTCTCTCTTGTCAAATATTTTTGTTACATGCTGGTTGTTCTTTATTTCTATATCCAGATCAAGGAAAGTAGCTTTTGTATCACTTTCATTTTCCAGATTTAATATTAGTTCTTTGGGATATATGTTTTTCCAATTTCCCTTTATTTCATCTCCATTGTTTAAAGCACACAGGTCATCTATGAATATTCTTGTTTGAGAATATGATCTTCTTGCAGCTGTGAAGTTTGTTTTTGCCAATTCCTCCATGCATTTTGATTCATAATAATGTAAATAAAGGTTGGCAATATATGGGGCTGGATCTGTTCCCATTAGTATGCCTACTATTTGTTGATAGACTCTGGTGTGGTCTCTGATCTCAAACTATGCATTGTTGATAATATATTCTATCATTTGAGCACATTTTTGCTTTGTGTACGATATTCCTTTGCTCTTACCTTTATCAAATTTAGCCTCAGCACCAGATATTTTAATATACTGACATGTTCTACCTTTGAAAGCTTTATCAAATATGGACGACAGATAAAGGACCATCCTATAAAATCACAGCTCCACCTGTTAAACAATTAAGATCTAAGGGTCCCCAGAAGTCTCCCTAAGCAATTTTGAAGCAATTGGCCAAGTGCTTTTGCAGATTTTTTTCAAAATTGGCCTCCAAAAAGAACAAAAAAAAAAAAAATAAAAGAATAAAAAATAAAAAAAATAAAAATCAATGGACCATGACCATTTAAAGAAACTTGGTAGAAACACACCCAAGGTACGTTCCCACCAAGTTTAAGGTAAATCACTTTATATAAAGCCTGGCTTACTTTCAGTTCCAATACTTACTTCTGGGGAAAAAGTTTTACCATTAGCAACACTTACTGAGCTTGCAACGTAAGTGTTTCCATTTTTTCCGGTGTTAATTCTATATTTTTTGTGATTACTTATCATTTTGTTACATTGTTAGAAGTGCACAGCACCATATAACCTTGTACATTTGGTCTCACCTACACTTTGCAAACTATTCAAGCTACGACTTAAGAATTTTCCACATTTTTTTTCTTTTTGAGCAGTCATGATTCTGCAGTTGCCTGTCTGCAGAGCACAGGACCATCTAAGTCTGCTTGTTATCATTATCATTTTTAGTTTTGATGTTGTAATCTTGCATCTCACATCATTTTACAATCTCTTGTGAATTATAAAGGAAAACTGTTTTGTAATAATCATGCTGTTTCATAATGGTGTGCTTCTATCCAACTTTACATCAATACTGTAAAATAAATATTTTTATATTCAGTAAATGCCTATGGAACTCCACAATGACCACTGGTTTACTCAATTATCATTAGTTTGTTCTCTAACCATGATGGTCAGTACAGTTGCTTACCCATTAACAAGAAAATCTGACACTATAAGAAACAAACTTGTCAAACCAATATGGAGACTTTATTTTGTGACAAATACAGTCTTGGATTAAGTAAGTTTAGCTACTATCACAGACATTTTCTACATACATTGTGGTTTGGTATATTATACATATAATATCTCTCTCTATATATATATTTTACATTTATGTACACACAAGTGACACAGCAAATAAGTTCACTAGTCATATGACTAACAAACAAATTAACACAGTACTGTATGCTAGCATATTTAGTAAAACAGCACAAGATAACTAGGTTTCAAAAGCATAACACTGACATTATTTTCTCCATGAAGTCATATGATAACAGTAGAAACTCTAACATGATATGTTTAGGACACACGCAGCAGGTTCATCAAAATAAAATGTATGCACATATTCATTGTGGTCATGGGCAAACTGCATGATATGTTGCAAGGACAAAATGTTAATCCAGTCATTTGGACAATGTAAAATATCTTGAAGCCAACTGTCATGGGACCTGGTGCAGGTTACAACTCAGTCAGTCACATTGTTAAGCTGGGACTGATTTACACATGCATGGTTTTGATATATGGAATATATGATAGAGAAAGCTCTCTGTTCAATTATGAACAATGGGGCTTGAAATGAGGATAAGCATGTCTGAAATGAAGCAGTCCTGAGGAATTGAGTACCTTACATAACTCACAATGTTGTAAATATATACGCCATGAAATGAAAGTATCATCCATAATATAAAAAAGGAAGCACTGTATTATTGTTGGTAAGTAATATGTACAGTGTAGTGTGAACACCAGGCAAGGGCCTGACGGCTTGGAGCCTGAACTGAAAGTGATTTTTCAGTAAAATTTGCGAGATTTAGTTTGATGCGTTTCGCCCCTAACTGGACTCATCAGGAACTGAAAATACCAGTAGTTCACCCCCCCCCCCAAAAAAAAGAGTAATATGTAGTACAGTAGTCCCTGTCATGAGAGACCCCTGTCGTCTCATGACAGACCACTTTTCAGATTCCCAAGTCCTATTATTCCCATGTTAATTTACCTGTCATGAAAGACCCCTGTCTCATAAGACCACTTTTTTGTCGCAGGGAGGGTGGGGGGTGTCTCTGGTGACAGGGACCACTGTACATGTACTACCAAATGTTGCAAAATCATAGGACGTATGAACCTGTGTGCTTTAATAATATCTCACAACTTTGTGCACCAATATCATACTCTGGCACTTGCAAAATCATAAAGTACATGTCAAGTCTTGTGCAAGGTTGATATGAATTTGATTGAACTTTGTCATTTCGTCCTAATTACAGGCAACACTACAGAAAGAGCTGGAAGATTTTGCCTGCTTTGCTCCCCAGAGAGTCAAGGGGTGCTTACTGCAGCATGGGCACTCACTAGGAGGAATATGGTTCATGCATGTCCCTTCCTCACTGTTCAGATTTCCTTGAACATCAAAAGTGACCTCCAACCATGATCTTCCTGATGTCTCTTTATACTCCATGATGGGGAAATATTCACATCATATTTTACGACAGGATTACTACCTAACTAACCAAAAAGCTAGTTTGCTATATACACCCAGAGCATGGATTTCTTTCTCACCTGTGGCGTGCTATGAGTAATACGCCATTACAATGCAGTATAAATAGATCGTCCCCTTTCAATTTATAAAGTCACTTGGAAAATTAATTGGTACAGGGCCTAACTAACCACCTGGACATAAATATCACCACAGACCTGGACTGTCTTGCTCACACTTCACTTACATGTTTGCAAGCTCATTTTGTTCTTTACCTCAGTAAGATGTGACACACAAATCATCTACATTTGATTAGAATTTCCATTTTTGATGAGTGTCCATCTTAATGAGCATAATAGGATGATGTCCATTTACAGACTGTAGCTTTATATTCTCCATGTGATTGAACAGAAAGTGATTAAAAGCAGCACACTCGGGTCTTCAAAGTTACTTCACTGTAATTGTACAACTTTCACACAAATTAACCTGTATTTTTTCACACATGGATATTGAATATAGAGCAAGAACAAATTACTGTCAATACTCTACCGTTTTTCAGTTGGCTAAAAAAGCATTTATTTAATATCTGGTGCCATCTGTTTCAAACTGCACGGTTTATACAATGCTTCTAATACACAGACCTTAATTTGTTTCA
>CAXHWN010001826.1:0-19000 GCA_964020975.1 Hermodice carunculata | reverse complement strand
AAAGGGACGAAGGTGCCTCCTGGGCTCCCTGACCGGTACTTAGCCCAAAGAAATCACTCTTGCCTCAGCCCTCTAACAAAGTCCATCCAATAAGATGACGTGTCCATACATGTCCCTTCCACAGCTCTGCCAAATTTAGTACGCAATGCAGATCCCAAAACGGAAAAATGAAAAACCTGACAGCTTCTCGAACCTTCGTTTTCGATGCACGTCTTCATGCATCTGACCTGACCATTTCCAGGTACATGTGAAGAAGATTAAGGGCAATCCCCTAGGAATATGACTGTTGTATACTTGAGCGTCCAATTTTCCTGAGACTATAAGTTTCTTACATGCAAACGCACTCATACAACTGATCAAAACACAATAAATGTTGGGATGTCTACTCTTATACGTGGTGAAAACTGGGAAGGGACTTCGGGAGGTGTCAGTGTTGTTAATCGAGGGAGCAAAATAACTAACTCCTCCCTGGTATGGTTCCCCATGATCCCTCGACACATTGACCCAAATTTTCGTATGACATTATTCATAGACTTCTTGAAGTTCCTTTTGGCTGTTTGGGTGACTGGTTCATACAGTCACATTAGACCAGCCTCACTTACTACTTTATATAAGACACTTTTGTGCAACAAATAAATCTCTGCAAAAATAAAAACAAAAGTAGCTACGAAATGCCACTTGACCAGTAGAAAGAGTGTTTATAACACCATTTATAAAGACAAAAGTAGAAAGTTGTGTTAAACAAGGTGGAAGTGTACAAACTGTCATAGACAAACAGAGAAATTTATAAATCAGGAATGACAAGGACAATGTCATTGCAGACATGTGAGAAGAGTGCTACATTTGTGTCATATGAAAGCAGACGGAGTTGAGCATGAAGCATGCTACGGATTCAGAAAATTTCTTTGTCAAAGACACAGAAAACGTAATGCAATACCTTGGGAAAAGCTTGTTCACACGCAAAATTCTGTAGTTACCCAGAAGGAGTTGTCAATATGAAGCTAAACATAATGGGTAATGCAGATAGAGGTAATGAATGTACCAAATATAACAAGAGCAGAAAAAGGTTCAACCTTGTTTGGGTGCAATGTTCGCCTCTGAAGGCTAGGAACTTGATAATTTATGAAGCAACCATGTACATGTGCCGCATGAAGCCACAACGAGACACGGCATCTCTTGTCTCTCGCATTAAGATAAAAGAAGCAAAGAACATGATCACAAGCGAAAAACAAATTTTGTTTCATTTTTTTCACAATTAATTTTAAGTACAAAATCCAGTTTACGATCTCTGAAATTGTACCATGCTTAGCTAAGACCAAATTTCAAGGTTAAAGCAGCTCTGTTTTCGATCACATAACTTTCTTGCACTCGGTTACAGCTCGCATACCATTTCTTTTTCACGATAAAGAATCTGACATTTTATATTATCTTGATCAGAGTAGTCTATATATTTTCCAGGTAAGTTTATGCGCACGCTGATCATCAATTTTCCTCATGATTGACGTTCATACTCGTCCCATCCGTTTTATTTGGTCAAATGATATCAAGACGTGAATAAAGATTGCATCGATACGTGATCAATATTGTCGTCAACATTTTTCTGACAACCTCAAAGAAACTGCGTGAAGGTCATTGATATTTTGCGCATTAAGCGAATGCCCGTAAATGTCAGTCATTGGCCAATATAACAACACAAATATACTCCCCCCCCCCATCCATTTTTACTGGAATTTTAAAGACTATTTGAAGGTGCGCATTAAGCAATATGCTGTAATTATCAAACTTGGATTCATTTCAACACCTAAAAACAACACGCCGCTTTAAATAAACAGACACTATCTTGCGATAATATTTCGGGAATGAATGGAAAAAGAATTACAGCTTTTGGAACCTTACAATTTGTATCGTAGAAACAAGTGCACATTAGGTGTATACCATTAGCAGAAGCGGTATGAAACATGATTTAAATAGTAACGGAACTGTAATCATGCCGGGATCCCCTGGTATTTTTCATCCTGGGAGCAAAAAATTGATTTTTCTTTCACCAACCATGGCAAGGTAGAAGAGGAAACTCAAAAAGAGAAGAAAAACAGATCTAAGACGCAAGGTGTCAGTGAGTGCCAACAACCTCATTGTCATCTGGCCTCCATAAAATTTCTAAATGTTTCGCACTTCCTCATGACAATTGATGTAGTCACAAACAAAGACAAAGCAAAAGTACAACATTCAACTATATGTTCGTTTCAATGATATAAGTCACAATAATCAGCTACAGACGATTTAACTCATGTTATCTTGTTTTGAAGTGTCAGGTCGACACAACATCTCACGATAATAACTTGGCTAATTTCCAGGTAAACGAGCCTAGAGAGCACCATAAAGCCGTGTGCTGATTTGTTTACCTTGGATGTTCTCCTCAGCAGATTGATTTGCAAATCTGATCAGTAGGATGGCTTGGATTATTTCCATTCACCTTTTTGTGAGGTCCTTTTATTCAAAGTAGAATGACATAATGTTGGCAATTCTCTCATAGGTTTGCACATTATTGTCACAGCTGGTGGTGACAGATTCATAAATTAATCATTTAAGGGACCGTGTTTTGGGCTCCACGGAACTTGCTTCTCTATATGAAACTATAAGCAGGAACTAGGATCTCCCGTGCAAAGCAAGAATAAACTCCTCGCCCCCAAAGAACGTGAGCAGTTCCCTATGATCATGACAACTTGTGCCCACACTTAGCATTTTTTACGTGGTCCAGTCCCTACGACAACACGGATTTTTGAATGACGACAGACCTCTGTAGTGCCAAGACTGGGAGTAACCTCCGTGGATCACTTTGGATGAGCACAAGCATGGACCTCTGTGTAATCGCTTTGTTAATTAAGTTAGTGATGATCTTTCATGTTTCCAATATTGGAGAGATTTTATGCCACAATTCCACTGTACATTTGCTGCTTTGCACAGTTCATCATAATTTTTCTGTTCGATTCGTTTTCATTGCCTGGTCAGCTAAACACAAGACTGTCACAGTACTCTTGGTTTAGCTGCAGAATGTTAGGTGCACTGTCTGCGCTGACTTCAGATCATATTAAGACTGGGTACACAATTATGTTGTGACAGTAGTATGAAAAGCTTTAAAGAACTGCATCTCCCTCAAAATTTGCCATGCAAAATTACACATACTAATCAATGTTTTTTTGTTTGTTGGTTTTTTGTTTGGTTTTTTTTTTTGCTTGTTTTGTTTTTTACAACGGATTGCTGATGAAATGACAGTATATTTTTTTTGTTCGAAACGAGCGAGACTCGAACCTGCAACCTTTGGCACCAGTCGCCCAGCTGAAGTGGGACACGCACATTTCCACTCGACCAAATCCTCATTTTCATAAAAGAATGGTTCAATGGAGGTAGTAATGTAAAAGGCTTACCATTTTAAAATGTAATTCTAGACCTGGTATGGCTTATATATATTGAGCACGGAGAAGAGAATTAGTCTTTGACACAGTGCCATATCAATTTTGCAAGTTAGGCATAAAAGTGATTGTTGAGAGTATTATCTCTCTAAATGTTTGTTCTGGTGTCTTGATTGCGTAAATTTTATCTGATTAAAATGTTAAATTGTTGAAGCATATATCATGTATTTTGTTCACTAATACAATGGAATATATATGTATATATATATATATATATATATATATATATATATATATATATATATATATATATATATATATATATATATATATATATATATACAAACCCAACATGTTGTATCTGCCTTTGAGTGCCACGCCAGCTCAAGCTGTAAGCACATGCACAAAAGGTAATAAACCATATTCATAACAGTTGCCAAACGCTGATGAACAGTTGTAGGAACATAATAACTGTCAAGTACAGACATATAATATCTGTGTGATACACTAGGTCCTAGAAGAGTTCTTCTTCCATTGTATGTAATCATATTGCATGATATTTCTCACGTTCTTGTGTTATATCTGTAAAATGGAAAGGTACAGTTGTCAGCGTTTTAGTAGACATCACAGAGGGTCCTTCATCAAGTTTTCAGCTCTTGGCATAATTAACAGACGCAGTAAGATACAAACACTTTGTCACATGCAATTTTCCCTCCTTTGAGACATTAATACATTGATAGACCACCAGATATTTACGACTACATTTATTGGGTATATAGGCCTATCTTTATCATGGTATGTAACTTTTATGGACAACCCCTGCTTTATATGGTCATTTTCGTCGCCCTTCCCTGAAGTGTTCTCTCAGGGGAGAAATAGTTGTATGTCTAAAGTAATAAGTGGCCTCCTACGTAAGTGTGATAAACCTCACAGCCACAAGAAAAAATAGCAATATGGACTAAAGTAAACGTCTATGTGATATTTCCTAACACTTTTTAGAAATGTCTGCAACTAAGACCATGTTGTGTTTTGCATCATGATCTCATCACACATGAAAGTATGACGTCAAGACAAACAACATCATTTAGCAGTAGAGCATAAAAAACTTTCGAGAAATTAAACTCTGCATCACGTTTTTTCCACATGTTAGAAGAGCCCTGATAGAGAGATTTGATTAAACAGGTTGATTAATTTACAGTGCCATGCCTCCACTCCTTTACCACCTATAGTACCCTTCATTACAAAGATAAATAAGAATAACACATAGTCACTTTCACTTATTTATTGTTCTATTTTCGCAAAAACATGAGGCAATTCACTGTGAGGAGTTTTTCCAGGTTAAACCGCACATGACGGTCTGTTGAATACAGATATTGGTGAAATTGTTATTCAAACCAAGACAACCTATAATAAATGGCATGTGTCCATAGGTAATGCATGAGTGCATGCCTTACTCCGTGGCATGTGTCCATAGGTAATGCATGAGTGCATGCCTTACTCCGTGGCATGTGTCCATAGGTAATGCATGAGTGCATGCCTTACTCCGCCGCATGTGTCCATAGGTTATGCATGAGTGCATGCCTTACTCCGCGCATCTCTGATTTGTGGAACAGTTTCACCCACACATCTTTGTCAAGTATGATGTATACAGCTTTTTCTTTGTTTTTTGTTGTGGTTATGTTTTGTTTTTGGTTTTTTTTTTGTTTTTTTTTGTTTGTTTGTTTGTTTTGTATTGTTTGTTTGATTGTTTTTGTTTGTTTGTTTTTTTGAGGCCACGTTAGCCACACTTGAACAACAATCCCGTATTGTAGTATATACGTTCATGATTGTAAATATCAGTTAATTTTTAAGAACACAGCATGATTCATGCACATGCGTGTTATGTATGATACACGAAGAACGGCCCATTTCTATAGTATGGACAAGCTATACAGACTTCATCTACAGTTATAACTTATAACCAGATGGTATTTCTAATATCATGCATCAGTTTATGCCAGTGGCTCTATCCTGGCGGATGATACCGGCACTAAATGTAAATACATGGCAAGTAGGCCTGCTGGTAGATTCATCATATCAAAGGTATAATCAACGTTGGTGCATCGATTCAGCGTCTTTAACAGTGCCATAGACTCCCATCAGATTTCAGCTAGTAAAACATTAGACCATGCACTTAGGAACTGGTTTTTATATCTGTTATGTTTCGGAAACTTCCTGTCAAATAGCAGTTAGTCCTAAAACGATTTTTTATTCTCCCTTGCAGTGACGCAAAAAACCAACCGTGCCTCAATGGGCAGAATGATAGTCCGTAATCCAAGGTGTGCCCAAGCATCAGGTGGAACTAACTTCTGTTTCAGTTTCCTTTTTGCACTGCCAAAACCAGCATCACTTACAGGAAGGTCATATGCCGTTGAGGAGGCTGTCAATCTGCAAAAAAATAAATTCATTGCCTGTGTCCACTCGGTAGTATCTGCTACCTCTTTGTCCACTGGCGTATGGCTCAATACTTTCACCGAGTTGAGACACGATTTTCTCACATACCTTATTATAGATACAGGTGTTTACCGGTGTATGGACGAAAACTTGTAAACAACTAGTTCAGGACAAAGTTTTAAGGCAATCTGATCGGTTAGCACTTTAAAATTTCATTGTGACATGATATAAAGACTATCGAATAAAATTGCATTTGATGGACTACTTTCAATAGTAAACCTACAGAAGTCACGGGACTACTATGAAATTCCTTTCATAAAAAAACTATTACTAACAGACGACATTGTTAACAAACAAACGGGATGGCGTGGTGCTGTGGTTAATAATTACCGTGAAATATTCATTGAGCAACACACTGCAGAACAGATTTCACATCCTCGCTGGCAGGCCGTCAAATATGCTTGTGCCAGTCCACTCTCCACCAGCGCCAGCTTCTCATGCTATTGGTCTGCTTTCCCAGAATTTCGACATAATGCCGTCGACATCAGCAGTACCAGTACGTGCACCTGGGCCATTTATAGACCATCGTTGACACCCTTCTCCAGCTTCAGTCCAGCGTTCCACCAGCAAACTCAGAAAGTGGCCGGTTTTTGTAATTGAACCATCACAAATATCTACATAAATAATTACAGTAACCCTTCTGTTCCTCTGCCGAGCCGTATTTGTAAACGCATCATTGCGTCAGACAGTGACACTGACAGCCAGAAATATTATAATAAACATGTGCTTTGTGACTGGACACAGTTCCATGCTAATTTCAGGACCACAGCTTGTGTCGCTTGTTTCCCTCGTTGCAGCGATAATTTAACAATGACAAACCGTCAACTTTTTGTTTTGCACACCTGCATGAATTATATTTATTAAGCGGAATAACATTACTTGTACATCGCATCAATTTTGACGTAAAATGTCGCCTCGTATTGATATGTGAGCATGTTTTAGGTTATTCGCCTAATAAAAATAACGACCCAAGTTGGAAACGTCTCGCTTCAGAGTTTTTTTTAATCTGTAAAATATACTTTGAAAGGTATGTGAGAAAAAGGAATATTGCATGGCTTGCATTTGGGAACGCGTTGGTGACACTTGTCGGTACATTTCTTGGTATTCGCTCGGTCTAACCTTGCGAAAACCGAAAAATGTCCCAACTCGTGTCACTAACGCGATCACGAATGCTTTGCCATGCAACATTCTATAATTCACACAGACACACACACACACACACACACACACCATTTTACACATATGATATCGGCTTCAACCTCACAGCCATTTGTATTTTTGCACGGCTAATACAATTACTCCCTGCCCATATGAGACAGCTTTTAAATGCATGGCTTGTGTAATTGAGGAAGCCACTCATGCCCCATTTAACTAGTGACCTCTTTTTATAGAAAACCTCTTGTAGTCACGTGACTAGTCTGGAATGCCATGCACAAGAGGGCAGTGTAAAAAGACTCTGAGCAGTGGTGGTGTATGAATAAAAATTTGTCTGCATGAAAAATCAGTCTCCCCAAAGAGCATCGTCAGAAAATACTCTGTCGAATCATAACATACATAGGTGATTACGTGTGAAAAAATGGGTATGTGGGAAAAACATTTTGCAATATAAATGCGGCTTTAGAGAATTGGGGATATGCATTTACCATATTTCTGGATGGATCCATCAAATCGCATACAATATATACATTATTGGAACAAAACATCCGGTATTCTTAAATTAGGATGTAGAGTTTTCCAGGGATAAATATCAGGACCTTCACTCTTCCTTATTTATACCAATGGACTGTATGTTGTCTGCTTATCGTGTTTTTATTTATTATTTCCCGTTGACATTCATGTATTATTTACAATCCAAATTATGATATTTTCTTAAATAATATTGATTTTGTTCTAAATCTAGTAATGTGGTCCCAGGCAAATAAAATATCTATCAGTTTAGGAAAAAGAAACGTTTTATTGTTAACCTCTTGCCAAAAGCTTGGTTTCCAAAAAATATACTTAAAGTAGTCAGGGGATGGAAACATTTAACTCATTCCACACCAGTCCCTGATTTTTCCATATATTTACCTAGATTTAAGACAACAATTGCATAATTAAATTCTTCATGATAAGAGTTTTCATTCAAGTACCAACATGCCTATATTCGTAAATCATTGGTCCTGGCATTGCCTGGCAAGTCATGTTGCAGCAAAGGCGGCTGCAGCATGACTTACCAGGCAGTGCCAGAACCACTGACCAAGACCTGTCACCATAGTATGGAATGAGTTAAGAGAGAAAAAAACGTCATGTTCCCCCTGAACAATTTTTCCTTGAGCTAAATGTTTTGAAAATTCAAGCAATTTTTAAAAATTTAAACTTTATGTTGACAGTCCAGCATAATATCAATCCCAAATTCATTAGTGACATTTGTACACTAAATGCAGATGTACATAAATATAATAGAAGATAAATACATGATATACATCACCCGATTTGTCATTCTAACTTATCACAATTTCCCTTAAAATGTCCTACAGCTAAAATATAGAATGGGATCCCTGTCCCATAACGAAACATGCCACTTTTACTGTGTTTCAAAAGAGAACTAGAAATTAGTGTTAAAAAATTCTGAATAATCTTTCATGTCTCGTTGATATACTACTCTCAACTCGTCAATGGCTATTCAATACTTTTATCTCAAGTTGTAAACCTGCACAGACCAGTAACAGATGTATATTGTTTTTCTTCATTACCATACTGTATCTGCATTTGTAATTGTTGGATGCACTATAGATATATCTGTATACCTGTATTTAAATAAAGCTATGGTTCGCATTTTGGACCAAGTCCCGGCACTCGTTGGGTAGTTTTTCGGTCATTGCTCAGTCGAATCTAGCTAACGCTGTGAACTGACCCCAGGTTGTGTCCCCACATTATCACCAACGCTTCGCATACAGGATTCTTTTAGTCACTTCTGACGTCATGCGATTCAATAAGCACGAAAAGTCTGAATTATTAATTTAGAATGCTCTGAACAGAAATGGTAACTTGGCCATGAATGGAGTTGCTTATTTCCATGTTGTTACGTGACACAACATTTTAAAATCGTAACAGTGATACGGATGGATAGAGTGGGATGGGTTTGTGTGATACACGAACTACCTTTAACTTATTCCATACCAGTCCGTGATATTAACGTATATTTACCAAGATTTAAGACGACAATAGCATATTTAAATTCTTCATGAAAAGAGCTTTCGTTCAAGTACCAACATGCCTATGGTCTTAAGTCAGTGGTTCTGGCACTGCCAGAACCACTGACTAAGGCCTGTGACCACAGTATGGAATGAGGTAAGCTTTTCCCGTGACGTTTAATGTATTGCAAAGCATGAAGTTTGCAGCAATTTCTATCTATGTTTATCTAATTTTGTATATGCACTTCCCTCGCGCCTTGGTTCGCAATTATTGTCAGAATTATCAGAATCACAAAGTTACACTTTATTTCCAGGGAATACCCATTCAGAACTTACCCACGTTCTAACATTCAGCTGCTCTGCTCGGCCTGTGTCTGTTAAGGCATGTGCATCAGTAATGGAATGCATACAAAGTGAGACGCCGATTGTAAAGACTACAAGGACTATCAGCAGGTAGTTTCCTTAGCATTTAATTGGGGAAGTATATGAGGGAGTTTTTGTTTCCTTTCCATACTTATCAACCAGAAGCAAAAATCTCATACTTTCGAGCCAGTTAAAACATATCTGGGCCATACAAAATTCTCTGATTTGCTTTTTGCTTATTTTTCTCAAATTTGAAGGCGTCCATATTACCCACAACTCTTTGAACTGTTTGCGTTTATAATGAGATACCACGGCACGCTCGGCTGTGGTGCGAGCATATTTTACGTGAAATGATGAAGACATGCATACATGGTTTTACCATTCTACAGACAATGCATTCTGAGATACGGATGATTGAATCAAGGAATGTTGGGTTGTAATTGATATTGTTAAGGACAGGGCCCTTTTTTGGGGGGGGGGGGTCCTGTCTGTAACAATATCAGTTACGACTTTATTAATATATAGAGAAATGTACACTTTACAAAAATGTAGGTTGTGTCAAATAATTTTATGTGGAATAAATTTGTTGCGGCGAAATTCTGGAATATTATTATACGTGCACACACATGAGATTGATCAGTATTAAATTATTTACTACAAGTTATTTTTACACGATTGACACTCACTTGATCACGATATAAACCAATGAAGACCACTTTGGACTGAAACAATATCACGGGATCATTGAAACATCTTATTTTGTTCCACAAGAAAAAGTGTCTGTAATGACTTAAATATTGTAGCAGACGTATTTCCAGCCGTGAATTGATTGCTAACAGGTGAGACCAACGATCACTACAATATGCAGATGCCTTCCCCCAGCTGTAAGACATCGCTGTATTCTTAATAGGACCAAGTATGTATCGCCAATACTTTATAATCCACGAATTGAATGAAAAACGGAGGCAGCAGCTCCAAAATTCAAGAGCATACATATCCCCCCCGCCGTTCGTGAATGGAGATGTTGCATTCTTAATGTCACATTGAAAGGGCAGATAATTGGCCCGTAGTGATTCTGGTAAATATCAAAAAAATATTGCGGCAATAATTGGATGTAGTTCTTATATTTCAGAGGGTAATAGAAATGTCGGTTGTAAACATAATTAAGCGGCCTCTTCAGACCTACATATCCTTCTCCCTCTAAATCTGATGTTCTCAGTTCAAAATCAAATGAAAATTCATCACGGTTATCATAATGATATACCCATTTTAAGTTGCATTTTCTAGTAAGAGTAGTCCAGACTTTATTTTTACGATCAAGTTTATCATATCGAAGTGAACTTAATGCTCTCTGCAAATCCGTGTAAGAATTATTAACGAAACGTAACAGAGGAAGACTTGGATAAGCGTGGACCTGCATTCCAAATTCGGAACGACAGTTTTGTGTTTTAATTTTAAGAGTCATGAAAATTGGCACCAATGTTTTTAATCCTTGACCGATCGCAAGGTTTCTGAAAGTAAAAGTTGTCACTTTGAGGCTGTGAACTACATCGGAAACAACGAGGAGTGTGCACGGCAATGGGCGTTTCGGATAGTAGAAAGCATGCGTTTCCCTAAAAACTGATATATAGCACGGGATATAGGGATTCAGTAGCGCGGTAACCATCAATGACTGTATCCCACAAGCACTTGCCACATATTCCATCTGTAATTCTGTGTAAATAGTGTTCTGAATTTGATCTGCGTATTGCTGTTTGCCTTGTGTTTCTGTAAAGCAAATGGGACTTTTATTTACAGATATTCTGCGATAATTTGTTTGCATGTCAACTGAAAACATTTTATTTTCAATGTTTGAGACGAAAATACAATGCTGCCAGAATGTCTCTAACTCGTCTGGATACTGAGAAAGTATCACGCATTGATTAATTCTCAAAAGGGGGCAGTATCGTCCTTGTGTCAGTAACCTGAATCTTTGCGTGTTATTTATCGGTAAATGATACCAAGAAAATCTGCCGAAAACATACAAAAAATTTGAGATGCCCTGGCATGGTGACAGTCTGACGAGCAAAGTAACAGACAATTCATAATCACAACAGAAATAGAAGACAAAAATAAGATGGTTTCCACCGGAGTTCACCATATAAAATTCTTTAGCAACATAACTTAAATATTGTAAGAAGTTACAAAATGGTCCAATTTTTACAGCATTCTCAAATGTTTCTCCATCATATATAACGATACTACCAGCAGAACATATGTTAACTATTGGCCCTGACCAAGAAATATTCTTTATCGTCATCTGAAGGTAAGAATAAGCTGGAGATGAGAATAGAAACGTAACGAGCGCAAATGGTTCATGATATTGTCCAGAGTACACATGTATCAGTCGGTTTGAAATTTGGTTTGAAACTGATATTTTTTTAGCATCAATTGGAGTTATTATTTTGACCATTATCACGATACGCCCGGCCCCGTACGTACAACAAATGCCTATTTTTGTGAAATGCGACTTGCATATAAAGTGTCGCTGGACAAATATTGAAGTATATTTCTCATATGATTCCTTGTTGATCATCAAATTGCAGTTGGGGTTTAAAAAGATATGAATCATTATGTCCTCCCTCGAAAAGACACTCCCCGAAGTAATTAAGTACCAGAACTTCCCTTCATCTGCCCTCAATACAAAATTAACCAACAAAGACTTCACGTTATACCATTCAAAATTGTGAAATGCCAGTCTTAGTCTATCAGTCGAAGAAACATAGGTAGTTACGGAGTGGGTGGTTAGCTTCCTAAATTGATAGATAATATCAATCATATCACTGACATTGCCCAGTGTGGGTACACGTTGAACATAAACAACCCACAACATGTAGGACATAGAGCACGCATCTATGTAAAGATGTCTACCACAGTGTTTACGAATAAATTCGCGTTTTGATTTTACAAACTCTCTCACACCTAAATATACAATGCGGCAATCTTTTCCTGAATAGAAAATGTCAGTGTTCCTTGAAATAACTTGTATTATCTTTGTTGCTGGTGCACGTATTTCCCAGACCAAAAAGCTTGAGTTGTGAATAGTAAGGAACGACTGCCTGTGGAAGATGATTTGTCCACACAGATTCGTTTTGATTCTACGTGGATCAAAACCTCTGAATATAAAACTCGTACTCCGACATACCTTGCAGCATCGCTTGGTTTTGAGTCCGTATTTTTGCATTACCACACAGATTACAAGTATCACAGGATGAGTTTTATAAGCTGTGTTCAGAGCATCTTGCAATACTATTTGTATCAACCGATTCTTACTGATAGCAGAACTTGTCTTTGGTGGTGTTGGCATTGCTTGAAACACAAAATTGACGAATTTTGATCTATGTGGAAGATTACAACAGTCTGCATAGTGAGCCTCTATGCGTAAATACATGGTATTTAATGTGGACACTAGAATGATATTTTTCATATAACTAGTGTCATCGAACAACACAACACCATCAGAACTATATGATTCTCTTACAGCCAGCCTAAGTTGGGGCATCTGTATGACAGGCAAATAAATATTTTTAGCAGAGTTAAATCCTACAAAATTGAACGCGGGAGGTACACTTCTGATTGTTAGATTTACCAACATGCTTGCATGTACATTAATGACAAATGATACACTGCCTCTTAGCCGGCAGTTGACACCCACATAGAAATAAGAAGGAACAAAAGCCACATTAAGAGTTGCACAGGGCAGGGTAGTCATGTTGTGTAGCGCATGTCGAAGATGAACTACTTCGAAAATTTTTGGTTTGTCTGCTGCATGAGTGAAAACACATTTTAATACCACATGTTTCGCCTGGCATAATGATTTTGACTGTGATATATCCCTAAGTTGGCAGATGTAAAGTAAGGCCATAAGATACATATTTATTGACGTTGATAATGGTCAACTCTTTCACTGCTAGATTTGTTGTAGGTAGACTCCGGACCGCTTAGTTTTCAGGAATATGAATAAATAAAATATCTATAGTATTTATAATTGATTGGGCAGAGGAAATCATAATGATTTTTTTGAAAGTTTTACAGTAATGTCCAAAATTATTCATCATCATAAAATAGATATATTTACATGAAATTCGACTGCAGTTTCTTTCCGTGGGCAACATGCAATTCAACTTCAGTTAAATATAGTAAAAAGAGTTAATAGAAAGTACCATGGTTCAGTAACCCACATAGCTGGTGATTATCAAACCCAAAGGCACAAATGGTACAATCCATTTTTATCAGCCTCCTTATTTCCGAATATATATATATATATATATATATATATATATATACTTTAAAAAAAGCATTGTACAAGGGAGTCGCTTCTGGTCTTTGTATTCCAACATCAGCTTATCTCGTAATTTAGATATTTACACTGCAAAAGTGATGATGTATTCTTTATTGCGAATCTTGCAGACTGGACTCAAAAGAGTTGGAGCAAAACCGTGATTTCCAATGTTTCGTCTTTTACATCGTATAGACACAAAAAGATTAATTGGTTGCATTCAGTCGGGCCCATAAAAGTTATTGTGAAATAAATAGTTGCATTCCTTACATAAACGAAACAAACCCCTTAATACTTTCTTGAATATATATTTCCAATCTGCCAAAATCTATCGTAATTTGTTTT
The DNA here is from genome assembly GCA_964020975.1 of Hermodice carunculata. NCBI lineage: Eukaryota > Metazoa > Annelida > Polychaeta > Eunicida > Amphinomidae > Hermodice > Hermodice carunculata. The sequence goes on along the minus strand of CAXHWN010001826.1, from coordinate 4,898 downwards.
GAATAAACAATGCATTTTTATTTATTTCTTTATCTTTTTTTTTGCACAAGAACCTATAACGTTTACAGCACGGTTATCCCAGGAGGGTCAATGGTTAAATATTTTGTTACATCCTCTTTACTCAACCATTCCTTCAGCGGGATACAATTACTGAACCAAGTGTGCCAGTGTTTCAACATATTTTGCAGTGAGGGGAGTTGTACATCGGGAATAACACATTCGCACCTCGTCGCACCTGTTTATATTGTAATTCGCAATTTTACCAGTGCACTATTTTTGTTGGTTATTTGAAAAAGATGCCAGGTATAATTTTGCCGATAAGACAATTCATTCATTACTGGGCGTCAAACAGATTTCTCACCATCACCATGCAGTTGTCTTTCGACTTTGTCTCTGTTAACTCTGTTAACAGGGCCATTTGCATACATGGGCAGCGTTAAACTGTAAGCTGGTCATTCAGTAGTTTGGACTCGTTGCGCTGGCTCAGTGGCAGTGGGCATTCTACCAACATTGACATCCGTAGCGAGAGATCAAGACGCGCAAGGACCCTCAAGAACACAAATATTCATGAGACAAAACTACTTATATATTTGCTATGTCATTTTATATTGGCATAAGGATTTGTTTGCCAAAGTAAACATTTTAAGAAAATCTGGTTGCCTTGCCCAAGGGCCACCTTTCTGCCAAAACATAATGGTAACATCATCTCTTGATTTCGATAGTTTTCACAATGTTTATGTGTCAAGCAGAGAAACACATGTTCTGAGGTTTAGTTATCAGTGTGACGTAGTGTGTGACATAATGGCGCAATCTTAAGTGATGTTTGATATCAGGGATCATGTGCTTATTCAATAAAACAACACTAAAAGGGCGATAACTTAAGCTGAAGTGCTGGCTGAAATTTTAAAGGAATTTGAAGGGAAAGCATATTAAAATAAGTTTTTTGTGTCTCAGTAAACCCCATTCTATTGGTTTAAAGGTGGCATCATACTCCCTGCGAACAATCTCCGTGTGCTGCTTCGTCACACAGTTCAGGTAAGGCCCCAATATCGTTCATGTAAAAGTAATTTGCGTCCCCCCAAAATAGCTACATCAACCTGCATTTCATTGGCTTAATGATAGCGCCAGACCCCCGCAACCTGCATTTCATTGGCTTAATGATAGCGCCAAACCCCCGCAAACGACCCCAGTGTTTAGTTTTGTTGCACAGCTCCAGTAAACTCTCCAATACGGCAGTCAAAGTAATTTGCTTCCTAGCATAACAGCTAAATTAACCTGCATTTTATTAGCTTTATACTGACATTATATCCCTTGCAAACGACCCCTTTGTGCTGTTTTACTACTTAGCGTCAGTAAGACGGCAATATCGTACATGTCGAAGTAATTTGCTTCTCCCGATGGCAAAACGTAAACAATAAAAAAAAAAAAAAAAAAAAAAAAAAAAAATAATAATAATAAAAAAAATAAAAAAAATAAAAAAACAGTGGTACTTTTGCTTTCATCACAACCTATTGTTGATATGGAATAGGAGTAACCGAGGAGGACGGTCAAGTCCATCCAATGGCCAAGTCCGCGCCAGGAGGGCAAATTTACCAACTCAGCCGTGTCGTTAATGGCGGTCGCTGCAGTTGACTTATGTAAACTTACATGCACAGATAAAAGTACATTACATCAACCACCTCCGCTTTTTTTGCACCTACCGCTATCGTTCTTTTGGCTTTCGCTTTCGTTTTCCTCCTTGATGGAAGATCCATTTTAATTTGTCACGAGATTATCATTTGACTATATACATGTGCAAGTTTCGTAAGAGTTTATGGCACATGTTATGTTTGTGGGGGGAACCCTATCTCTGCCTGTATGTCTTTCTCCATACATATTACAACTATCTAAATGAGAGTTCCAGAATGTTTTTCGTATATTTCACATTCTAACTGTAGTTTTGGACTTTGAAGTGAAGGTAAATGCCCGAGAGAGAGAGAGAGAGAGAGAGAGAGAGAGAGAGAGAGAGAGAGAGAGAGAGAGAGAGAGAGAGAGAGAGAGAGAGAGAGATGATGGCAGATATTACTATCTGCACAGTGCACCTTTATCTATATGGCTTCATGATTTGCGTACATGTGTTTCTTGAGAGAAACATTTATTCAATCGATTCTTTGTTTCACGATTTGAATTAGCACAGAATGAGAACTTACTGTTTTCAATTAACGTTAGAGGATGGTAAGATCATCGCTATACGCAAAGTAGAAAAAGTCATGTCGGCAAAAGTAGTGCCGCGTCAATGGATATATCAGTCCGCAATGTAATTCGAAGTTGTAGTTCATGGCCTTGTATTCATGAGGGAAGTGACGCAAAGGAAAAATCCTGTCTCTCCAAGGTTTAACCTTGCACCGAACGTAAATATTGGTATGCACACTACATGCAGGATTGGGAGCTGGGGTGGGAATTGGGAGCTGGGGTGGGGATCGGATGTGAATGGAAGAATCGACACCGTCTTTGCTTAATGTGTTGTCCAGGAGCATTCTGTCTTTCGGTAAATTTTGAAATTATCCCGGATTTAGTAGTCTGCATTCCAACATATTCCTGCCACAAAGGCTATCAGTCTAGTTTAATGATCATTCGTTCATAGAAAACATCCAATTTATTGTTCAAATCTTTTAGTGTGGCACAGAATCTAGATTATTCAATAAACAAAATTCGATTTTGTCGGTTTCAATATAGGAGTTTGAAAGGTATCTTTCATGTCGACTATTCTGTCTAAGAGCTAGTAATATGGTTAGCTCTTTTTCTCCTTACATAAATGAACGTCACTTGAAGGTTTCAATTTTAGTCTTTACTAATTTGGGCTTTGCCGTGACCCATTATCAATGCCGCCATCTGACATTCCACCACTCGGAAACACGCAAAGAGCTAATACACATACAGCGCATATGAAATTCAATAACGAGTCTGAAGATTTCTGTTAAATTAGCTTTATACAGTTATGTGCGACATATTTATTGCATTAGTAACGGAAAGCATTCAACACATTATAACTAAGGGCCCGAAAGACAAGCCACAGAAATATTCACCTTTGCCCTCACACAACACCGGTCTGTTTATTTAAATTATCTGTCTTTAAACGTAAATGCAACTAAAGTTCTTGCTAGCTCGTAGCATACAACAATGAATAAAATATGTACCATATGGACAATACATGGTAAATTATACAAGTGAAAGTTGTAAAAATAGAAAATCTGTGTTATGCGTAAAGACAAACTATATACAAACCTACACGTCCCCCGTCACACTAGACTCCGGGTGAAACACGTTTTAGAGACACAGTTGCAATCGAAAGCTTCAAAGTGTCTTATAATTACGTTAAAATAAATTTCATTTCCTACTGCATCATACATAAATCACTTTTTGGAAGACTTATTAAACAGGGGTTTTCCAAAATAAGATTAAAAAAGGTTTTTCTTAACTTTAAAGATAAATATCAATATGTTCTACAGAAATATCATGTTGATTTATATGACCATATTAATAAGGTATTTTCTGAGTGTGAGTAAAACACATAGAAATATGTTTATGTATTTTAATGTTGTAGCTGAGATTGTTTTACCATGAGCTTGATCGAACTTTCAATACTGGAACATAAAATTTATTATAATTACAACAAATATAAAATGAAATAAGGACCATTTAAGTTCTCAGGCATCATGTTGAACAATACAGGCCTTCTATTTTCTCATCCTTTTGAATATAGTGACAAAATGTAAGGAATACTTACTCAGCTGGTGTGAGTAATATTTTTGTAACGAATTTTAGGCCTATTGTGCTGTTTTTTCTAGTGAGAATGGAACATGGAAGAACTTAACCATGTTTCATAATAAATATAATATTAGTATCAAATTTAGTTATCCTTTGTTCACGTGGAAACTTTTTTGGTGTTTAAATTCAAATTTTGACATGTTACGCAATTCGAATGTAAAAAAAGTAGTCTGACTTAAAATTCTTATAATGTTCCAGATTCATAAATATCTCAAAAACGATGTATGCCTACTTTACTCTTTTACTTTAAACTTAGCTGAATGACAAGTCGGGAGAACTAAAAGGTGATAGGCCTAACAAGTCTCTTTTTATTTTTGGCAGAAGAAATGAAATTTGTGTTTTGGGTGGTTAGGCCTATACATTTTGGAAAAGGAACTAGTGTCTGCAGTTAATGATGAATATTTCTAAGGTTGAGAGGATTGGTTTAAAACCACCAGTTGCCTTTTATGGGTGACTGCCTGCCTCAAGTCAAGAATGAAATTTGTTTCTTCACATTGGTATTGGAAAAGAAATGTTGATGCTTTGGCAAGTCTGAAATCTCTTTGCCGTCATTGTTGGGTTTGGAATTAATGAATATGGATCATGTGTTTCTGTACTATTAATTGTCCTGTCATTCTGTACTATTAATTGTCCTGTCATTGTTTGGATGATGTCTGTGAACTATGGTCAGGTAATTCCCATTATAACTGTACATTAACATTAAGGGCTAAATTTGTTTTAGGCCTACTTTAAATGAATGAGTGTTTTTCAAAGTGGGAGGATTGGGATCCCGTAAAACTGGTTTAACCCACTGCCAATATGTTGGTAACCTGTTCCAAGTCAGGTAGAAGATACTCTCATTCGTTTAAATCTCATTACTGTTGGTCATGGATCCTTCTCACGACGAACACTGGCATGTCTTACTATTTCGTAAATGATCCTGAATCTGACAAGGTTAAACTGGTATTTGGTTTGGTCTCATCACTGTCATTGAAAACTGTTATCCACTTCTCTTTTCATGGAACCCTTATATATTTGGTACCAATTTGAACATTCAGGCATTTTCTGCACATATTGCAGTGCAGTAAGTGTTCCAAGTGTAGTGAAACTGA
>CAXHWN010001825.1:0-13000 GCA_964020975.1 Hermodice carunculata | reverse complement strand
TCTTGCCAAAAGGCAGTACCGCCATACTGTTCTTATGAATGCACGCTTGTCTACGATTGACTGCATGTGTACTGTATGATATATCTTTGCGATTACACCACAAAAAGTAATATATATATATATATATGCCAAAATTTCAACACACACACACACCGGAGTCCCCACGGACACATATTCAAGTCGCCATGCACATACTGGTAAGAGCTTAAGTTCTTGAATGTTCAGACACATGTCTAGTCAGTCCTTGGAGAAATATGCCCAGTTCCTCTATGTGTCCAGTTCTACCCCCCCCCCCCCCCCCCCCGAGCAAATTATGGTGTAGTTTTAATCTTGCTGCTGAGTTTACTTCAACAACAATCATTAGAACTTTATCAAGAGTAGCATTAAAAAAAATATGTGTATAAAGGTAAAAGTTTATATACACAGCACTATTGTTCCACTTGCCCATGAATGAACTGACACTTTCGACATATTTATGTTGATTTTAGCTGCTATTTAAGTTGTTTAACCTTTCCCGGTCAGAGTAAGAAGACTGAGTCAATAGCTTTCCTCAGCATGGATTAGGCACATTGCTAATGCACCCACACTGCAAAAGGGAAATCTACTGACCTAAGGCAGTTTATTGTCATTGGGCTCAGTAACCCTTCCATCAAAAATATTTTCTAACAGCAAAAAAAAACAAAAAAAACTGAAGCACACACTCTGCAGAAGATGACACTGTACATCTGGGTGCTTTTGGATGATTCAAACAGGAGAGTCTGATTTATGAGTAAGGGGAAAATACAAATTATCAGTGATCTTGATGATACATTTCACAGCATACAGTACATTCAGAAAATGCCAATGCTGCAAGATCAAAATTGTACAAAGATTTTAAACCCTCACAAATATGTATCATGGACCTACTTCCTTAAAACAATCTTGCCAAAAGGCAGTACTGTCATACTGTTCTTATGAATGCACGCTGGTCTGGGACTGACTGCGTGTGCCCAATCTTTTATTGGGAACATACATACTCATGAGAGTGGTACAGTGGTCCCTCCTTTGAGAGACCACCCCTACTGCCATCCAAAAGATGGTCACATAAAGCAGGTGGTCCCTCAAAGAAGGTATAAATAACATGAAAAGTACTACAGAAAGACCTGACAATTGTCTCTCGAAGGAGGTGGTCTCCCAAAGGAGTGGTCTTTCAAAGGAGGGACTACTGTACTGCTATAATGTCATCACAAGTGGTCACATACAGCAGGTGGTCCTGAAGTGCAGGTACGTTAGAAAGGAAATAAAGCAAATGGGCTTTGACGACTGCTTTTAAAAAGATATCTGTTCTCATCATGAAGGAGGTCTTTGGAGCAGGTACATGTGTCACTGAAGTTGACACAATGCCTGCCTTCACCATAAACAAAGTATGCAAAACAAAAAAACAAAAAACAAAACAAAAAAAAATAATATATAGCGAACACACAGCCTTATCAAAAAGACAAAAATCCAAGCTTCATTGGACAATCATTCCAGCTCTGAAGGACTTGAAGATATTAACCCTTTTCCCCCTTAAATCCAGCCCAAATCAGTTGGTAACATTTCCTTGGTAGGGGTTGGGTGCTAAGTGCCCAATCCATGCTAAGAAAACCTGCTGAACCAGTCTTAAACTCAGTTTTAAGTCAAGGGGGAAAGGGTTACTTAAAGGCCATGTAAGCTCACAAACCCTATATCCAGCACCAGACATATTTTGCAGTGATGGCTATTGCTCTGATTAATATTGTCACACCATTGATGTATTAATATTGTCACACCATTGATGTATGCATCAACAAATACTTTATTCTCAAAATGAAAGTTTCCAAACAATGGTACACTCTACTAGGTGTTATGGAAATAGGCCTAACAATCCCGTATTGTGCTCAGCCTGTTCCATGTTGAACAGATGGTCATTGCTATTGTTATTTTTTGCTGATGTATATGTTGAATTTATGCTGGAGCACAAAGGAAACAGTGTTCCTATGTCAGATGTTGTTGTGGTGGGCGTATCGAACTCTTTTTTTCCCAGTATGCCTGTTCATGTGAGGCCTATTTCAGTCGCAAGGTGGGGGGGGGGGGTGTATCATTTTTGTTGTTACTACTGTAAACTGCTTTATTTTCACATGTTTAAATTTCATGGTTTTGTATTTTTGACATTTCACTAGTCTTTATTTCACTATTTTGGGCATATTTCCCATTCAAACCATATTAGAATACTACTTCATTGGGTTTTTATTTTCATAGTTTTGTGCCATCGGTGAAATAAATGAAAATACAAATACAGCAAAATTAAAGCAATTTACATTATTTGCTGATAATAATAACTGTGTGATGGGAGTGATAGAAAACCCCAATACATTTCTATCACATTAATGCTATTCTCCTTTATCTGTGAACAAGAGGGACTCGTGTTAGACTGTCCTGGTTCCCAGCCATTTTCTAAATGAAATAGGTTTAAACCATTTCTATTAGGTGTTATTGAAAGGCCTCTCAACTTCTTTTACCAGCGGGACATTCATTTATTGGGCTACATAAGAAGATACTAGTCTGTTATTTACGTTGATACAGTTACCTCTAGCAACAATTCTTGAGCTGCCAGCATCCAGAAGTACGACCCATGGTGCCCAAAAATAGCCAACTTGACGTGTTCTATGCCACAGGCATTGAAAGGCAACAGAGGGTTAACGGAGAATTCATCAATTGAACTGACACCTGAGTCAGCCATTTGCGTAATATGGAAATGGCAAAGTGACATTACGAATCAGACAAAACTCCATGGGGAGGATACTGAAAGACCAATCAGGGGGCATAAACTAAGTCATGTGATTCACTGGTGTCAACATCAGCACATGCTTACAAGTGCTCACAACTGCAGGGAGGACCATTTCAGCATGACTGCCACCCAACTGTTTCAGTGGGTTAGCACCTTGATGGCCGTTCTTCATCAAACTGAGATGGTTCCCTTGGCACATCCACATATCTAATCACTAAAATGAAGTAAAAGTATCATCCACAGTACATGTTTTATGCGGCTCAATTGTTGATAAACATCATGATCAATTTTACTATGTAAGGTAGCATATGTTTGTCATACATAGAGGGTTGACTCCTATTTATGAGGGCCTAAAAATTTGCACGCCAAGCACAGCGGATCTCTATATATAAACATGCAATATAAATTTAGTAGTGAATATTTAAAAAATCCTGACGGCTTTGGGAAAGAAGTAGTATGTTTTGAGAACATTTGTTTCAAGGTGGTTCGGCCATGCCCTAGTCAACTAAGGCTACGACCCCCCCTTTGGGCTAAATAAAGTGAGAAGTATTCATATAAACCAAAGCAAAGTATACATTTCTGGAAAGGCCATGATCAACAGATCCTAAGTATACTGAAATTATGATCCTTTAATATATTTGTTTTTTAAACATGCTCTTCTTTGATCGGCAATTGGGATGTGACATGGATATACAAATGTGTAAATAAGTTGTTAGTGGTGTCAATGAAATTGTAATCTGCTTTCACTGAATTACTCCCAACAAAAGTGGCTAAAAACGTGTCCCATAGATTTTCTTTATTGATGTTTGTTTTGGAATTACGAAGGACTAGATTCCCCACACACAGAGAAAACAATTCTATTGGGATGCTTTTTTGGCCACAAATGTGGCCAGTCTGAAAACAGTTTCCAGTTTCATAAAAACCATTAAGAAGTTATTTCCACTTCAGTTAATCCATGCCGTGCTGTGCTTTCTGATAAAGAAAATGGTTGTTCATACAACAATTTAAATCAAAGGGTTACAATTTTAATTTGTTTGCAGCTTATTGATCAAGACCTTTCCAAAAATGTCACTTTGCTTAGGTTTATATGATTACTTTTCACTTTAGTTAGCCCAAAAGGAAATACATGTAGTAGCCTTAGTTAGCTGGGGTATAGCAGCGCCACCTGAATACTTGCTAAGTTTGTAAACATCAGAGACATCCAGTCTCCATGCAAAAAGGTGTTTGTTTTAATGCAAGTGTGTGTAATGTTTCTTCTATCCTGCCTCAAGTGTGGTAGGAAGCAAATTGCTTTGAACAAGGCTTCTGCCACTTTACTCTGCACCATGTGATGCATACAGACTACCGACCTACATATTGACCCCTATCAGTGATGCACGCTTAAGGTACAGAGTAATGCAATTTCAAAATTATCGCTCATACATGTATAGATGTATGTGCATATATATATATATATATATATATATATATATATATATATATATATATATATATATATATACACCATTCATCGATCCTAATAGTGGCAGATGCCCTAATAGAAGAGTGCCCCCCACTTTCAATTCAAGTGGTCTAGATTCAAAATCAAGATCTTTCCTGTAATTTAGCAAAGATGAGACTTCAAAATGAAAAATTAAATGTCATTGCAGTATATTAATGTTTACCTAACACCTCAATGAACTGTACAGCCTTCAAAACCTTCCATCAAGAAAAGTACTTATTCCATAGTCCCGCGAAAACACTACAAGATCTGGCAAATCTTTGCATCAGCACGGTGTGCTACTATTAGGATGAATACGGTGTGTGTGTGTGTGTGTGTGTGTGTGTGTGTGTGTGTGTGTGTGTGTGTGTATATATACAGGTTATCATCCAGAAAACGACCCGAGCAGGAGATTAAGCCATGCATACTAACTGAAAATACAAATTGGTTTGACATGTGTTATCAAATGTTACATCATGAAGGATACCACATGTACCCGCCCACACACTATAATGAGAAGATAACAGTTGGTTTCCATTGATGTTCTGGTGCAAAGCAAGATGAATCTGTCTTAACAGTGTGGTGACGATGGTGTCTGTCATGATAACTCTGTCCAGTCCTGATGTCATGACGTGACCTTAAGTCTGTGCATATATGATACTTGAAAGTGTACAAGATTATTATTACTATTATCTTCTTAATATGGGATAAAATCATCACAAAAGGATTGGGGTTTACAAAAATACACAGTAGTTAGCACACAAACCAATTTCAACTAAGTGGTCCTGTGACCTTGAGAAATAAGTCAAGGTCACCAAAATACAATCCTGACCCAGATCTCATCCCGCTCCATAATTCTGTCAAAGTTGCATCCTGTTTTGACGAGGTCTTCAGTATTTATCATACATAGAGACAAGTGACTGGTCATGTGACCTTGAAAATTGGGTCAAGATGACCCAAATATTGAAAAAATTGAGCCCTCCACTTTGGAAGCATAGATCATTGGACTGCCTGAAGGGAGCCAAATTGAGCCCTCCACTTTGGAAGCGTAGATCATTGGACTGCCTGTAGGGAGCCAAATTGAGCCCTCCACTTTGGAAGCATTGATCATTGTTCAATTTAGGTGTGGCTGTATGATACTAATGCGATAGGATTAATTATAACTCCATCACAAAGGGCTGTCTGATGTTTGTAAACAATAACACAACAGTGTGCTATTGATAAGGTCTAAACTTACTGAAAAAATATTACCTTTGTTAATGTTTTCCACTCAAAACATGGCAAGGCACCTGCATGTACATGTGTAGATGCCATCTACTTTGCCCATTTTTCTTAAATATAATTTCTTCTTTCAAACTTTTGTATGAAGTTTGCACAAAATGTTCTGTAAAATCATGTGACCAGGTCCACAGGCAACAGCTTCCTTATCACAATCTGGATGCAATGCACCTACAGGGTTCCAAGGGAGCCTCTGAATCAGTGTTTTAATTTGACCAAGTCAGGGTAAAAGAATATTTTGGCAAGCTTGGGGGAGTGTGCTCAAAGAAAGTGGAGAGTGAAAACACACAGTCATGTCTGACCTGAAGCCTTCTCCCATCAGCCTCTTCCAGCAAACCACAGTAACCTAAGTGCATCTTCATGTTATTTTCAAGTGGAATCAAAACATGTTAAAGCAGAGATTCCATATGCCATTTGCTTTCAGGTCTTTCTTTTTTTGCTATTTTTTTTTTTTTTTTTTTTTTTTTTTTTTTGGCTTCAGTGGGGCAAAGTATGTTCCTCTACCACAGAAGCAACTATATTTTGTACCATAGCAACCACATTTTAAGGCCCTTAAACCCACCACTTGAATGCTGATGCATGATGATAAACTTACAATATATCAACAAGGCACTGACTCTTGAGTATTACTTTGTATAAACTCACCCGAGGCTACAGACAATGGTCTTAAAATATTTAATTTTACCATTGTCAAAGAATCTTTTCATGAGCAACTCAAGTGGTCTTAAACAGGCCATTCAAACCAAGTCCATGGACTTCTCACAGCAGTGCAAAAATGGAGGCACCTGGGTATTGTTGAAATTCTGCTCCTTGTTAATGTAGTGAGAATTCAACATGATTATGAATTGCATACTTTCAATATTCAAGGGCAAAAGATTCCAGTCAGACATACCATGGTTCAACCAGGGTATTTTGTTTGCAAGCCAGAAAACATATGAGTTAGCGCCATCTACTGGCAAGTGACACTGTGATGGTCATGCATATATATGTACCAACAAAAAGTACATATATGCTACATCCTGGAGTTTTCGCATTTTTAGTGTTTCCTTCTGCAATTAGAGCACTGAATGCCCTTCTTCATTAAGCCTATCACTTTTGCAGTAAATTTGCGGTCACTGTAAACAAACATAATTAACACTCTTACTCCAGTTCTGGTGATATACATGTACGCTTAATGGGAATGCAACTTGTAGTGCTCTAGCTACATTGTGTGAATTCTATCACCATGAGGTAGATTATAATGTATCTATTTCCAGTGCACTTCGATTGATAAAGTCAACAGACGATGTGTTGTAGATGGCGCCACTGGAAACTTAAGCTTCATATATAGCTGCTTACAAGTCAAGTCAGCTGGTGTCACAGAAAAATGGAGTTCAACAGCAAATATAGTGTCACATATGATTTACCTGCACAAATATCCCCTAGTAAGTGCGCATTTTTTCTTTCCTCTTCAAAGAAAATAATCAATTTTTATACGTCTTTTAATGACATAGCATATCAGATCACAGATCAAGTTCACCAGGTCTTAGGAAAAGCAAAATAAATGGAGTAATGTAATTTATTCAGTCTATCAGCTGTGAATGAAGCCTGTACTGAATTTCCCAGTGGCACTGGCAGCTGTAATGTTATTATAATCCTTTGCACTCATCTTCAGATACGTCTCATCCTGTCGATAGTCATCATTAAGATTAGCCCTTTCCCTGTTAGAGCAAACAGTCCACAGCTCCTCTTGGCAGGGATTACACACTACATCCCTCACCAATAGCACATTAACCTGCTGACCTGGAGCATGATATTATTTTAGACAGTGGCCTACACTACTCTCATTCTGTACATTTCTGTTCATTTCTGATAATGAGTAAATTTTGAAACGCATTTTTTATCACATGTGGACACTTTGGGTCATTTAAAGAAAGGGTTAATCAGTTATGAAAGCTTTAATCAAGCCCACAGCCAGATGCTGTCCTTTATATTAACCACATCCTCCCGTACCTTGTGGTAATGATACTTCACCTGTTAACCTTCACCCTGCAAGCCTGTAGCCTACTTTTTGAAAGTGGGAGCCACTTCTTCACAAGAAAATCTGTGAAGGAATGCCACAGGCACAGAGCCAGGTCAGAGACATTCCTCCCCAACCCACCCACCCCCTTTGGAAATTTTTGAAAATTGGTGTTCAAATATGGCTTTTCCTGCATTCTGGGGATGTTTGAGAGTGTTCTCCACCTATGCTCAAATGCAATACATATACATTAATTAAATAAAGGGTGTGCTAGATGGGAATGAGGGGTTTGTTTGAAAAGGCAGGGGCCCGAACCCCCTTCCATTAAAGGCCTTCTGCAGCACAATGAACTGACCTGTACACTGTGGTCTACAAACCACTTCCAAAAATAAGAAGAAATGACAATGATTGACTGTGGCTTAATAGCATGCATATTGGGGATGTTATCCATACCGTGGGCCTGGCATGTGCAAGTCAAATATATAATTAGCTTCACTTTTTTTTTCTGAACAGCAAAGGTTAACACTGCTGTCCATCAGTGCACCATTCAGATTGGCAGCACCAAGCTCCCATTTACCTATACCAACATGTACAGTGGTACCTGCCGTATGTGGCCACATCTTCTGCCAAGAAAATGTTGCCACATACAGCAGGTGACCTGTCACCACAGGTAAATTTTACAAAGAAATTGACTCCTGTGTCTGAGCCTAGTGACCACAAAAAGCAATGCGGCTGCTGACGGCAGTGGTTGCATACAGCAGGTAGCACTGTACTTACATTTACCATATCAGCGGCAGCCATCTAGTACAATACTGGTATTAACCATCTGTTGCCATAGTAACTATAAAGAATCTATCTGTAACACTATTTAAATTAGGCAGTAACAGCAGTGCAAATACCAAAGACGGTATCTGACATCCACTTGTATGTATGCAATATGCGGATGCCAAAATTGTGGTCTTCTTGTCACTGGAGCCACACCAACTTCACAGCGTATTGATCAGGTAGATAAGCACTCAATTAGCCCACTAATATCAATGAGGCATCATTATCATGTGGAATCTGACCACATGTGTGGTGTACATGTATCAGAATTTGCCCAATTTATTCAGTCACCATATATCATATTCATCCTAATAGTAGCACATGCCCTAATAGAAGAGTGCCCCCCACTTTCAATTCAAGTGGTCTAGATTCAAAATCAAGATCTTTCCTGTAATTTAGCAAAGATGAGACTTCAAAATAAAAAATTAAATGTCACTGCAGTATACTAATGTTTATCTAACACCTAAATGAACTGTACAGCCTTCAAAACCTTCAATCAAGAAAAGTACTTATTCCATAGTCCCGCAAAAAACACTGCAAGATCTGGCAAATCTTTGCATTGGCACGGCGTGCTACTATTAGGATGAATACAGTATATATATATTATATGCATGCTGATTCAGCAAAATTCCAGGATGATCATTGCTGAGTAATCAAATTACCTGTAACCTATATTACTTCAAAGAAAATGGACTACCCAGTATCATGAGTATAATGTGTCCAAAATCAATTTTTGATGATGTACTAGTTCTTCAAGTTGAAGCTAATCAGTGCAAAATCTAAAAACCATGTGACCAATGTTTTATTTTTTTCCTTTATTTTTCAATCTAGTCACTTATTTTTCAACAACTGCTTTATAAATACATTCCTTTTTTATTCTGAAGTGACCTGATATTTGGTGATCATTGCATTCTGACAAGGAGGAGGATGTCCAATTTTTAGACTTGCCCTCAAACATACTTTCACTGAACATCTTTATCATTCTGCAAGGAAAATCATACACTGAAAATGTACTGATAGATGCTCCTACCCCAGAGTGCCTGAGACTGTCTTTCATTACAGTGGTCTCTCAAAACAGGTTTCACTGTATTGCTTCGGACTGCTGGTCAATAAGTGTAACTACTACAGTGAAACCTCATTATAACGACACTCAGATATCCAACATATTCAGTATAATGACACAAATTTTCATGGGAAAGGTTTATTTTCTTTGTTATTTGACTCGTTTATCTGACATATTCAGTTATCTGACACACTTCTTCAGGAATAAATGGTATCATTATAATGAGTTTTCACTGTACAACTACTGATTTTCACAGGTAAATTTTCCTGGTGTTGAACTTCAATTTAATGACTTCTGTGCTCCCAATTTGCTGTAGTTTGCATGCGACAAGTTTTGTTTTGAAATGACTGATCAGTACCTCCAAATTATATATCAGTGGCTCCATACATGACACATCTATCTGGACCAAATATTTTCATTTCCAGATAAACGGCCACCACCTGTATGTCAAGTTCAGCAGGAGCCAAAGCAGCCATGAGTGAATCCCCACATGTGATGGCACAAAAGACAAAGCATGCAACCAAGACGAAGGCAGCCGAGGAGAGGAAGGGGCCCCGGAGGTCAGTGTCTCTTGAAAATCTCTGTGCATTCACAGACCTACAAAGAGAGGCCGATACCATTTTTGAGAACCTGTGGTTATGTTTGGCGTTGCCTGGCTGGAGACCTCATCGTCAGAAGGGGCCTTACCAGCAGACCAGGTGGTTTCTTCGGGTTCCAAGTGGCAGTGACAGTGATGCGTCTGCCAGGGACTGCACATTAGACTCAGACAGCAAGGAGGATAATACCTACAGAGGTTTGGATAAAAATAGAGATAAGAAAGCAAACATTAAATCAGTATGTATGCATAAGTTATGGGATAATGTTGTTGAAATGGAAATCAGGCCTCATGCAAAACTCAGTCCGCAACATGTTTCAAAGGCCTTACATACAAGGAACTGAGTGTACATGTACCTCTATTCAACAGTGGGGTTTGTGGAGGCTGTGGACAGGGAGTTCAAGTCTTAATCACAGATCAAGGCTTCGTTACTAAACAGCACCTCAAACAATTGATGTATGCCTTCATTACTAAACAGAACCTCAAACAAATGATGTACGCCATTGTTACTAAACAGCACCTCAAACAATTGATGTATGCCTTCATTACTAAACAGCACCTCAAACAATTGATGTATGCCTTCATTACTAAACAGAACCTCAAACAAATGATGTACCCCATTGTTACTAAACAGCACCTCAAACAATTGATGTACATCATTGTTACCAAACAGCACCTCAACCAATTGATGTACACCTTCATTACTACACAGCACTGCAAACAATTGATGTACTCCACTTCCAGTTACAACTGTAATGCAGTTCTGGAGTACTATGCGGCAGTACTGAGATAGAACGTGGTAATAGGAGCTGGGGGGAAGGTTTCATGGACAAAGAAGCAAGAGTATCGCACTGAATCTTGGGTGTCAGGTAGTGTTGTTAAACAAGGGTCTGCAGGAAATGGCGCATCTCAACAACAAAGAGTCTTTTTCTGTAAACCATTCCAAAGCAGGAAATGCAATAAGTCAAAAGAGCATTCTGGTTTTGTAGGAGGTAAGAACTGCACTGTTGGGCATTTCTGTACCACTTGTTTCATAGTAGATAAGAAAACAAGGATCTCATCCCGAGTCAGACCCTGAGTGTAAGTATTACAGCCAACCTATCATGGACATACGAGACATTAAGTCCAAGGACTGACTAGATGTAGGTAGTGCAGTAAGCACTCACGTTACAAGGACACTGGTAACACGACAGCATGGTTTACTTAGTACCAAACTGGTATCAACCAGTGTTAAAAAGGTATCACAATCCCACACGGTTAATCAGTGTACAGACATCTCACAAGCAGGGAGAGTGCGTAAAGGCCACAGCAGTGGCAACAGAAGAGATCATAAGCAGAAGAATATATCAAGGAGCCGCCATGGCTGAATGGTTACGGTCCTCGCTTTCTGTGCAAGGGGCATGGGGTTCAACTCCCGGCCAATCAAAAGGGATTTGTCCCTGGCGCTTCACATACAGTGACCACTTAACTGTTCAAAGGCTTAGCAGGATTTGTTCAAGTTATCTGTGCCTGATTATGTCAGCACAGGCTGCAAGTCTCCTGACTCAGTAGTGGCTGCTATAAGAAATGCACACACAACAGGTCCCAGCACACACGTGTGTGAATGGTTGATTCAGTGGCGCGAACAATAGGGCCGTGGGAAAGATCAGTATCAGCTTACCAGGTTTATACCCTCTATAAATAAGGTCTACTTCTACTGCTAATAGTTGTCTTAACTTGTGAAAGTACACTTAGGTATGAAACTGTTACCCTCACAGACCAAACCCCTGCATCCAGACCTGTAGAGCATAAACTAATGGTAAACAGCAGTAATTGGGTAACAAGTAAGACTGGTTTTACACGTAACCTGATAGTAAGGTGTTTAAAACATTACGGTCTCAGGGATCATAAACAGGAGGATATATCAAGTGTGACAGGTGCACAAGGTGGAAAGCTTGAAAAATTTACCCGTGTAAGGTGTAACGAAGGCCAGGTAGATGGCTTCAAAAGAGTCGATAAAAGTATAGAGACTGCTGACATAGTCCAGGCCAACATCCATGGTCCACCAAGTGGTAACACTGTACAGTGTGGTAAAATCCAGTGTAACAGTCAGTCAACTCCCTATGCTACCTCAGCTTCAACCCGTTGTACAAGTTCGAGCTCTTTCAAGCGGTATACATGTAGTTAGAAAAAAAAAATGATGCGTTTTTCTCAAGCGGCCTGTGCTGAAGTCTTGCACACTTACAGCAAAGTAGTGGCATCGAAAGTACCCAGTTATATGGGTTGTCATATCCCGGTCTCGTCTGGGCTGAATATCGAGTTATAGAGATGTTCTTTGACCTTGCATGTTTATTCGGACCTCCAAATGTGTCAGTTGCTAGAATAAGGTTTTCCGGTGGGTTATGTCGCATCTTGGTTAACATGTTCATCAAGGCATAACCATGGCAAAGCTTACACCTTTGTCAATCAGGTGGATGCCTTTATTGAGGAGAAAGTGAGACGTGGAGTCACTATGGCCCTCTACAGGATAGTGACTTGTCGCTCCAAATGTGTGCTTCCCCCATAAGTACCACAGAAAAGAAAGATTTCACAAAGCACAGGATCATTCCAGATCTTTCTTGTACAGGAGGAAAGTCAGTCAATGACGGCATACCTAGGGAAGTATACCTGGGGATAACATGCAAGCTAGAGTTCCCCTCTATTGACAGATCGCATGGTTGAGCTTGGTCCTACCTGTAAGTTATACAAGCATGACCTGGCCAGAGCATACAGGCAGATCCCAGTGGATCCAGGTGATGTACATCTACTAGATTTCTACCGGAAAGGAAAAACTTATGTTGACAGGGTTCTGGCCGTCAGACTGCGTTCAGTGTCCATGTGCTGTCAAAGTAAAACAAATGCAGTCGCCTTCATGCAGAGACAGGTGAGTTTTTTCATTGCCAACTATTTAGATGATTTCTAGGGGGCTGAAGTGGACCTGACAGCTCACCAGG
>CAXHWN010001824.1:0-11000 GCA_964020975.1 Hermodice carunculata | reverse complement strand
GTAAACTAATTTAAATGTACAAAATTACAAATAATCTGGTTCCCGAATATCTTAGTAGTATAATTTCCAATGAACAAAATCTTAACAGAAGGTATATAACAAGACAGGCCCCAGACTTGCCTCAATTCAGAACCAGAATTGAATAATTTGAGAATTCTTTCTTTCCTTCTACGATAAAACTATGGAACCAATTACCTCTTGATGTGAGAAACTCTTATACATTAAGTGAATTTAAAAACAAAATTTCTTCAAATGTGCCTCGGTCACTCAAGCAAACAGAATTGTACTATGGCGGCAACAGAATTGCCGCAGTTTTGCATACAAGACTGCGTTTGGGCCGCAGCCAACTGAATGCCCATCTATTTGATATTGGTGTTACTTAATCGCCAAATTGTCGTTGCGATCAAGGGATTGAAGAGGTTTGGCATTTCTTCTTTGTTTGTCCTTATTATGCTGTTCCTCGTGATCGCCTCCATACGATAGTAACAAACTATGCCCTTTTCGGCCTTGAAACCATTTTATATGGCGTCTCCGAATGCACTCTCGAAATTAATAAGAAAATATTCCTGGCAGTCCAAGATTACATTCTAAAAACGTTTTCAAACTGGTGTTGTTACATGATGAATTGATTTACAATTAATCCTGCATTTGTATTATACAACTGCACTACATAATTATGAATCTTCAATGAGATGGTCGTTAATTAGCAATTTCATTGCTTCTTTATAATGAATCGCCCCACTATCTGTCTTGTGACTTGTGGTGTCCTTCTTTACTTTGTTGATCCAGGGCGGAGCTCTTCCTCCTGGCGGTGTCTTTTTTAACTGCCAGCAGTTTGGAGCTTCGCTCTGGACCCTTGACGTCTCGTTTGTCCTGTGATATTGTCTTCTTCTGACAAGAGGGGTTAATATAGGGCCTTGCCCTTCTCCCCAATTGTTTTCTGTGGAATAAAATATATTTAAACCAACAAACGTGTGGGGTAGGGTTACCCCCAGATATGGCCAATGGGTGATCCAACATCACTGACAACCCTTTAATATGAAAGATTGCCTCTGAAAACCTAGGTAAAAAATCAAGTTTCATTGATTTATCTTGCAAATTGACCGAGTTATTGCTTTCTGTAGTTTTCACATTGTATGAAAAATGACTTAAAAAATGACAAAAGTCATCCTCAAAATTAGACACTTTCCCATGCTCCAATCTTGTCCAACGTTTAGTATGTTGTAGTCTAGACCCAATGCAACATAAAACCACCAAAAAACAAACTTTTGCAATTTTTTGGGGGTAGGGGTACTTTGGCCTTATATTGACCCGTCTATATATATAGCAACAACAAGACGGGGTCGGGAGACAGAGCTACATCACAGGGTTAAGTGATCATCATCCACTGTTTCAGAATCCCATTTGATAATGCTTGGTTTTTCTAGGCTTCAATTACTAGTTGAAAACATATGGAGGAAAAAATCAGATTTCCAGCTACAGGCACGTTAGAAAGAAAGAAAGAAAGAAAGAAAGAAAGAAAGAACGAAAGAAGAGAGAGAGAGAGAGAGAGAGAGAGAGAGAGAGAGAGAAGTGCTAACATCCTTCCCAAAAGCAGTGCCTACCACCAAACTTTAGAAAGAAAGAAAAGCGAAAGAAAAAAGGATAATATCCATGACCATGAAAGGCATGGCAAAAAGCAGTGCCTAACCAGAGAGAAAAAGAGTGAGAGACCCCCCCCCCCCCCAAAAAAAAATCCTCACATCCATCCCGAAAGCAAGAGCAAAAGATCATGGAACCACCGTCCAAATTTACATTTAAAACACGATCATATTTAAATGATGAATGATAATGATGCATTGTGCACGGCCGGCTTTATCCGCTTTAATCTCTAAACAAAGCCATAAAATGTCCGCCTTGTAAATGTCCGCGATGTCCGTGTTGAAGATATTGCGGACGTCGCGGACATTTCGAGATTGAACCTTTTGCTTGTTTAACTATTTGTTGTGCGGATCAAATACTGGCAGAAGTGATTTGTCCCGAAGTATAAATATTTGATCCGCTGAACAAATCAGACAGGTAGCGTCAATTTAATTAAGTGGGGGGGGGAGGGCATTTGATGATATGAACAAATTGATTTGATCGGACGAACAATTCGATTTATACAGATGATCAAACAACATCTATTTATTCTTGTGGCCAAATCGATTTAATCATCTGAACAAATATAGTTGTTCCTGTGATCAAATAAGAGTATATTTGTTCTTCTGATTACATCGATTTGATCAGAAGAAAAAATCGATTTACTGAGAAGATCAAATCAATTTATTCACAGGAACAATTTGTTCACCTCATGAAATCGACTGTTCTTCTCATCAAATATTTAATCACCTGATCAAATACTGAATAAAACAAGAAACGTCGTTCCATAATATATATATATATATATATGTATATATATATATATATATATATATATATATATATATATATATATATATATATATATATATATATATATATATATATATCAGGTATTTCACTCAAAGATTTAAATTTACTCTTGGGGCAAAAATCATTAAACCATTGGAAGTTATTTTTTTTCTAGCGGTTTTGATTTTACGGATTTGTTTCACGAGCACAAGAAACAAAGAAAACATGTGGCACTACAGAAAAATAAAAACAGAGTATGTCACAATTTGTGCTGAAGATCAAGGTTCAAGAACCAATGCAATAGTACGATATTTGCTGGAATCTCATCTGAAGGAAATACGAAATGACATGTACTAAAATGATCATAAATTGTTACCCAAGCTGAAACTGTCAGTCTTCATATTTTGTACATATAAACATAACAAAGAAAGACAGGGAGGGATAGGGAAAGGGAGGGAGGGAGAGAGAGAGAAAGAGAGAGAGAGAGAGACAGAGCCCAGTCATCACCTCTTTCATTTTTTTATAGCAGAATAATTCATCACACATAGGGCCCTGTTCAAGGTGATACTATTGTTGCCTGTTCAGCAGACCCAGGGCCCTTGACAAAAGGACAGGGACCCTGAGCCACCACGCAGTCATATACAAAAATAGCTTGATAGTTATCCAAGCAGGAAAATGATGCTGTGACCAACCTGCCCCCCCCCCCCCACTCCCATCTTTCCACACACACACGCGCGCCCGCACACACACAGAGCTGTGCAAACATGCATGTCCAGTGCTAAGGCAGGGGCTCAGTTAAGAGCACTGTGAAGCAGACTTGTATATTCAGTGAACCCTGTGTAAAACCTAATCTTCAGCCAGTCACTGGTGAGCAGATCTATTTCAAAGGCACACTGGACCCAAATATGCATTCCCAGTAAGAGGGTTTGCATGGTGATTATGTTGTTTTGTTTGTTTGGTTCTTGTTTTTTGTTTTTGTTTCGTTTTGTTTTTACTTTTTTGCATATCACGTATTGAGTGATGGTTGTTTCACTAATTATTTAAACATGTTGTAAAGTACTGCAGCTACTTCTAATTTCTAAATATCAAGTCCTGCAGTGACTTTAATTATATCTCATATTAAAATTTTCAAAAGTAAGAAGAAAAGGGTTAATACTTGTGAGATTCCAGTAACTGTTAGATTTGGTATGTGCCAGTCTCCGTTTGTAGCCAAGCACGCAAGTAATTAATTGGGCCACTAAGGAGAGAACTTCTTCGTTTTATCGAGAGCCAACCTGAAGAGCGAGTCAACGTACCATGGGCGAGAATAAAAGCCCACGTTGAGAGAACATTCTTATCAGCGGATGAGAATGAGAAGTTGCGTGTTGCAGTTGAAGAGCTGAGACAAAATGGAAGCGAGACCTTAGCCTCATTTAACAGACAGTTCCGAGAAGCCGTACAGCGTGCTTATCCAGACCCGCGCACGGGAGATGCTGAGCGCATTGTGTTAAAACAATATATGAGAGGTTTGCAATCTGCTGATCTTGCCAAGAAACTTAGCCTTGAGCTAACAGACCAAACACTAGAGGCTGCAATGAAGCATACAGAACGCATAGAAGCTGGTCTCGAACGGTATGATGGTTTGAACCATAAAGTACGCACTGAGGAACCTATGGAGGTAGCTAACGTAAACCTGCCTACCCCAAGCAAGGACAGTAACGACCTTACTAGTACTCTTGCCAAAGTTCAAAAAGGGCAAGAAAAGATGGCTGCCTGTCTCACTAGGATAGAATCCAGAATACCAGGAGAAAACCGGTATGGAGGACAGTCCAAACCTAATGATGCACAGCCCAGAGCGGCGAGGCAAGGACAGTTCCGAAATCCCAGACCGGTGGAATGTTTCATATGTGGAGGGAACCATTATTGGAAATGTGAGTATAACTTGTCTTATAGACACTGGAGCTAGCGTTTCACTTCTGCACAATTTGGTATACAAGCAGATCTGTAGAGATAGTGGTAGAGTTAGATTAATGAAACCTGCAACTGCATTGTGCACTGTTTCAGAAGCCCCAATTAAGGTACATGGTAAAACTGAGATCCATTTCAAGGGGCTAGGGAATTTGGCAGTATTGGTTGTAGATGGCATCAAACACCAATGTATCATTGGCGACCATGCTTTAGCTGCCAATAAAGCGGTGGTAGATTATGCTGGACAATTGTTATGGTGGCAGGGAAGAGCACTAGCAGTACAGCCATACAATGGGTTGCCCACAATAGATTCAAACAGTCCTACACAGACCCTGCATGGTGTTCAAACTGGGACTAACTTGTTAGGTAATGGCTGTTCAAACTTTTTGATGAAGTGATTGCCAGAAATGGGGATATTTTCTTTGAAGACGGGGGCCCTTTTGGCCAATGTCCCCTAGTAGAGGTGACCATTAACACTGGGGATCACCAACCTGTACGCCAACACCCGTATAGAGCCCCCTTGCAAAAAGGAAAATAGTAGATGAGTGTGTAGACCAAATGCTGCAGGATGGAGTCATTGTTCCTAGCAACTCTCCATGGGCGTCCCCAGTCTGCTTGGTCCCAAAAAAGGATGGAACTACCTGGTTCTGTGTAGACTACCGCGAATTGAATGAGGTGACTGTAAAAGATAGGTATCCATTACCGCTCATTCAAGACATATTTGACCAACTTGGAGGAAAGTCTATATATAGTGTGTGTGACCTAAAAGCCGTGTACAATCAGATCCCTGTGGCTAAAGGAGACCAAGATAAGACCGTGTTCATCTGTCACCGTGGTCTGTTCAATTTTACTGTTGGCAGTTTCGGTTTGGCCAACATGCCAAGCATTTTTCAAAGGACAATGGAAATGGCCTTGTCAGACCTATTAGGTAAGTGTGTTCGGGTTTTTATTGACGATTTAATTATAGCATCAGAGTCACCAGAGGCCCATATCAGAGACTTACAGGCTGTTTTTGACAGGGTGCGTGCGGCTAAACTAAAATTGAAGGCTTCCAAGTGCCACTTTGGCATGGAAGAAGTCCAATTACTGGGATACATCATTGCCCCTGGTGGTATCCGCGGTGATCCGGAGAAGGTGCGAGCTATTGTTGAAATGCCACCCCCTAAAAACTTGAAGCAGGTACGCTCCTTTATGGGGATGGCAAATTATTACTCGAAAACTATACCTGGTTATGCACGAGTGTCTGAACCCCTAGTGAAGCTGACACGTAAATATCAGCCCTTCATATGGGGTCCTGAGCAACAACAGTCCTTTGAAAACCTAAAGGAGTTGCTTATGTTGCGGGAAGTCATGGCATACCCCCAGACCAACAATGGTTATAAATTATACACAGATGCTAGTGACACCTGTGTGTGGGGTATTTTAGTACAGGATGATGATGTTGGGGTGGAAAGGGTGATACAATATGTCTCCCATCAACTCTCCGTGACTCAAAGGAAATGGTCGACCATAGAAAAAGAGGCCTATGCAGTCGTACACTGTATAGACAAATTACAAGCCTACCTCTATGGTGCTGATTTTGTAATATACACAGACCACAAACCTTTGCGCTCCCTATTTACTAAGGCTATGCCCAATACAAAAATACAGCGATGGGGGGTTTTCCTTGCAGAATTTGGTGCGAAAATCCAATATGTACAAGGAGCTCGTAATGTGAGGGCCGATCTAAAGTCACGTTTGCCTGCGCCAGTGGATGTGGCAGTGCTAGACACTGTTGACTGGGTTGACCCGGATGCCATCATGTGTGAGGCATGTAGAGAACGCATTCCCCTTGCAGTGGACCTATTGGATGCAGAGACCATCAAAAGGGCGCAGAAAAAAGAATTCCCTCTTCTGTTTGCAGAGGCGGGTACTCTAGAATCAGATTAGGAAGTACATGATGGTCTATTGTATTCAAATAGGCGACCAACTCCAACTTGTCCATGGCACTCTAGGTTGATATTACCCAAGGCATTTCGTGACAAGGTAATTGACAGGTGTCATCAAGATGTTGGTCACATGGCTCTCTCTAAAACCTTAAACCGAATTCGAAAAGCGTATGTCTGGCTAGGTATGAGGCAAGAAGTCTTACAAAGACTAAGACTTTGTTCGGTATGTGCGGTAAATCAAAAAAGAACTGAGCGCCCGGCCATGAGTGAGATGCCCCTTCCTGCCTACTGTATGCAGGTGGTTGGCATCGACCTTATTGG
Organism: Hermodice carunculata; assembly: GCA_964020975.1. Classification (NCBI taxonomy): domain Eukaryota; kingdom Metazoa; phylum Annelida; class Polychaeta; order Eunicida; family Amphinomidae; genus Hermodice; species Hermodice carunculata. The sequence goes on along the minus strand of CAXHWN010001824.1, from coordinate 4,392 downwards.
TCCAAATATGGCAAGTGATCTAGGGAACCGCTATGCAGTAACAGTGGTGGATCATCTGTCCGGATGGGCAGAAGCCTATCCCATACCAAACAAAAGTTCTTCTGTAGTAGAAAATGCTCTTGCTCAAGAATTCTTACCTCGACATGGCACTCCTGAAGTCGCCATAACCGATCGCGGTTTGGAGTTCTCGTCAGGCCAATTCCGGCAATTCCTAAAAGACCATGGCATTGAACATAGACAAACGACCCCATACCACCCAGAAACTAATGGGAAGGTTGAGAGACTTAATCGAATGCTCAAAGAAATAATAACAAAACTGGTAAATAACCAGGCCAGGGATTGGCAAAACAAACTCGCCAATGCCCTATGTGCCCATAGGAACAGCGTTAATGATTCCACAGGGTTTACGCCTTTCTATTTATTATATGGAAGAAGGGGGCGTCTACCACTTACCAAATGCCTGAACACCCCAATGAGGGATCACACTGTCACAGATCATTTAAGTGATCTGTCTGAAGCTCTTATTTTGGCTCAACAACACCTGGCCAACTCTCGAAAGCATAATCGTGAACGTCTGAATGGGCGTGCAAATGCAGGTGAGTTGAAGCCAGGAGATACGGTAGTGGTCAAGGCCCAAGAGCGACTGACATTTACCTCAGGGTGGGACCCACAATTTGAAGTAATTAGAGTCAGAGGACCGGTTTGTTGGATTCAGCATCAAAGAACTGGTAAGGTTCGTTCTGTGAACCGTAGCAAATTATTGTTGGTGGACCCTAATATGGCTTGGGATGAGGTGGCAACCAGACCGCACCGTAATCCACAGCAAGGCATCAACTTCAGAACTGCGCCAAAAGGGGATGCATGTTCCCCAAATATAGGAGTTTCCAGGCCAACTCACAGGTCTGCAGAAGGCTCAAGCCAAGGCCTAGACCAGAGGGAGGAAACTGATATGGACGTGGATAACTCCGAGCCATCAGCCCCTGCCATATTAGGCAATAGCCAAACCACAGCTAATGGTCGTGGTGTTCCTCCAACCAATGATAGCGAAGCATACAGTAAACATGAGCCTCCAATAATACACCCTGAGCTGACTCATCGGTATTTCACAAGATCTAAGGGGCAAATGTCAGATAACGGCACAACTGAGCCCTCACCACTTCACCGCCACCTCCATCAATACCGGTAAAAAGACGAGCCACAGAATGTCCTCTGAATACCGAGGATCAAAAGCGGCAACGTTTAGCGGTAATAGAGTTGGCAGCCTTTATGTGTTCTTAATACTTTGGGGAGTTCAAGTGTCACATGCTAATGTGAAACCCTTGCCAGATGGATTACTTGTGACAAGAGCTCAACAACTCCGTGTCCAGTCCGCAGAATGGACAGTACTGGTCGTTATTGATAATCCGGAACTGGATCCAGGGCTTGCCCGAAACATTAATCTTGTCATGGCACAGGCCAAAAGGGGCAGTAGACAATGACATTATTGCCAAGCCACAAAGTGCTTCTTGGACAGGCCGTCTAAAATATCTCAAATCTTCTCTGGCACAAGGTCTTGTCCTTCCACCGAAGTCCCAGACGCGACGCTTTCTGCGAGGGTGGTTCAATATACTGGGACAGATAGGACGTGCCTTATTTGGCTTGGTGACAGATGATAGTATAGCTGAATGCCGACGTGCCATTTCCCAATTTCAACTCCTACAACGGGATGTAGTGCATCAAGTAAACAAGCTTACCACAGTTTTGAACAGAACGCAAGGCATTGCGGCATGGAACCAGCACAAAATTTCTCAGGTGACTGATTTTATTTCTGGTAAACTGGTTCCCACATTAAACCAGGCGATAGCTGCTATAAATACTACGCAACGGGAGGTTTATCACTTGGAAAGAGCATTTTATTTTGAGAGGATTGTTTCCACACTAGAACAAATTACAAGCTCTTATTTAAACTTACTGCAAACTTAGCCCAGCAGAAAGCTTCACTAGAACTGGGAAGGCTGACAGAGGATATCCTTAGTCCCTCTCAATTAAGAGATGTGTTACAAATGGCTACTACTTCAACTGCCTACCCGATTGAGCCAATCCAATGGTATTATGAACACACACACATGTATATCCTGTGTGGGGAAAGGATACTCTCATTTACCGTGTAAAAATTACCATTGGTAGATGGTTACAGCTATAATCGTTATCATCTAGCTACCTGGCCTGTCCCTTATCCAGGACAGGGGTATTCTATCCAGATATTGGTGACCCATCCTGATGTCGGACTAAGCATCACAAATGGGGACATATTCCACCCTACCGGATGTATGGGGTGGAGGCCCATGATGTGTCGTTCAGGACCTTTATATAATGCCCAAAGGTGGAGTTGTCCACGGACATTGATCGCAGGTGATGTAAGACACAGTCACACATGTAAAGTAAGAGTCACCCAGCAATCTAACTTAACCCAAGTAACTGAAATTAGTTATGGGGAGTATGTTGTTGTCACCTGGGGGAAAACTTTTGAAACTAGGTGTGAAGGTCACCCGGGGAAACGACAGGCTATAAATCCGGGTACGTACCTTATGACGGTACCTTCTGGATGTGTAGTCATGGGGAAGGGGGTCACTCTAACAGGTCTCATTGAACGTGTGGGACACATATCAGTCAAGGCCTTGCAAATGTTGACAGCTAAAATCTTGAATATCACTGAAATCATCCCCGCTGAACAAGCTATCGGGCTTTTAGATCAACCTCATTTTGACAATCGAAACCCTTTTGTTCAAACAAACTTACAGCCATTACCCCTCCCTTCCTCTACATTTGATTGGACGCGTCATGGTAGTAGAATCTCTTTTGGCATTCCCTTCATTTTATTAATCATAATTGTAGTGGCAGTGATCACTGGGGTGGTAATTTGGAAGAAATGGGATTACCTTGTAACTTGCCTAGTGCCCTTAAAAGTTCGATCTGAAGACGCTCCAACAGTAAATAATGAACCCTGCTCCTCCTCTTCTACACGACCAGCTTTGCCACTACATTCCTCTTATATTTACCCATCCTTTTCCCACCTATCAAGAATAAACACTAATTCAAATGCCACTGGGGACCCTAATACTCAATCTCTACCTTTCTTTGTTCCCCACCCTTCCAGTCTTGAGTAGAGTTAACTCCTAATTTGGGCCTGAGGGGAGGCGACCCTGAAGCAATACCACAGCTCACTTAAGGGAGTCACCACATGGGGTTGGGGACAAGCCTGAATGGGTGATGGCACACCATGGAGTGCTGTCTCGTTGGTTAATGCTGGTACTGTCTTCCCTGGTCTCACAAGAATTTTAAGTGTATTAATTGAGAGTTCATTATTGTCAACGTGTAATATCTTATGTGTCAACACAGTCACTAATGGGTAACTGAAAACCTGTTAAAACAAGAGTGTACAATTCAAGCATTGTATATGATCAGATGCAGGACGCTGCATTATTGTGTGAATAAGGTTGGATAATCTTGGTATGTCTGTATCAAGGAAATGTAACACTGAAACTGCATAAGTTAATCTCAAAAGAATGCAGGTTTATGAAGTTTACAGCACTGTTTAACTCGATCATAGCTGTGAATACCTGAGTTCTTATACTCTGGTCCGAGGCACTTTTATGCTGGTGTCTTACATCCATGCTCTGTTATATGTACATAACACTTGTGCATTGTTATCATATATACAAGAGTATATAACTACTAGTATTAAATTGAATTAATTTGCTTTAGTTGTGCACTGTAATACACATATGCCTCACAGTTACCTTGTGCCTGTTTGGATTCACCCAGCCCCCCTGAAAGCCCAGATGGAGGGTTGAGTCTTCCAATATGGCAGCTGACTATGCTGGCCGAAAGATTCTGAGTGCATCTTTTGGAATGTATGTATACTCTACATGGTTAACTTAAGGAAATGGTGCTCGACTGTTATTACCTTGTCAGGGATAATGGGGTAAAGTGGTTAATATGGTGACCATTATGACTTGTAATATGCAAAGAGTTAGCACAATGTTTTGATATAAGTTATTTCGAAGTAACAGTGTTAATAAGCATGAACTGGAACTGTATTCAGATATATATATATATATATATATATATATATATATATATATATATATATATATATATATATATATATATATATATATATATATAGACATATAAGATTATTATATTAAGCAATGTAGTGCCACTAAGTAGTCCTAACAGTGTGCCACAAAAACTAATTGTATAGGCACCATAGTAATTACAATTAGTATATTTGAATTTTTTTTTTTTACTAAGTTAGTTTTTCTATTTGAATAACGTTTTATCTGAGTTATGATAAATGTACAGTACCTCTCATGTACCGGTATCGGCTTATGCCTGCCACTGAAGAAT
>CAXHWN010001823.1:0-17000 GCA_964020975.1 Hermodice carunculata | reverse complement strand
AACATTTATGCATGTTCAAATGTGTATGTCTGAAATAAGTTCACTGCATTACAGATACACTGTCCAGTAGATATATCAAGTTTGACATTTATGGTCAGTTTGTTTATTGCAAATGTAAACAAAATGTGTATTGTAATACAAACTCCATAGAGGGCAAGAACTTGGGACACAGGATAGTTTCCCCATACAATGCCCACAGGTCTTGCATCCCTGTTGAGATTCACCCCTGAGATTAAAATAATCAGAAACATATTTCTGTAGCCCCAGTTGCAATTAAAGGAGCTTTGTATCTTGTTGAAGGAAACTGTTGATAATGACCAGAAACTTTGACAATGAAACCAGATTCCTTGGTGGCGCCCCCTAGATGTTGGCAGGTGTTATGCTGGCTGCAGTCCAGGTGGACATGTTTTCAATCAAACCATCAGATTATCTATCTCCTTACCCTGCTGGAACTGTTTCTACTCGGATGAACCACTAATTACCTTAAAATGCATCTTATGTACAATGTACAGTTTCCGGTTAAGCCACTTTGTCTGTCAGTTGATATGTTACAAAAATTAGGAGAAAATACAATATGTGATGTGTCATTGAACATAGTCCCATGTGTTCATAGAAATGATTTTTATTTATGGTGTTTAGCTATCTGTAGTGAGGGGATCAAAGATGTAGATGAGGATGGACTGTTTAACCCCTTCTTTCTCAAAGTAGTCCAACTCTGCATTGAACTAGCCTGTTTAGTCTTCAATATGGAATACAGATCAGGAGGGGCAAGGGTGTGCATGCATGCTCAGTGTTTCAAAACAAGGAGTCGAGAGGTGCTGTTGCCTGTCTACAGAACAATCCACACCTCCTACTTTTTATAAAATACTGAAAAACTCTATTGATAAATACTTGATTTCCACTTGCTAGTTTTTCTTTTCTGCCTGGTGTCTTAACTTAAAATGAAAACCCCGCATGCTAATTTGATCTTCTCAGAAATGAAAGTCAGTAGCAAAGAAATTTGTGCATGCATGAATTTTGTCCCTTTGAGTATTCACAGAAGATCCCAAATTTCAGTTGACTGCGTGCTTTCTTTCCTAAGTTTTCGAGAACTTTGGTCAGGTTATTCCTGTACATGAACCATCAGCAATGTTTTTATTGCAGCTGACTAAGGCATCAAGAGTAGACCTTAATGCTCATCTCCCGTGCCTCATGTAGCCTTTGTGACTGGCCTACCAGTCTCATATACCATCTTTTGATTCGGCTTCCTGGTTGTTTTGTGTCTTGAGTGACAGAAGCACTGGGGCTACACTTACAGTAAAGTATGAGAAAGTTCAGGTGTGTTGCCAGTAGCTACTTCAAGCAGTGCCAGTTCAGACTGTTTTCAAACCATCTTAGTTGCTTCACAGTTAACCCTTTCCATGGTGTGGGTTGGACACTCAACATGCAACCCATGGCTTGGAAAGTTATTGATCCGGGTCATTCATTCATGATACGTCATATCTCCATTTCTGAGCATTTTTTTTTTTTTATATTAACCCTTTTCCCCCTTTAATTGACACTTGAGTCAACAACTTTCCTGGGCGCGAGTTGGGCACAAATTTCCCAACTCATGCCAAAGAAAGTTGTTGACCTGGGGGGGGGGATGTGATATTGATTGGGTTCATCTGCAGTTCTCAGTCAAGATTGGTTTTCATTACTGTTGAAATTAGTTGAAAACATTAAAGCAGACAGCATTTGACCACTAGCCGGTTTTGGCCAGTTTAAAGCAGAAAGGGTTAATGAAAAGTTTATTTGAAAAGAGTAAAGCATACAAAATTTGCAGGCTTGCACTTTAAACCGATTTTGAAAGGAAAGGAACAAAATTTCACTGCCAAATCTTTTATTGCTTGCAACAAGGAGAAAACATCACATCAATTGTTGTAAAAAGTAGCAAGCTTAACTCAATCTTTTGTCGGCATGCAAGTATACTGTGTTTTTGCAGGGTAGAAATATACAGCCCTGATTTCTAATTAGCTTATAATTGGCTCTTTGGGCTCATGCAGCAACATCTACAACAACCCTGACAGAAAACAATTACTGTGAATGCACTTATTTTCAAGTGGTTTAATTTTCACGGTTTGGGGGATTCAGGCATTATACTGAAATTTTTATTTCACTATTTTGAACAAAGTTCCTATTAAACCTATGTTAAAATAATATTTCACCATGCTTTTATTTTCACGGTTTTGTGCCATTAGCGAAATAAGCGAAAATAAAAACACAGCAAAATAAAGTGAATTCACGGTACCAACAATAAGATAAGATAGTATGTTGGGAATGTGTGTGTGTGTGTGAATATATATACACTGATATACATGTGTGTGTATATATATATATACATATACATACATATATATATATATATATATATATATATATATATATATATATATATATATATATATATATATATATATTGTATAATATATTTTGCTTCATTCTTTTTCTAAAGAATTGTGAAAACTGACAACATTGGAAAAAGATGTTGATATTCCACATAGAATTCGATGTCTTGTACATTGTCTTTGCAGTTTCTTTTAAGGTATTTCCACTTTATATGTCGATTTACTTTTCTCTTGAAATGTTTTACTTATGAAGGTAAGCATGTTGTAGTCATCACAACATCATTACTATGGAAGACACACACTGTCACAGTCATTCCTGGATAGTTTGTCATCAAATATTGGCAAACTTGTGAATAAATGAAACCTTTCTTCTTTCAACGAATGCCACAGGATTTCTATGATGTATCTATTGCCACATACAATGTATCATTGCTTACAAGCTTCTTGACTGGCATGGCAAATCATCTTTGACTGAAAGCCTTTCCGCTTTTAAGGCTACCAGCCAGCATTATTAGATTTCTGCGGGTTAAGCTCTCCAGCATTTTTGTGTATTGTGTTTTGTTTAGAGGATGGAGCACCACAAGATGATGGTATGGTTGATTCCTTGAAACTTTTAACTCTTCATTAGAATTCTTGTACATGTTGGCCAGCGGAACATCTAGTTGTGAAACTGTGGACGAGAGGTCTTTAGGTATGGCATGTTTTGCGCAGCTCGGGTGCTCACCTGGGCATGTGATGGCAAAGTGCTGTCCCATGCTTCGGTGCGAACTCTACCAGCGTGAAGGTGCCTGGTCCAACTTCTCTTGTAGTGGTGTATCAGAAGCCATGCTCTTCGAATATTGGATTTTCAGTTTTATTAGTCTAACATTCGTATGACCGGGAACTCCGCGGTAGTGCTCACCTGGGCTCGTGAGGGCTATGTGCCATCACATGTCTCCGTGTGCACTCCACCCACGTGGCACCACCAGGCCCTCCTATGAACCCCGAGTCACTTTCCTGATGACTGGTCAATCTGATATTGTGTTTTTCAAATCTGTGATTTTTTAGTGTTTGTTAGGTATAGGCGTGTATTTGATTTCTGAATCTGTGTTGGGTAATGTACATTTGTAATTTCCTTATGATTTGGTGGTTATTTTCATGGGATATATATATTTACTTCTGATATTATATCCATGTGCCTCTGTAATTATTATGATGTACAGAATTTTATTTTCCTCAGCATTTGGGGTTCAATAAACTTTATCATCATCATCATCATCATCATCATCATCATCATCATCATCATCATCATGATGCCAGGCTTTGGCCATCTACTTCTGCTGGGAGGGAGTTTGTCTATCTTTTGTACATAAAAATGCGTCAATACACAGTATTGGTTTCCTACTTTTTTCCCTCAATCTCATACTTCCAATCTCAATGATAAGCTGATAGGATGCACCTTTGCTGATAATGACCTCAGCTGTGTGATAAGATATTCTGTGGTTGCTTCTGCCATAGGGACCTGGTTTTGGCTGATTGGAGGACACAATCCTTTGCTCTTGCTCAGACGTTAGTTCTTCTACACTTTTCTGTGGTGTATTACTACAGTGGTCCCTGTCTTGAGAAATCACAATTTAGTAACTATTGTCGGCAATCTTGGAGGACAGATTTCACTGGGTACTTCGTAGTGTCACTCTCTCCCAAATCAGTATATAAGTAATACTGTGGGTGTTGATGGCAGCGATGGGGCAATGGGAAACATAGGAGAGGGCCAGCTTGGTACTACCAACAGAAATTCTGGCGAACGTTTTCAATTTAGAAGGTGTGAAGATCTGAAAACTCTTGAGGGTGTGCTGTAGATAATTGAAAAGGGCAGATGGAGTCACATAGGTGTCAATGGTAAGGACAGAGGCGGTGTGTCTGACCAGTAACAGGGTCATCATGTTGCTTTGAAGAATCCTACATCAGTCAGAAAGCTATTTCATGCATTCAGACAAGATCAGGCTAATTGATATGAAAACAGCTGCAATGATATCAAACTGTAAGCAGGCCTAGTGGCATCCTGTCCACAGAGGACTCTGGAGAACCTAATTAGGGTCCTGGGAGGGTAGATTGAATGCAGGGGGGTTTCTAAATGCCATGAGGGAAGGTGGAGAGTGCATGCCTGGCTTCTCCCCAGGAGTGCAGGTGAGGTGATGAAAAACAGCATGGGTACACCAGGGGGCACTCTTATCAGCGGACAACTAATTTTTTATCAGGCTTCACCAATCTCCAAGTCACTTCAGTCTGTAAGAAAACACAGCAAATGCTTCACCCAGTCTCCCATTTACTTCAGTTCAAAATACAGTAAATGTACTTACTTTCACATGTATAAATTTTATTTTATTTTTTATTTCAAGCATTTAAATGAAGTTGCAATTTCCCTGTTTTGGATATACATGTAGTTCCTATTAACGCTTTCCCTGTTGAATAAAGACTGAGTCAACAGCTTTCCTTGGCATGTGATATTCATAGGTGTCATGTACATTTCTCAGTCAAATTGTTTTTCATTACTGTTCAAATTAGTGGAAAACACTGAAACAGGTGACATTGGACCACCAGCCGGTTTTGGTCAGTTTAAGGGGGAAAGGGTTAAAATGATTGTACAAGCCTCCTAAGCACCACCACTACTTGCCTTAGTCATTTGCTCATTTTAAAATGATTATAGAGAAGGATGGCCTTGGTAGGCTAACATTCAGAAGTTTCTATCTGAAAAAAAAAAAAGGAACTATACTCTATTTTATTGCATAAGGATTAAACACATCTGTATTGGAATATTTCATATATCAACCACAATTTTTACGATGATATGCTTATTAACCCTTAAAATGCTAATCACGGCTCTAGTTGTTTTCTCATTCCCGTTAAACCATAGAATCTGTGTATAATACCTCTACGGTTAAACGTACGTGAAAAATGGTTAAAAGATTCAAATTCCTCATGAAGAGACTTGGCATTCAAATACCAGCAAGCCTAGTTTAAAGCAAAAAAGTAGTCTTAAGTCAACAGCTTTCCTCGGGACACTGTGCGCAAAGTGTCCTGAGGAAAGCTGTTGACTCCGACTTAAATCAGCGCTTTAAGGGTCATCATAGTTTTAGACCTAGTGCATCATCATTACCTCCTAGCAACGACACAATCATATTATGTTTATGTCAGCCAATCATAATGCATCTTTTTACCTTGTCCAGCGTCTTAATTAAATTGGATGATTAAAATGAATTCCCTTCTCTGACAGGGTAAATGAGTGTGTGATATTGGATACATACTGGTTCCTGATAAGGATGTGTCCATTATGATGTGGTCTTGTAGATTACTATGGAGGGACAACAGTGCCAGAATTTCGCAAAAATTTGCGAGAATCTATTTTGATTTTTGTTAATTAGTTTTTAAACAAAGGCAAGTTTAGGAGAATCTTTACGAGAATGGATTCTTGGATTCTTGCCAAAATTCTGGCCCTTGACAACATGGTGTACTCTTTCTTGTATTAGTACTAGTGGCCCATCATCAGGGGAGCGTGCTTAGAGGGAAACTACTGCATGTTTGACAATGCCATAGGATCTTGTACACAATTCTGACTTCAGTTGTTTTCTATGTAATAGGCTTGCATTGGTTGCCTTCTGTGCCCTAGACTTGCATTGGTTGTCTCCTGTGTCATAGGCTTGCATTAGTTGTCTCCTGTGTCACAGGCTTGCATTGGTTGTCTCCTGTGTCATAGGCTTGCATTAGTTGTCTCCTGTGTCACAGGCTTGCATTGGTTGTCTCCTGTGTCACAGGCTTGCATTGGTTGTCTTTTGTGTCACAGGCTTGCATTGGTTGTCTTCTGTGTCACAGGCTTGCATTGGTTGTCTTCTGTGTCACAGGCTTGCATTGGTTGTCTTGGGTGTCAGTTTCTCATTCAAGGTGCTGAGTGTAAGTGTCAGTGGGTAATTTAGTGCCCATACCCATTGCCTGACAGCTGACTGTCTACAGAACATTGAATCTCCTTCAAAGTTATTTATTTGCAATCATCCCCACCACTACACTCTTAGGCACAAAAAATATAAGTGTGTTTCCCCTAACAGACCAAAATTTGGGGGGGGGGGGGGGGGGGTTAGGGTAGGTAGGCAGGTGGGCATATTTTTTGTTTTTGTTTTTTGGTGTGACAATTTCGGTGGATCGGTATGTTTTCTTCGTTAAATATTCCACAATTTTGAGTAGGTGGGTGTTTTTATTTATCTTTTTTTTTCTTGGTCAGAAGTAACAAACAATTGTTTTTATTTGACCTTAGCTACATTGACATTGTGAAGATATTCTGTCTGTAATTTATTGATAAAAGTCTGAAAAATACAACCAGCTCAAATGGTGTGGCCTGAGACTGGTGACAGATGAAGAGCTTACATGGATGCTTTTGGACTGGGGGAACCACTTTCATGTAAAATTTGTTTACCAAAGCCCTGACCATGTTGATGGACAGATGAGGTGCTGATGAAAATTAACAACTGATTGCCTTGAAGTAATTGTGACAAACGCTGCATACATGTATTTTTGAAAAGAAGCTAAAATTGAATTGAAGTACAAGTGCTGTATTTTGCAGAAGAAATGATACCGGCCACTGCTACCACTGGAAAAGTAAAATCCATAGGTATATAAATTGTTTTTCCCTCAGTTTCCAGGCTTCTTATCAGTCGGGCACTGGGCTTACAGTTACAAATATATAGATGAAAAGTACTAATGACCAGGAAGTATACACCTTGTATACAGATCCTGCTGATTGAGATAGAAATATATGAATATATTAGTGACATTGACACTTTCCAAAGCTTCCCTTTCAGACACATTTCAAGGTTATAAAGCTGTGTGTATAATAAAGAAGATAAACCTGTGTTCCAGTTTGTGTGAAGCTAGGGTACCTGCCCTGCATCTGAACTTTTGCTGCCAAGCACATATACGTCAATTTACTGATGTTTATGTGCAGACTGCTGAAAGACACTTCATAAGCAGCTTTCATTCCCAGGGCAGAGACATTTGAATCTTGCAGGGTATGCATGAAAATTTGTGATGTTGTCACCTGTGTTAACAGAATAAATTTGTGAAAACCATTACTGCATTGCTCCTGTTCAACCCTCCACCCCACCCCACCCCCACCCACCCACTCCAGGCACATAAGCCTTGCATGGTTAAAACTAGATTGAGTCAACAGCTTTCCCTGACACCCAACCCATGGTAAGGAACACTATTGACTCAGGGCATGCTGTAACACATGTACACTCATATCCATGGTAAAATTTGTGACCTGCTGCCAATGAGTTATTATACCTTGATAAGCCAGGAAGGGAATACATGAGAAAGCGTGTTAGTTGTAATGGCGTGCTCACTTTGAATGGTTTGCCACTACATGTAAAGGTGGCAGACAAGCCAGCAATGTAACAGTCTTACAAAAAAGTATGCACAAAGTTTATATTTTAAAAGAGACTTTAATCATGTGTCACCTGTTACTTGTACATGTTTGAAAGTGTGTCATGCCTGTGCCTGAATTGTGTACATTATTTCATATAATCCCGATTGCTTTGACATCACACAGGGACATTCCTGGAGACTCCTAGTTCTTAATGTGTTCACCAGGTGGGGCTGCAATTTTATTCTATTTTTAGCTCAGCTGATAAGTCAGCTGAGCTTTTAGGAGGGAAGGCCATCCATCGTCCGTCCATCCACAATTCACATTTTCGACTTCTCCAAACCTTCGTCCAGATTTACTTCAAACTTGGTGGCAATGTACCTTGGGTGAGTCTTTACCAAGTTGGTTCGTTGGTCACACTCCAGTGATTTTTAGATTTTTTTATGATGTTTTGGTTCTTTTTTGGGGCAAATCTTACAAAATCTTCTCTGAAACCGATCACCCTATTGCTTTGATATCACACTGGAACACTCTTGGGGACTCATAGTTGTTACTTTGTTCACCAGTTGGGGCTGCATTTTTCTAATTTCTTATGATTGTGTTATTGCTATTTTTAACTTCTTCTCCAGAACCATCACTCAGATTAAGCTGAAAGTTGATGGATATGTTCCTTGTGGAAGGGTCAAATAAATTTGTTCACTAGGTGGCACTGCTGTGGATTCCTGATTTTTTCGGGTACTTATTGGTAAATGCACCTTTCCTATTGATCACCTTTCCTGTTGATCACTATGTAAGTCAATGGGCATTGTAATGCTAATTCACATTTTTGACTTCTGTGAAACTGTCTGTCAGATTGAGGTCAAAGTTAGTGGTAATGTATCTTGGGTGTGTCTCTACCAGATTTGTTCAAATGGTCCTACTCCATTGATTTTTTTATTTTTATGAATTTCTTTGCTTTTTTTTTTGGCAAAACTTAAAAAATTGCAAAGGTATATGTACATGTCAGTTGAGCACAGGACTGTCACAGTCCTCTTGTTTAAATATTGTAGCATAATTTGAGCATAACTAATGATCAAAATATAGAAGAATATTTTATGGGTCAGAAAAAGGAGAGGGTCACTTATAAGAGCAGGGGTACCAAAAATGTATAATACGGTATACTACAACAGAAGCACAGGGACATATTTTATGTATTTTCACTCCCTTTCATTCCCTTGAAGTCACTCATCCTAATGCTTTGAAAAATGCTTCAACTTTTGGTACCAAATTAACAAGGCACATGGAACTTGTTATGTCCATGTAGACATGGAAAAAAAGTGAAAACATCAGTTCAGAGTGAATCTCATCGCATGATGGAGAAAAATTTCGTCATGTCCAGAGGACATTTATTCTTATTCCCACAACGATGAAAACTCCCACATGAGCCTAAGCGCATCTGACAGAATCATAAGAATTTGCAAGCAATATGCTGACTTTCAGGGGTTTTTTTTGGTCATGTTCTGCTCATGTGTGCTCAAGATCCCACCAACTGTGCATGCAAGGGACCATGGAGATTGATATAGTGCTGTACCTCCCTTTCCATCAGATCCCATGCAGAACACCCCATGTACCAGGATATTGGCCCTGACATGGTAGACACTACAAAGCTGCCAGGTATGGCTGTCACCAGCAGCGATGATTTCCTCCAGGCGTCAATTTAATCCTGTCCATCTCAAATCACCACAAAGTACCCAGATGTTGGACGGTGTATCCTTCAAGGTTTTTGCTTGAATTTCTTTGAAAGGGGAAATATTTTGATCTAAAGTGAAGGAAACTGTTGATGAAAGTTACCAGAATAGGCTGGCTGATTCAGGTCAACAGCTTTCCTTAGCACAGGTTGGGCTACTGTGCTTAGGAAGGCTGTTGACTTAGTCTTGTTCTAACAAGCAAAGGGTTAAATCAGTGAAAAAACAAACTGCAAGTTGTTGAAGAACAGAGGTGGGGAAAGTAGAGAACATTTCCGCTACAGAGATACATCGTGCTGCTGACTGGGAAGGTCACACGTTGTGTGTTTCATTTGGACCCAAGGTCACTTGCAATGTGTTTCATGTGGATCCTCAAGATTGGATTCAGGCACAAAATCTGCAGGACACTTGTGGAACTCACAGCATATAGCATGCACCTTCGGCCTCGCTGATGCAGAATTTTGTTGTGAGGCAGGCCTGGCGGGGTTTAGTTTGTTTGACCTTGAAATATCTGTTGAGTTCGTCCATTTATCTTACTTAATATATTACACAAGTGTCATCAGCTCCCTCTGGCAGACCTGTAAATACTTATATCTCTGGTTGGTCTGCAAAAACCAGGCTGGAAATGTTTAAATCTTTGTCCAAGGAAATTAAAACAAAAAACTTTCTTGTGTGTGTGTGTCTGGCTTTGTGACTTTAACAGCATTTATATCTTCACTTGTTTCATGGTTTCTTCTCACCTGCAAAGTAGCTTGTGCCTGACCCAGCAGTGTCCAGAACTGGTGCCGTCACTGAGTCCTTCAGTGCAGGCCATGACGCACCTGTTTAAAAAAAAAAAAAAAAAAAAACCAGAAAAAAATGAAAAAAATGTTGGAGATGAATCTTATGTTTCCCATAAAAGGCTTGAAGAAAAGGAGCAAAAACACAAAAATTGATTCCCTTAAACTGAAATCCACAGAGCCTGTCTGGGGAGGCATAGATTCAAGTTCCATAGCAGTAGTTTGGATAGGATCATACCTGATAAATATAAACCCTCTGACCTCCATACAGTGGGAGGTTTCCATGATGACACATTGATTGTAATATATGAGGATTATGGATAATGAAATTTAGATGTATAATCTGGATTTATGCGGCGCAAAGCAGGGGTCATGAATAATTTGTAAATAGCTGAGACTCTATGTATGAACGTGTCAGTGGGACTTGATGAGAGCAGGTTTAAAGTAACATCAGAGGGTTAGGGTTTAATGTCAGCCTCAAGCATAATGAGGATATTGTTTATTTATAAATTAACCCTTTTCCCATGGAATTAAGACTGAGTTTAAAGACAAAAGCAACATCTGTCCTTGGTGTTGGTTGGGTGTTAACATGTGTTAACATGTCCATATCCTGATAGGCCCCACCTACAATTATCATTCAATTTTGTTTTATACACACATTCTGTCAGGTCCAAAAAAAAAAAAGAGAGACAGTTTTGATTTTAACTCTTTCAGTGTGACTCGGTGGACTGAGTCATCAGCTTTCCTAGACATGCTTTGGGTACGTTACACCCAAAGCGTGTTGAGGAACACTGTTGACCTGCACTATTATAGTCGGTGTAACTAGGTGGCATGCTGGTACTTGAATGAAAGGTCTGTTACAGGGAAACTGTTTCTAGCATCCTTAGTATGATTCAGAGTAGTTTAAAGATGTTCGACTTTGGTTGCAATTGGCACTGAAAGAGTTTAAACACATCATATAATGTGACCTTGAATTCTAGTTTTGGAATTGATCTGCTCAGGGCCCTGTGCTTCATGCCCTCTCCAATATAGTATGCAGTAACTTCATTAACCCTCTGAGGCCATATAATTTTGTAATGCAATAGGTTAAAGCCAACATATTATATCCCATGGTCTACAGCATATGTATATGCATCCATGATGGCCTAGTTCTGAAAAATCTTACTTCCCTTGTAATGTAGTTATGTTTCGCAAGGAATTTGGATTTTTCCATGGACCTACTTGGTCTATGGATAGCCTGATACCACTGGTATATTGCAATGTTGTTGCCTGCTCAACTTACCATAGTTCAAGTTATCGAAATAACAGGATACCCTGTTGAGGACACCTATCGGAAACAAAAACAGTCACAGCCAATGGCCAAGGGGCTTGTTTGACAGGCATGGCTGTAAAATGCCCTGATCATAAGCAGAAATCTGATAAAAAGTACACAGAACTGTTAGCTCTGGGAAGTATAAAGTGGGCCATTATGCTCCCACAACCAAAACATTGTGCAGTTTTATCCTGGAATAAAGACTGCAAATGGATTTGGCTCCTCACCCTCTCAGTCGTCCAGGTAAACCACTTATCTTTATGGTGTTTAGCGAAAACACTTTATGACTTGACTGTTTCCAGTAAAAAAACCAATGAAGTGTTTTGTGGTATCTTGGATCACAGCTGTGGGGTGTGATGGTACACACATCTGGTGTGTGCTTCCTGTGACAGGTACAAGTCACTGTGTGGTGTATGGGGGTCTACGGACAGGAAATTTGTCATCTTTTGTTTCAGGAACTCACGCTGAGAGCCAAGTGTGACTTAACCAAGTCCTTTTCTTCAGAAAGACAGATGCCAAAAATTTTAAAACATGTATGTTGGCAAAGTGTGGTACTTGGGCTTAAAATAAAAAGGTGATGGACCTTATGCACATTGTGTGGGTCAATTACATGTAAGAGTGGGGTTTTGTGTTTTGGGGTGGGTTTTTTGTTTTTGTTTTTGTTTTTTTTAATGGTACTTTTTTGTTTTGTTATTCCCATAGTTCCAATATGATGCTACATTACCACCAGCATTTACTATCATCTATAACTTCGTGCAGTACTTTCCGAATGTGGCCAATAAGTCTACACTTCTCAGACTTAGTTAACTTCATTATTTCCTGAACACCCTGAATGCTTACTTTGCTTCCTGAGCAGACTGACTTGAGTGTTCCTGTCTGCAGGGCAGAATACAGAGAAATTGGGCTGCATGACATTTTATTTACCGTATTAAAAACAATAACAAATTTATGAACAACCATGATGTAATTTGTATTCAGTGTCTTTCAACTTAAAATGTGCACACACACACATGTATACGCGTGTATGCACGTGGGCACACACACAAACATCTATTCTCTTGGCTGTGAACAGACTAGTTTTTGCAGCAGTATGGCGCAAGACTTGTTATACAAAAGAAAATAATATGCCAGTAGTTTTTACTACACTGATAAGTTGGTTGAAGGTTTGTCGTACAGTAGAAATTATTATATTTAGGAGCAGACATGTGCAGCACAGTCTCCAGACTTGTTATCTTTATTGCTGTGGCGCTATGTAGCACTTGATAGATGATGCTAACACAAATATGCCATTGTTCTCAAAAACTTCCGATAGAGACACCAGAAGAATGAGATTGACTCATCTGAGCTTTAAGGTAAATTAGGGAGCATCTCAAAAGATAATCTGTGTGTCTGGCTGGAATGATAACAGTATCAGAGAGACATGATTCGTTAAGGTTGTGCCACAACAACAGAAAATTGAACTTTGACCTTTAAAACATATGTTAGTCAGAATTCAATCCTGTAACATCTTTGTTGCCTGATGAGGGGATCAGTTCCAACATGTAAGTCCACTCACAATGCCACATTTATTCTTGTGTTATAGAATACAGGGTCTCTCACCAGAGGTGGTCTTTAGAGCAGTCTCCAGTGTACACCATAATTTTAAAGGAACAAGTTCAAACTGTTTGTATGATAGTAGTGCCCATAATTAGTTTACTTAACAGAAATTAGCTGCAATGGGCACATACAACACATGAAACACATAATGTGTTGTCAATGATTTCAAAAATGATATGGGATTCAAGCTTCATTTCAATGTATAAACTTAAAAAAAGAAGAAAAAAGACACAGTTTACCATGAAGCTGAAATTATTTTAAGTCTTTTGATCCTAGAAGTGATGGATATCTCCATGCATAGGTCTGAGTCATTAGAAGTGAGGGAAGCCAGACAGTTATACAACATAAATGTGAAAGGGTGGGGTCTGGAGATAAACCCTACCCCTGTGTAACCAACTGTGAAAGCAGAAGCCTGAGTTAGTGGCTGCATTGGTGCTCCTCGTGGACCAGTCCATTGTGTATGTGGGGTTCATCTAAACCTGTATTATTGTATTGAAATGACAAATTTGTGGAATTTCATATACACATAAGTTTTGTGACTAAAATAAGCGATTTCAATCTTACAAGTTTTCCATGTGTGAAAAACAGCACATTGATATCAAGCCGGCAGCTAACATGCAGGGCTACACATGCTTGTAGAATAGGAGAGGTCACCTTAAGCATTTGAATACACAACTCAATATACAAAAATTCTTGTGAGCAGAGGTGTGGATTTCCCTTAAATTTTTATGTTAAGATCATGATCCTGAATAAATTGACTAGTTCTGCATTTCAGTTAAGATACACATAGAATTACTGTCAAAAATTAGTATCTTTTTAGTAAAGTTATTGAACTGCAACTTACAATGTAACTCATTCCTGATCAGAGTATGACTGAGTCAGTAGCTTTGATTGGCATGGGTTGGGCGCAATGTGCATAACCCAGTCCAAAAAAGACTATTGACTCAGAGGATGCCATCATGAATGGTCTTGCATACAAGTCTGAGCAAAAATGTTTTCTGGAAACGAGAAATTAAGTAAAAACATTAAGGCAGACGACAAGTTACATCTGGGTGCTTTTGGGGGATTTGTGCGGGAAAGATTTGTAAGGGAATACACAACCCTAGTCCTCCTGACCGCAGTGCCCTTTATAGGATGGGCACAGGAACCAATTACAGTGGTCCCCTCTTATAAGGCCACCCCATATACAGCCAAAAAGTGGCCTTATAAGGGGGGGGGGGGGCCTCTCTTGAGGGGGAGGATATAATGGAAATACCATACTTTCTGCACAAGAATGCTGGCCTTTCAAGAGGAGTGGCCTCTGGTGAGAGGGGCCTTGGAAGAGGGGGACCACTGTACTCTTGCTTTTTCATATTATAAAAATACAGACTTTAATTTACCCCCAAGTATTTGCTGGAATTCACAGTATCCTGTACATGGGCCCAAAATCAGGAGTTCAGTCGGTAAAAATCAATAGGAACACAGAAACTATGAAAAAACATTGTTTGCAAAATATGTCCCCAATTACTGTATACATAGAGTATGGGAATCAAGGTTCTCCAAATGTTTTGAGTAAAAATATGACAAGTGTCTGTCAAACTGAAAGTCTTTTTTTTTTTTTGTATGGAAGAAGTGGAAGGCATTGGAGATTTGTCATTGCATGCAGTAGACTTGCCAACATTGGATATTTTTGGTGATATGCAAGTATTTTATCCACAAGTGTCTAAGTTCATAATTTCTGGATATTTGCATGGTGTCACTGTAACAGGTTTTCACTGTTCATTTTTTTTTTATTTGCCTTTTTTTGTGTGTATGATTCCAATCAACTGGCTTTCACCTCTCTAACTGTGAGACCCAGGATTGACTGGACCACCTCTTGTCCATTATGTTATCAGGAGGGGTTGTCCGACCCCAGACTCCACCAGGACTAATGAGCCGCTTGTCTCCACTTTGTCACAGGCCCCTGAATCTTGTAGACCTCTCCATCACTCTCATACCCCCCAGGATACAAGCTGATCTGACATTATCCAAGCTTCCATTATGTGTAGGTATCTGGGCATGCCAGTCTAGAGATCTGCACTTGATGAGGAAAAATTGGAAACAAGTGATTAGTTGTCCAGGTTAATAAAACAGTCTGTCAGTCAACATCTGGATTAAAGTCTGAGACCATGTTGTACCACTCACCTGTGGCCATCTCAGACTAACGTGTGTGTCTTGCGCTTGCTAAATATTAAATGTATGTGTTTGTGTGTGTGTTTGAGAGAGAGAGAGAGAGAGAGAGAGAGAGAGAGAGAGAGAGAGAGAGAGAGAGAGAGAGAGAGAGAGAGAGAGAGAGAGAGAGAGAGAGAGAGAGAGAGAGAGAGAGAGAGAGAGAGAGAGAGAGAGAGAGAGAGAGAGAGAGAGAGAGAGAGAGAGAGAGAGAATAATAATTTGAACATCTGACCCAGAACTTTATCGTTAAGAGCAAGTCTGGAAAAAATATGTTTTTTAATCCTTTGTTAATGGCTATGCAGCTTATATCTACAAATATTTTGTCATGTGGTGATGATCAAGAGGGGGTAAGCAGAAGAACCATAGGGGGTGGGGGTGGGAGGAGTTTCCTGTGAAACTGAGAGTGTTTATATGCCCCCAAGGACCATCACAACACTCAAAGTCATCAAATACAGCTTTATTTCTTTAATTTTTGTTTTTTCCTTTCTTTTGTTTCTTTTTCTTTTTTATTATATATAAACAGGATTAGTTGACTTGGTTTTTCATACAAAGGTGCCTTTTTCTGTATTATCTGTGGCCATATTCACAAAGAATTTTAATCTGATAAGAAATTTGGGATCAAAATTAAAATCTACTTGTTTTGATCCCACATTGCTTAATTCTTTGTCACATGAACAGCTTGAGTGTGAACCAGTCTCTATGGCTGTGGCACAAGGATATAATTAACATTTCAGGATTATGGCTTAATCTTAATTTGAACCAGATTTTAATCCAGCTTAAAAGGTAAAGTACTGGATGACTCTAAGATTAATTTAGTAAAATAAAAATTTTGAAAACAGAGTTAGTATTGTAGCCCAGAACACAGATTGTTCATTCCTGGAAATTTTGATTCACTATTAGACCAAGGATTAAGATATTCAGGGTCATAACATGCACCAATTTTATTTTAGGATCAAAATCGGGATCAGATCAAAATTCTTTGTGAATATGGCCACTGGGCATTTTGGATCCATGTTGATTTAACGCTGTCCTGTTGAATTAACTCTTTCAGTGCCAATCACATCTAAAGTCGATCTACATAAGTCAAACAAGTCTGAATCATCATTAGGATCTCAGATTCCCATTCCTTGTAAAAAGACCTTTCATTCAAGTACCAGCATGCCTATGGTTCGAGAGAAAATATTCCAGGTCAACCGCTTTTTTGGCATGCAATGCATGCAAAGAAAAGCTGTTGACTCAGTCCAAAATTTGGCATTTAAAGAGTTAAGACAGAGTCAAGCTTTTAACCAACACCAAGGAAAGCTGTAAAGTTAACCTGTTCAAAAATTGAATAACTTTGTTCACTTAGACTTTCTCCATTTTTCACTGTCTGCATAATATTCACTCATCACCTGTGCTGTCAAGGATGGTTTTACACAAGCCCTCTCAGTTTTTCTTAAACCAGGCTTACATGTTTACTTGTCTGTAGTGAGAATGACATTTGTGCATTTTGCTTGATTGTATGAAATTGTTGATGTACTTTTGAAGTGGTAAAATAAGATCTGTAATCGTTGACTAGTCTCTTGTACAATTCTCACTCAAATTATTTTTATTACTGTTGAAATTGATTGAAAACATTGAAGCAGACAACATTTGACCATC
>CAXHWN010001822.1:0-19000 GCA_964020975.1 Hermodice carunculata | reverse complement strand
AATCTCAAATCAATGGACCGTAACCATTTGAATAAATTCAGTACAGACCCACTCAGGCTATAAGCTCTGTCGCAAAACGTAAATTGTGGATATCTGACTGACGACGAATGAATGAATGAATGACCCAATAACCTTTTTTGTATAACAAGTGAGGTAAAAACCTTTTTTTTTCAGCCTTTTCAGTGTTTTGTTGGGGGGGGGGGGTATTGGTGTTGTTTTTGATTTTTGTGTTTCGTTTTTGTTCCTGTTTTTCAATGTTAGCTATTTCTATTTGCTTTGTATTCAGTTGTTGCTACTTTTTTTAAGGGGGAGGGGGGGCCGTGAGCAGTTACATGTGTGGCTCTCTGGTATAACCGCGTAGCCTAAAATGGAGAGCTTTTTTTTGGTTTTGTTTTGTTTGTTTCTTTTTTTTTTTTTTTGTTTCTTTTTTGAAGTGTGTCACTGTCGATTTTGCTGAGTGTTTATGTGGCAAGGGATAGCCAATATGGGATCAGTTCCATGAGATGTGTTTACAAGACAACATAAATGGTGGTAAGTGATAGCCTGAATCATCATATATTAAGTGGAATGAATTGGCATAATATCATGGGCATCAAGAACCAACAGGGCAGAAATATTCCGAGTTCACTATTAAAAACATGTTCTACTCACGATAATGATTCAATTCATCATGGCACCGAATCTGCTTTCATAAAAACCTTCAGGTACAATATTTATTGCTTTGTGGTGTTATCTGTTCACATTTTGGGGCCAATTGAAATAACATGATGAATTGTAGTGTTTTAATCTTTTAATGTGACATTGAATTTGCATGGCAGAAAACGTAAACCAAATTATGTTTTTAACTTAACCCGATACAGGAATTACAACGAATTCCATGTGTTTAGGGCTAGAACGTGAAGCTTTTTTTTTCTGTCAACCACTGTGTTATCATTTTTCCACGTTGGGAAAGAAAGGATTTTCTGGACAAATTCTCAATCAATATGAACCCGTCCTCTTGAATTAAGACTCGGTTTAAGACGTTTCTTAATCCTTGGGCCGTTACTGGTGCAGGTCGTCACACCAGTCATGAATAAATTTTCAACGAAACTATATGGGAAACTATGGCTGGACACTGAGCTCCCCTTCCTAACAAAGCTTGTCTTTATGTGCAGCACTGTCCATAAAATTAGCCTTATATACCGTTCAGATTTATTTCTTGTCGACACAGCTGGTGACAGATTTGTATGTCAAAAATTGACATTTATACGCGTAAAGAATTTTTACTTTGTCAAGTGTCAACTCAGGTGGCAAAGGTGGGTAGCAACTCAGGCCATGAACAGTTAGTTTTTTTATTCAAAATACACCACATTTGGAGCTACATTATCATTCAAATTTTATGTCACCAAAATCTTTTTCCTACCTAATTTCCATAAGGGACTATCATCACGCCCAATTTCAAAGAAACAGCTGGTCCTTCAGTTAACATCCAAAATCCATACTGTTCCTCGGGACCTGCAGCATTTAGTGAAGGTAATCCACAAACAAACATATACACCCTCCTTAGGTACGTATCTGTGCCTTTTCTAAGCAATTTGCCCAGACTTTGAGACAAGATACGTGTTTACGATTTTGCTAAAAAAAAAAAAACACTACTGAAGCTTCTCGTATGAACAGACTTTATAGAGACCCACGAGAATACATCCCCAACAAGAATGAAGAGGATTCAATAAGCTGCTTTCAATATATACGCATGCATTCACACCGCTAATGTCCATCCTGACCTTGCTTACAATGATTGATCGTAAAGTAATTTTTTGAGAAAGAATCATAATTCAGCAAATTATGGTGGCACTGCCTACTAATCTACTCGGATGCATATGTAGGCAAACAGCATTCCTAACAGGTCTGAAGAGACTCTACTTGGAGGTTTAAAGTAGTAGAAAAACACAAGAAAACACACACACACACACACACTCATGCTCGCAAAAAGTCAGCAAAAACTGTATCGCTACCTGTCTAATAAATAACGTTCGAGATATCCAGTACTGTTCCTCTGCATTTTTGGAGCCAGTAACCAAGCACGCACGCACGCACGCACGCACGCACGCACGCACACACACACACACACACACACACACACACACACACACACACACATACATATATATATATATATATATATATATATATATATATATATATATATATATATATATATATATATATATATATATATATATATATATATATATATATATACAACCGTGGCATGTGAACACACATGATACAGACCCAACCATTAATTCCCGTTAACGTGACAAAAAAAATTCGGGCATCGGCTTTTTATAGAAGTAAATAAAGTGAATTGGTACTGGAGTTCGTGGGACGATGGACAAAAAACCATGAGATAAGCTCAGCTCACTGATAGGTCAACTGAACTAGAATGTTGTTAAGCATAAAATGTGGTATCTGTTAAACAGACTGAGGTCCAGGAGTGCCTCGACGTTTTCTACGTAATTTCAAAACAGTTGCAAAAGTGATGTCACAGAAAATGAAATTTGAATCCCCCCTCCAAAAAAAAAAAGGACCAAAAATAGTGGGCACTACCTTTTGAAACAACACGTATGGAACCCACACACGATACATCTGCTCTAAATTTGCTGAGAATCAGGCAACGCTTTTTGAGAAGATATAAATAATCTTGCTTGAGGACGCAGAAATGAAGCACAACAAAACAGACTGCATCATCTGACTTAAATTGAAGGGAGAACAGTTTATTTGGACCCAAACGGGGGCTGAAGCATAAGCAGTGGTAATGATTGGCCTCTTGACTTCTTTTACCTAAAGCACATTTCGCATCCTTTCCTCCTCTCCCATTTGCTTTATCTTTTCTTTGTGGTGTGAGCGCGTGAAGGGGGGGGGGAGCGAAATGGGTTTAATCTTCGCCAAATGGATCATTACAAGGATCATCCAACGAGATACAACGCGGCAACGGGAGTTAAGATACCAGGCTGCTGGCACTAAGCCCTAAACTAAGCTGGTCATTTTTTATTGCACATTTTCATGTGGTGTTGTTTCCCGTCGGATCTTACACACACGTCACCAATCTTGTCCACTCACTCTCCATCATGGTCTATATTTTAGATGCTAAAGTGATTTTCTCAGTGTACACACTGTGGTTAACTACATTAGGAAGACCACCTTATCCTCTATTTTGTCCCCTCTCATATCATTTGTACATGCGACCCACGCTTCAGAGAGGCGGCTCGTTGTATTTGACTCCCGGTAGTATGCAGAGCATTTCAAATAACAAGTTTGAACCAACAAGGGCTGTGTTTCCGGACGTGTCGAATGGTGGCGACACCTGTAAGAAGACGAACACTATGACAGCAGTTTGTTCCTCACTATGCCTAGAATCCTTCCAAATCTGCCCAGACTGTAACGGTCAAGCCACACACAGTTTGAATATTTGATACGTAAATTATTAACTGTGACCCAAAGTGCCCAAAAAAAGTTCGAAATTGAAATATTGATTTAGACAAACATTTGCTTCTCACAGTGGAAATGTTTTGACACTTTAGTGCAAAGCTGAAGAAAATTACGGACGACAAAATCATCAGCACAAAATTATCTGGATAGAATGATGAATAAAATGAACGTCATTGTTGAAATTATTTATTTATTAAACTGGCAGAAGAATCTTTTTTTAATGATTTTACCCCAAATGAACAAGACACATCATATTGTATATACATATATATATATATAAATATATATATATATATATATATATATATATATATATATATATATATATATATATATATATATATATATATATATATATATATATATATATATATATATATGTTGCTGATGACATAAAACCGTGGTAATGAAAACAGTGACATATCATTTGAACTTAGAAATACCTTCAAGTAAAGGAATATGTTGTTATTTAATCTGAAACTGAAACCAAATGAATAGACATGCATGTTACACCGATTGCCTTTTGAGCTGCTCCTTTGACCCCGCTTTTCCTTGTCTTTTTTTTCATTTTAAGGGTCGCCTACTTAGCATCATGTACAAGCGACTCTAAAGAGACATTGGACCATTGGCACAGATTCACACATACAGTTTGGGGTCAAGCTTCTGTTAGTTGACCTTTCAATAAATACAAGCTATTGTCACGACAGACCAATTTCAAGGCATTGAAGCTGGTGGGGGGGGGGTACTACATGCGTAATCTCCCTTTCTACATAATTATGAACCATTTATATTGGTTTATTATGAAAACTGTTTATTAAAATTTTCAGCATCTATTTTTATTCCAAATCAAGATGCAAGTTGTGGAAGTTTCTTGCTATCATGCTAACCAAAGGCAGCTTGTCATGCATCAAAAGTGGAAAAAATGCAATGTGTGTAAAAAAAAAAAAAAAACAAAGAAACAAAGAGCATGAAGGGCATTTTAACCCACCTCAACAAGATCCGCTCCGACGATATTTAACCCTCTGCAGCCTCGAACAATTTCCATGCCTTGTATGGAAGTCAATCCGCCTATTTCTGGGGTCCCTGTTTGAAAAAGCAAATGTCATTAATCATCATATTATTGCCGTGCATTTAATTAGAAAACAAGGTAGCATCGTCATTATGACTATGCCATGTTATATGCACTTGTCATTGATGTCACTATCGCAGTATGCAAGTCTTTTTCTCAGCACAGACAAAAACAGTACCATATACATGTAGGCCAGGGATGATTCTACAAAGTGTCCTTTTTGCTTATTTAACTTGTTAAGTTACTCAGGATACAAGAATACCGCTTCACTTGCTATCGTCTACCAGGGCAACTTTCACATAAAAAGGACAAGACATCAGTAAAACTATACAGCATATTATACATATCAAACGTATTAAAACAATATGCAAATTAAATATAACAAACACCTGCAATCTTTTGGTAAACCAGACTCTGGCATAGACCAGTTTTTCGCATGGTTTATAGACAAACCATAATGAGTGCGCGGTTCTGGGCCCACGGGACCAATGAGTGACTGTGTTCTTCGGTGCGCTAAGCTTAAACCCAGTCTACTTCAATTGGAAGTGTAAGAACATTGTATTTGACGACTTGAGACTTACATACAGGACATATAAAACTGATTCGGTTCGTCATTTCTACAACTTTTCAGCACCACTATTTCCGAAAACACCACGTCTTTCCCCGCCATTGCCATCGCCATCGTCACCACTACTTTCCCTGATTCCGCCACTACAATGCCAATACCACCTCCGCACACCATCAACTGTTTCACCGCCATCGCAATCGTCACCAATACTATTGGTAGCGCCACTATCGCTCCACCCGCACCTACGATACCAGTCACCCCCGCACACCATTAACTATTTCACAGCCACCGATCGTTATCACCATTACTAGCCTACTACTGCTAGCGCCACTGCCGCTACCGCCGCTGCTATAATATCAACCACCTCCACATTATATCCACTGTTTCACGCGCATCGCCATCGTCACCAATACTGCTGCTAGCGCCTCTACTGCTCCCGCCGCTACTACAATACCAGCCACCTCTGCACAGAGTCAACCCTTTTACCGTCATCGCCGTCATCCCTACTGCTCCCAGTGGTGCCACTCACACTGTTGCCGCTACTACCATCGCCAACCACCTCCGCATATGGTCACCACTTCTTTACCAAAACTATATTTGATATTCCGCAGTGACAGTGATATGGGTTGGAAGAAAAATATTTCACAACAGAGTAAAAACCTTAACATCACTGGACAGCTGCAGTGCTGTGAGTATTGTTTATCCGCTCAAATGCACCCATATCAAAATTGCGGCCTATCCAATCAACGTCTATGTAGATGTACCATGCCTTTCTCTGTTTACTAAAGCTCTTGTTAATTGGTCATAATTGACGTAAAACGCCATACATGATGGACGAGTCGCATCACTAGTCCACGGTTAAAGTAGACGCATTTTGCCCCCTGCCTGTTTGTAGGCACAACAATTTTTTTATTTGTATCGAGCAAATACCTTCAGACAAGTATCATATTTAATTGTGGAGGCCCGGTAAACTTTCGGTGCACAAATCATCCCTATGTTTAATTTAGACAGCTTGTATCCCTGTTCTACATGCACAAAACTCTGTACATTTTCTTTTCTTTGATATGGGTGTTTTAATTTATTTGAACTGGGTTTAACAACAGCTTAATAATAAGAAAATGTACCATATCTCTTTGCGTGGTATTTCACCTTAGATCAGGATATATCATATGCTAAGGTACAGCGAATACACACACACACATACACACACACACACACACACACACACACACACACACACACACAAATATATATATATATATATATATATATATCCCCTCTCGGGCTCCGTACCAAATAACGAAATGCGTGGGACAAAAAAAAGGAGGAATTTGCATTGTCGCCGTTGCTTACGTCATGTGTTCATTTTAACCCAATTTTTATGCATTTGTTGATTGGGATTGCCTTCCTTTTTAATTGGTATTAAAACAACGTAGATTATACGATGTATATATATATATATATATATATATATATATATATATATATATCCAAGATCGAATCCAGTTGTGAGTCCTGAAATACCATAAACAAAAAATTATAAAATTTTTAATTTGTTCACGCCAGGTTGCTCATTTTCTTTCTAGAAATAACTCACACTTCTGTCCCGTGTTTTTATATTTGTATATTTCATGTTCGGAACGAGCGGGACTCGAACCTGCTACCTTTGTCACCAGTCGCCTGGCTCAAATGGGAAACTAGAATTTCAATCTGAGCAACCAAAAATTGAAAGCTCCAAAGGAGCTGGAGAGACAACGAGTCCTGTTCAAGCAAACTTTCCAGATCCAACTGACATAAGCTCTGAGCAAAGTCCAAGCCTGACAAGCTATCAGTTGGCGAAATTTTGATCTGCTGCACCTTGTTATCTTGAAATTAACTTGCAGCTTTACCTGTGTGATGTTATCATTCAGGAAAAAAAATATATTTTGTGGCTGAAAACTCTACTTTTTTTTAACTTGGGAATATCAACCGTACCCACACTTAGCTTGTTTAGATGTGGGTTCACATGCAGCTTTCCATACTTGGGGCCCAGTAAGTGGATTCAGCTAATTTGTTTTTACATCAATAGAGAATTTCACAGTAGTCAGAACAAAGGTAGTGATCAGTCTGAACAGGCCCATTTCTCTCTTCATGGCTAATGGTTTCCTGTTCCCTATGAGTGACCCTTGTCAGTGGCTTACCTGCTCTCTAGGGGTGATGGACTGATGACTTTGCAAACAATGACATAGTTCATTATCATGCCCATATAAATAAAGCCCATGTGGTCAGCATTGCTGTAACTCTTCAGTGTCAATATAAGTTTTCGGCTCAATTTTCTCAAATAAATTTTATGTTCAACATCTGAGCTTTTTTATTTTTTTTTTAAAGTCTGAAACTTTTAAGCAGGCAAGTGAAATATTTTGATTCGTAAAAATATTCTATTATACACTTCTTGGTTTTTAGAGGATCGGCTTCCTACGTCAGATAAGCCTACCTGTGCCTGGGGCAAAAGACGGGTCCAGTCCGTCGATATCGAAGCTTAAATACACCGGGCCTTCACCCATCTGTTGGCGCACCTCCTCCATCAGTGGCACCAGAGATTTGTGCCAGCAGTGCCGCGCAGGCACTACTCGGAAGCCCTGCCACAAAACGTAGTACTGAAACGTGCTAGCTTGCTCTCTCTCAGATAAGAAACTTAATAATCATATATATATATATATATATATATATATATATATATATATATATATATATATATATATATATATATATATATATATAGTGAAAGTTACTCGCCTCCAGCGGCAATATCGCACTACATTCAGCCGCTTTTGACCGGCGAGAATTCTCAAAGTGGCCATAAAGTACACATTCATGTGAATCTCAAAACAATCATTGTCCAGCAACATTTCCTTTTCAACAGTAGCCCAAATGCGTTGGCCAAATTCTTAAATCTACACGCTCTTTTCATGTAAATACCCAGCACTATGTCACGAGTGCATAAACATTGAAGCACATGTTCTTTATTTGCATTTCAAATTTTGTCATCAAGTACACATTTATATGTATCTCAAAAAGATAAATATCCTGCAATACTTCCATATCAACAATGCCCCATATGCGTTAGCCAATTTCTATAATTCTGCATGCTCTGTCGTTGAAACAACCCAGCAATAGATTCTCCATACATAAACATTAAAGAATACGTTTTTGTTTTAATTTTTTACTTTGTCAAAACACGTCTGAAAGTTAATGACGAGTCGTCAGCGAGTAATTAACTACCAGAACATGTTTCGGGCCTTGAAATGCACTGAAATGTATCTCTGACAGTGGCCCCCTTGTACCCACCTTGCAAAGATAACCATTCAAATTTCATCTAAGATGATTTTGGCTGGCCGCTTGCAAGGTGTAACGCACACGCGATTACACGCATGATTTTACATACAGAGTTACTTCAGACTTAATTCCGGGTTCACATTCCCTAGTCAAAGGACAGGAATTTCCCTGGAAAGTGCACACATGAGAAGTGTGGGCATGAACATATGGCCTATATTCATTGGCCATGTGTTGTACTTATGAATACCAATTAAATTGTGCATATATGTGTGTGTGTGTGTGTGTGAGAGAGAGAGAGAGAGAGAGAGAAAGAGAGAGAGAGAGAGAGAGAGAGAAATGATGAGGGGGTAGTTATATTTAATACCTCTTGTGATATTGCATATGGTTATTAAGATTTGTGTAGTTATTTGCAATATATATAAATATATATTTCGGGGCTGGGGTGGGGTGGGGATGAATATCACAATTTTGTTACAGCAGTTAGTGGATTTATATTCATTCATGCATCATGTTTCATGACGTATATTCACGCCAACACATTCTCCTTATTGCCACTATAAATCCGGTGTACCTCTCCCCGATGCAACGGCAGTGCGTTCGTCACGACGCATTTGTGTTGCAAATAAATTGTGCAAATTTATATTCTACCTATTTAAAACACGATCTATGATATAAAATCTTTGCAATAACCATTCTTTATAGGACTGAATGTTTTGTACAGACACGGGGCCTTATGTACACCACATTATCAAATTTCTCCCATGCCGCTGCCGTGAAACTATTATGAAAATAAACCAGAAAGAACATCCTTTACCGTTTTCCTTTGTGCTGCTGGCATTACAACGAACACATATTATTTTGTTCTGTGGTTAAAACAACAAAACCAACAAATATATAAATACTAAAAAATGCAACACGTACTGACCTGTTGGATTCCCCATGAAATGTCGTCTGTCGTCCAGCCCGAACCGCGGATGCCAATCTGGATGACTCTTCTTAGGTCAAGCAGGCCGTCTTCCACTGCACGCCTCATGGGCGTGCCGTGCGCAATCCTCGAACCATTCATCATGTCTGCGGTGTCCGTGTGTGCGTCTACGTGAATCAGCCCCACTGGCCCATATTTCTCCTGAGTGGTGGAGCCATGACATATGGCATAAAGGTGGTTAAGCGAGAGAGTGAGTGTGTGATGAATGTATGGCTGATGAACGAATATCAAATCAGGCAAAAACTATTTATCTTCACATTGTTAATATCAGAAATATGTTAAAGATATATGTAAGGCATGGCCAGAAAGTACTGCTTTCCCCAGCCATCCATAGAACTATGCAACTGCAGGGTAAATTATAAACTGCAGAATAATAACAGTCATACGTAACATAAAAATATGACTATTACAGACATGTTTAGACAGATGATGTGGGATATTAAGGTTAATTATCACCTGGTGGCTCCCCCACAAGACTACATAACGCCAGGAGGGCGGATGTCCCCATTAATGTTACATTCAATTGGTTGTAACTGGTTACTAGCTTCACTTGAATGTTTCAATGTTACATTCAATTAGTTGTAACTGGTTACTATCATCACTTGAACGTTTCATGTCAAAATTTCAATTTTTTTAAGTGTGTAAGTGTTTAAACCCATTTATGGAAATGTAAGATTCCTACAAATATTGTCACGTGCACCGAGCTCATTTGCGCTTTGAGTTTTACTGTCTCCGCTGTAATTCCAGGCTGAATAAATCAGTATCATCACCCGAAGCATTCAATCTTCTTAAGTGTGTAGGTGTTTAAACCCATTTATGGAGATATAACATTCGTACAAATATTGTCACTTGTACCGAGCTTATTTGCACTTTGAGTTTTACTGTCTCCGCTGTAATGCCAGGCTGAATAAATTAGCATTATCACCCGAAACATTATTATTAACTTCCGCGCCAAGGATATTTTACCAGCTGT
The DNA here is from genome assembly GCA_964020975.1 of Hermodice carunculata. Taxonomy (NCBI): domain Eukaryota; kingdom Metazoa; phylum Annelida; class Polychaeta; order Eunicida; family Amphinomidae; genus Hermodice; species Hermodice carunculata. Next base: position 8,619 of record CAXHWN010001822.1, on the reverse strand, counting down.
GAAACTATTTTGCCCTAAATCCAGATCAAGTTCCTTCGTATTAAACTGGTAACATCCAAGATTTTGTCATTTTGATCCGTTTAATGCTACAGAATACCGAATGACGTATGTTTCAATCTTTACCACTGAACGTTCCTCGACAACTGAAAAGCGTAGTGTGGTATACGACGGGGTTTCAAAATTATGATGTGCATGTACCTCAAAAAGTTTAAATTGCATCATGCAATTTACGGGTAAAATCTTGTACCACAAAAGAGCCTAAGCCATAGCGTTGAAAAAAAACCCTAATATAATCACCAATTAAAAACAAAAACAAACTAAAACTCTCTATAAAAATTATATCACACTCGTATTAATGGTTCCGAGTTAATTATGTCATTCTCATCAGTTTTTCTTTTTTCACACACACACACACAGACACAGAGAGAGAGAGAGAGAGAGAGAGAGAGAGAGAGAATTCAATAGATAAAAGAAAAGTTGTGCTCCGTAACAGACATTTTTTGAGTAGTTATTATCCACACCGCTGACACTGACAGCCGCTTCATTCTTTCCAAGGCACGTATACTATATGCGGTTTTATTCAACTGATTGCCGCATTTTACAATGAACAAATCGGTAAGTACTTGCAGATGGCGCCTCAGTCTTCTGGCTGTGTTTGCGCATGTTTGGCTCGATGCCATGCTTCATTTGAGCCACGATCAGCGTCCTGTTTTTATTTAATGTGTCAATATGATGTAATGTCCAAGACCTGGGGACATATTGTCCCATAATGATAAATTAATGTATAAGCAGCTTCGCTAGAGGGGATCAAAATGTAGAGAATGGATTCCAAGATACGTAACAGTGTGATCTCCGAGCACCTGCATGATCGTTCCATGAAAAGAGTCCCTTCTCACTATGACAATAATAATGAAAATGAGATATGACAGAATATACCCAAATCTAGGCTGTCGAATGAATTTAATGCTACTTTAATATTTCTCTCCATTTTGACCCCCCCCCCCCTCGCCTTTTGCTTGCATTTCAGAAAAACAAAGAGATCGCATGGCGAGAACTAGGGCACGACGACCTGCCTTCATGGATGACGCTAACTTCACAATCTCACTCATCGGCGCAAAAATATGATGGCAAAAGACAAAATTAAGTTCCACACATCGTTAGTTTTCACGATTGGAATATTGTTGGCAAATTTAAATTCATGGAGCTTGATGACCGTTTTTTTTTCTCAGATTTTTCGCTTTTTGTCGTTGTGGAGACCCCAGCGTCTGTCAACACCAAACTATACGTTTGTACTTGGTCTCAGCACCAGCTGGGTAACATGATGGTCAGCTCGCTTGGACTACTTGGTTAGGTATTTTAGCCTCCCTCCCTCCCTCCCTCCCTACATACATACATACAGTAAGTAAGTAAGTAAGTAAGTAAGTTAGTAGGTAAGTAAGTAAATAAGTAAGTAAGTAAGTAAGTCAGGAAATATAGTACATAGCTGAATGTTTGTATTCTGACACGCTATAATATTATCATAGTAAAGTGACACTTTTTATTTTTTTATCCTTTGCCTCCATCGATCCTTGATTGAGTTATGGCTTACCTTTATTGCCTGTAAAATTGGATATGTGATAGTGTGATCGCCGCCAAGGGTAAGAGGCTTGCATCCATTTGCTATAATCTTTGAGTAGCCCATTTTGATCTGTTTGGCGGCTTCAGGTAGGTCGTAAGGAGTAAAGTAAACGTCTCCAATGTCGGCCACCTGCAGCGACGCGAAGGGCACTGCTCCTGGGGATAAAAAGAGCACTGGTAAATCTATGCCGTCTAAGTTTGCCCCTTTTTTCACGTTGCAGCTTAAAAGAGTCTCTACTAGCACATTGAAAGAAACACAATTTTTTGATTGAAAATTGCCAAATTTGATATGTACATAGAGACTAGTTTAAACTGAACCACTTGACCGTAAAATGCCCACAAATGTCAGGGAATTTGTTTTAGATATATTGGACTAAAATGACCTTTAGAAAATTAAAATGTCGGCATCATTTACGAGTGTCATCCATTATCCACAGGAAAGATGTATATATCTAACAAGGACATTTAAAATTTGACCTTCATTTGACCCTAAACTGACTATGAAATTTTAACCCTAATCAGTTAACATGGGGTCAATTTGGACCTCCGCGGGTATTTTGTGCAATATTTTATATGTATGTGGTGTAAATGATCACTTTGACCAAAATTTTTTTGATTGATTGCAGCCACTAGTTTCTAAAATTTTTCGTTGGGGTCTACATGGATCCCAGCTTGTGTGAGTGCAGACTTGAGGATTATCTGTTCTGTTTTGACATCTTGTGGAATCATTTTAATATTTATTATCTGTTTCCAGTATGCAGATTATTTAAACGACCAATACATCATATATTTTGCAAATTATCTGTCTCTTTTGGCGTAAAGTCTGAAACCCAGTGAAAAATGTCAGGCTGGGCCAGACACACTACTTATGAAGCCATGCGTATGATTTTAGAGAATGAATCAGAAGCTTCAGATGTTGATATAACTGATGTTAAAGAGGATAATGACTATATTGCTTGAACATTGCAGCAGCTCATGATGCTCCTGTAGAGGTGAAGCGATGTTTTCTCTACCCCAAAGATGCTGACTTGAAGATCTGTCAAGTTGTGTACCATTGTGTGGGAATCACCCAGGTGAAGATCATTCCACGATGGGTATATCCAGTGTAATAACTGCCTTTTCTGAAGCTATTTGCATGCACCCGATGGGGTATGACAACCTTATATTTTGCATTTAATATATGCTTGTAAAATTTGGACTGGTAGGTCTTGATGTTGACAGAAATCAATTCTGTAACCAAAAAATGTTGCTTTGTCACTTTAGGGTCCAGTTGAACCCCAGTAATACTTGGGGGTGTTTGGCCCTGGCAGGGTAGCCCATACAGTTACCCAACTGCCACCCTTAGTTCCCCAGACAGCAGTGATGGCTTTGCCTCCTGCACCTTTGATGGCTCTGCCGCGAAGTGAGCTGCTGGAAATACTGCTTGCTTCTGCGCTTGAGCTAGGTACTCTGCCTCCCTCTGCTTAAGAGGCAAGCGGAACTCAGGCTCCGTGAGGAACAGCACTTGCCGTGAGAGGCTTTGTTTTCTTCTGCTGCTTCAGCCACTGTCTCAAGCCCGAGCAGACCCTGATGGCAGAGCAGCTTGCTGCTTCTCCTTTAAGTCAGCTTTCTCTTGGCCCTAAGGCTGGGGAGTTCACAGAGCTGCTCTAGGCTCCTTCCTGCCAGCAGATTGCTCAGTCAGCAGCATCTGTGGTTCCTGAGCTGAGTCTCTCTGAGACCCAGCAGGTTCCCTCTGGCCAGCAGACTTACAAGTCTGTGGTCGCTGTGTCCCCTGGTATAGGTCTACTGGAAGCCCCCATTTCCAGCCATACATGGGCTGAGCAGATAGAGTGAGCGTAAGAGGCTGTGAGGACTTGCAACACCTATGCCTGGCATGATGAAAGATCCCCTGCTTCACACATGATCCACCACAGCACTATGACCATGTCAAAGCTCTCATTCAGAACCTGGTTGGTTACCAAGCAGTGGTCCCACCATGGGAGGAGACGCACAGACCTGTTGCCTTTTACTTTCTTGTGGGGGCTTGTCTCTGGATGCCACATGGCATCATACCCCCATTTCTCTTAGCTGAGGTTTATTACCAGCCAACACTCATGGCACCTGGCTTCCCATAGAGCCACCAATGTCTAGCTACCTGAGGCAGGGGAGACTCCTCCCAAAGCCAGACATTCAGGAAAAACATTATTCTGTGCCAGAGCAGATCATTCCATCCCAGTCATTGTTGGTGGATTTGGTGGTGGGAAGAGTTTGATGCTTGGCAACCTTCTCCATCATGACATCTGCCAAGGCCTTCAAGTGATTAGAGGAAGATCTCTCGAAGGGGATCTGTCCTTATGGCGTTCTACTCCAAGACTTTGTTAGTCACTTTGAGGTATCTTCTGGATGACCTCAGGGGCTCTGAGCATGCACATCATGGAAGCTGTGCAGGATTGGTACAGGAGCTGTCACTACTTGTGACTTCCTTGTCATGGCCTGTTGACCACCAGGTGCAGACCACAAGTACTTTGGAGGTGAACCTGCTTTGGTTGCGGAGGGAAGCCTACCTCCAGGATCAGAAGTTCCCTGACATGTTATTTTGCAGAGCTGGAATGGGGCCACTCTTCTCAGGAACACCAATTGGAGGAGAGACGGCAGAAGTCATTTTCTAGGCACAGGGCCATAGGGCCTGCTAAGCAGATCATACGGTGCTGACCAGCTCTGGTCAATCAATTTTGTCCATTTCCACCTCAACCTCAAAGTGTGGCAAGTGTCAGACCTATCCTACTGAACCCTTGGCTTATGCTCCCTCTGAGATGTGATGCCCTGAAGAAAGCAGCCAGTGCTCAGAGAAGGGGAAGAGGTTCAGCAAAGGCAAGAAGTCTGGCAAGCCTCAGAGTACCTGACTATTGTACACTACAGAACACTATCTCAAGTGTCCCCACCACATCATAAGACTCAGCGCAACAACCAGTTGGCAGCTGTCTCTCTGTTTTCTGCATGCCATGGGAGTCTATCACGGACAATCCTTCCGTACTCAACATCCTAGGGCATGACTGCATGCTGCGTTTTGGCAAGGAGAGGCCTCCTTTTAGTTCCAAGCCCTTGGGGTTCACATCAGTCACTGCAGAACCCAAAGCATCAGCAGTTATAGTGGCAGTTCAGACACATCAGAACAAGTGTCCTATAGAGCCAGTAAAGATGCAAGGTTCTCCCTGCTTTTGCAACTTACTTTTCCCATTCCCCAAGCGGGACTGAGGATGGCACCCAGTCATAGACCTCCCAATGCTGAACTCCTAACTACAAGTCCTGTCTTTTTAGATAGAAAGCCCCCAATGGGTGGCAGTGGCCTTGGGGCCCCTGTAGTAAACAACCTCTCTACTTCCATATGCCACTCATGGACACTTCACTGTATTTTCTGCAGTTCTCATTCTCAGGCCAAGTGTACCAGTTCAAAGTGCTTCCATTTGGCCTTGCCACTGCACCACTGGTGTTTACCTGGTTCCCACAATCAGTTGCTGCTTACCTTCACCAGTCGGACATTCACATTGATGTACATCTGCATGATTGGCTTATCAGCAAGTCCGGCCTTTGGCTGGTGTGGACGTTCGTCTTCTTCAGCATCTAGTTTGACCTGTTTGCCTACATCTGTCGCCCTTCAGAAAACAGGTAGGAGAGACTTCAATCCTGGCTCAGAGCGTTTCTGACTTGCAAAGTCTGCTAAGCACAACAATGGTCGCCCTGCTGGGTTCTTTGTTCTTGATGGACTCCCAGGTCCCACTCGGTCACCTTCACTATTGCCCCTTGCAGTACACTCTGCAGGGCAGATGGTCAAGGGACCAGGGCTATAAGGCCCCAGTGCCATTTCTGACTAAGGACCATCCACACCTTGTTTGGCGGACCATATGAGAGAATGTCAACGTCAGTACAGAAACTGGGGCCTTTTTAGGCCCAGTTGTGCATCTACATGGAATCCTCTTGGTCCAGGTGGGGAGCCCACATGGAAAGTGGGATGGTGTTGCGCCCTTTCCCGCCACTTTTTACATCTCACCACATAAACTGGTTGGAACTGGAGGCACTATGCTTGGCACACCTCCATTTCCAGGACCTGGTGAAGCACAAACATGTCCTCATAATGTTAAACAACAAGACCACGGTAGCCTGTCTCAACAGGCAAGGCAGAACATGCTCCAAGAAGCTGACAGAGTTAGCTAGACTCATCACTTTATGGTGCTTGGAACACCACATCCACATGCATACAAGGCATGTCCTGGGACATCAAAATGTCCTGGCTAACCAACTCTTGAAAAGAAGAAAAGAAGTCTGCCAGTATGAATGGACTGGTCCCTCCACCCACAAGTCATTCAGGCCATGTGGGCCAGATGGGGGACTCCACATGTGAACTTGCCCATGACTCGTGAGAATGTAAAACCGCCAGTTTATGTCTCGCCTCTCCCAGACCCCCAGGTCCTAGTGGTGGACACTCTAACCATGGACTGGAGCAACATTTGGGCAAATGCATTTCCACCTCTGCAGATCCTTTCAAGAAGTACAGCTCAAGCTTCAGTCCCATAATTGCAATCTGAACTTGTTGCTTCTTGGAGGCATTGAAAGGATTGCTCAATAGACCTCTCAGAATTGAGCATCTAGCTACATTTACCAGCATGGCTGAAATTTCTGATCCAGCCATGGATGAGTGTGTTTCACAGGAACCCTCAAGTGCTCAACCGTCATGCTTGGCAGTTGTTGCACAGCCATAACAGACATTTCTTAGGATGGGTCGTGGATAGAATTGCCCAAGGCGGGTGTAGATCTTCTTCTCTGTTTACTCAGTGCAATGGAATGTGTTTTCCAACTGGTGTGCCAGTAATGGACCCCACCCTTGGTCTCCACACATTGCCAGGTTCTTGCTTCATCACTGAGAAGTCCTTGGCAAGAGCTTAAAATCAGTGGTGAGTTTCAAATCAGCCATCTCCTCAAACCTCGCAGATGTCCTTAACATTCACATTGGCAGCTATACCTGACTGTCGGCACTCATTGCTTCCTTCTGCAGCAACAAGCTGGAAGTGAGGCAGGTGCTACAATGTTGGGACCCTTCGCTGGTATTAGTCATGTGGCCTTTTTCAGTGCCTTGAGGATCCCCAATGGATGGACCTTAAGTACTGGACTTGGAAAATTTGTTTTCTATTAACACTTGCTTTGGTGGTCTGAAGAAGGGAGATCCGTGCCACAGCTCATGACCAACTCCAATGGTCACCTGACCACTCCCAGGTGACCCTGATGCTTCACTTGGGAGTATTTTGAAGAACCAAGGGGTCATGATCCACCTCAAGCCTTTCAGGGCTTTATACGTTGTGCTATGGTATTGCTCTTTCCCCATAGGAAAGAGCCAGTGTCTCATCAGTGCCCTTTGCAGGTACTTTTCTTGCGTGAACAGCCACAGGGGGGCAGAAAATGTCCTTTTTCTATCCCTCCATAACCCTCATAGGGAGCAAGTTTGCAGAAACACAATTTCTTCATGCATCAAGCACAACCTTCAGGCTTAAGAAAAATTGCTGGCGAGGACTGGTGCCTTGCTGCTTGTCTCAGCCATAGGTAATGAGGTAAAAGCATTTAAGGCCTCTTGACATGCCCAACAGAACTTCGTGGTTGTCCACATTCTATGGGTCTGCTGATTTCAATCATCTAGAACTTTTTAAAGCACTACTTGCATCACATGATAGTGGTACAGGAAGTCATGCATGCCTTTATGGGCATCACAAGCTGAAACAAACTTTATCCTCCAGATGTACCATCAGTATTTTTCTGTGCCATAGGACAGGCCACTATATTTGCTTACCAGGCATCGTCATGTATCAAATTCTAATCAAGAACAAAAGAGTGCTCGTTAATGGCCTCATTTGGCCTTCCATTGCAAAGCATGTCCATAATCGTGTCCTCGCATGCTTTATAGTCACCATGACACTGTGTGGTATGACGGACAAGACTCACCAATGGCAGCTTTCAAATCCTTTTGAATTTCTTTTGGTTAATCACCAAGCTTTGTTCGCATGAATATTAGGACATAATATTGGTCCTGTGTGGCAGAAGCCATTTTTAGTGCCAGATCAAACTCTGCATTGCTTTGAACGTCTAAATACTGAAAAGTTCAACCCCGACTCGCCTGCTCATGTGTTTATACTACAGCACAGGACTACCGACACTAACCACATTATTGTGAGATAGGATTCAATAATATTAATTTCAGAGGGCACCAATTGTTGTTCAGACCTAGTATCAAAAACTGCGGGAAGAGGGTAAAGAGAGTAAGCAATTACCTGTGTCCTGATTGGCTGCCTTTGTCAACATTGACTCTGTGCGTATCTGTCTGGGTCCGCCCCTCGCACCAGATCTGTTGGAGGTGCCAGTATCCAGTGGCACGCCCACAAAGCATGCGTCCAAGCCTGCAAAGAGAGGAAACAACTCTAAATAAGCATTGGATGTTATAAAACAGAGCATGCAGTTCTACACAAGAATTGCATTCATCTGTCCAGTGGACCTGTGACCCTGAAAATAGATCTAGGTCATCCATATACTTTGTAAGTCTTGTTCTCAATCCAGAAAGTGTCCCTGTGATATTTTAAAGCAATTGCCCCATGGTGGTTGCAGAATATATATATATACATATATATATATATATATATATATATATATATATATATATATATATATATATATATATATATATATATATATATATAAATATATAAATATATATATATATATATATATATATATATATATAATATATATATATATATATATATATAATATATATATACTATATATATATATATATATATATATATATATATATATATATATATATATATATATATATATATATATATATATATATATATATATATATATATATATATATATATATATATATTATATATATATATATATAAATATATATATATATATATATATATATTATATATATATATATATATATATATATTATATATATATATATATATA
>CAXHWN010001821.1:142770-170687 GCA_964020975.1 Hermodice carunculata | reverse complement strand
GAAAGATGATTTGCTGCATAGCAAATCAGTGTGTGTGTCTTCAAAGCATATTGGTATGGCAAAGTACAACTATTCCACAAAACAGGAGTAGAAGTTGGAATGGCATCTCTATCTATTATAGCTTTGAAATTATTCAAGATTTAAAATTTCTAATGGTGCTTTTTAACATAATTTAAATTGCTTCAACTTTTATTTTTAATTCATCAGGTGATCAGGTGCCAATGGTCAACAATCCCCTAGTAGAAGTTGGAATGACATCTCTATTATACTGTTGAAGATATTCAAGATTGAAATTTTCAAATTCAGAAAGAAAGAAAGGAAGGAAGGAAGGAAGGAAGGAAGGAAGGAAGGAAGGAAGGAAGGAAGGAAGGAAGGAAGGAAGGAAGGAAGGAAGGAAGGAAGGAAGGAAGGAAGGAAGGAAGGAAGGAAGGAAGGAAGAAAGAAAGAAAGAAAGAAAGAAAGAAAGAAAGAAAGAAAGAAAGAAAGAAAGAAAGAAAGAAAGAAAGAAAGAAAGAAAGAAAGAAAGAAAGAAAGAAAGAAAGAAAGAAAGAAAGAAAGAAAGAAAGAAAGAAAGAAAGAAAGAAAGAAAGAAAGAAAGAAAGAAAGAAAGAAAGAAAAGTGTGTGTTGACACACACACACTTTAATGATAGACTGCATGAGCAGGGATCTTGAGCATTTCCTGGACTGTGTAATTGTATATAAATAATGTAGCCCAATATGTTTTCTTTAAGAGCCACTGAACTGACTGGTGTCCAGAAAGAAAACTTTAACTTAAAATTAAATTACCAAACAGACATAGCTATTCAATCAATGCAGCCAATGTTTAAATGACAAAATTAACTCATTCAGTGATGAACCCAAAGGATATGCTCTTTGCTAATTCTTTCAAATTTGCATTGCTAATACAATGTGTGAAACAAATAAAAAAAGGTCAGAATATCACAAATCATGAGCACATATTATATTCTAGTATGATTGTTAGAAATTTTAAATCAGAACCCCCTAATTTAAAAGATAAGAATACTCAGTATATCCCTTTGATACAAATTTTACTGACAGTAAATGAAGACTTCTGTGCTGAATGAGTCAAGGGATGCCTCATTTTCAAAGGGTCATTTTGATGTCACATCTTGTAAAATATATACCATGATTATGGCTTGTTTGCAGTTTACTTGAGATGTGACACCCCTGTAAAAATTAAGCAACGCATTTGTTACCCCTAACTATATATATGGCACATTTTGAAATCCCTGCCAGTGCCTGATGAGACCTGGACAGGTCGAAACGCGTGGCACAGTTTCCAGTTGCCTCTTCTTGGCTACTTGCTTTGTCTAAATCAGCCCTGTAAAAATGTCCCACAGGTCATACGATGTTGATAAAGGCTGTGGATTATGAGTGAAATCTATTGGGGTAATAAAATACACATAAACTTAAGGCGGAAAGGGTAGGGTTTATTTTGATGTGGCTACACTTGCCAGGACTTTGGAATAAGCTGGGCATTTGATACCAATCATTCATTGTCACTGATCATGTGTGTTTGGTGGGGTGGCAGACACATAGCAGGGCCAGCTCCACAGTAAAATGGTGTCCCTGTAGCCGGATTATTTTGTAAAAAATCCAATTATTGAGGCTACAAAAGTGAAAATAAAACCCATATAAATGTTTACAGCGGCACCCATGTGGACCTGTTTACAAACACCACTAATTATAGCAGCTGGGTTGAGTGGCAGGGCAAAGAGGTCAGTGATAGGCTGTTTGGCCCACCAGGACTGTGGTCACAACTAATGAGACTGTCCCCAGAGCTCAAGTCAGGTGGAATGGACTGTGTGTAAGATATTGAAGATTCAAAACTTTAATTAGCCCTCATTTGCATAATTTTGAAAAGCATGACCTCTCATTATAAAAAGGCCAGACTTTATCTATAGAAGTATAATTGTGCCAAGTTTGGAGTTTCTACGTGTTATACTTTTCAAATGAAATGTCGGACAAATTTGCCTGTAAAGAAAGAAAGAAAGAAAGAAAGAAAGAAAGAAAGAAGAAAGAAAGAAAGAAAGAAATAAAGAATTCCTAGAAAAACAGAAAAGTGTGTGCTGACACACACACTTTAAAGAGGAGATAGATGTACATACATGTACGTATATGCATATAATTTTTTATATATGTATCTGTATATATATATATATATATATATATATATATTTATTTATATATATTTGATTCTGCCTCTGGAGAAAATCTGACAAATATATACAGATTACATCACATGTGCCTATTGCCATTTAATTTGCCTTCTGCATGTTGATGACAAAAGGACTACAGTGTGTATGCACTTGCTTAACCTTCTGCTTTCAGTTGCATAAACTCACAGAAGTGTTTATCATGCCAGCCTACTCTCCGTTAAGCAAGAGAAGGCCTATAGTCACAACCTTGCTAGTCTACAGCCATGGTTTGTTGGTAGTTGCAGCCTCCTCAGTTCACAGCTGGCCCTATATCCCATGGGAATAGTTGGCCTTTTGATCAACCCAAATAAAAAATTTGTAATTTGTAAATTCACCGGGACCTATTGAAAATATATAAAAATATATATATAAAAAAAAAACTGACTAGGTAGAAATGACCTTGACACCAAAGAGGGCAATAATTGGCTCATTGGACTGCTTCATGAAAAAAAAAACAATAAAGGCTTATTGACTATTAAACAAGGTACAGCACTACATTCTCCTATGCTTTTGGTTAATAGGGACAACATCTCATGATGGCTTTACTGCAAAATATGATATTTGGGGGATACTTGCATGTGGTACGTGTACAACTGTTCTCCATGGGATATTCCTATTGCTATTGCAGACCAGTGGATGGATGTAGAGCAATTGCAGACTGTTGATATGTTTATGATCAGTTAACCCTTTCCCCCTTGAATTAAGACTGACTCAACAGCTTTCCTTGGCATGGGTTGGGCACTAAGTGCCCAATCCATGCCAAGGAAAACTGTTGACCTGGGGCATGTGATCTTGATAAGTCTCATGTACATTTCTCAGTCAAATTGTTTTTCATAACTGTTGAAATTAGTTGAAAACACTGAAGCAGACGACATTTGACCACCAGCCGGTTTTGGCCGGTTTGAGGGGGAAAGGGTTAACCCCTTCAGGGTCTCGTTTTGGAATGAATCAGCAGCTCTTCTCAGTGTGGTTTGGGTGCAATGTGCCCAAAACGTTAAATGCATGTAGGAAACCTGTTAACCTAGTCCATTATATTCTGTGTACATGTGACTACAAGCATGCTGGGGTTTAAATGAAATGATTTTTTCAAGGAACATGAACTTCAAGCCCCAAGCCTCTAGCACCTTAAATATAGTTCAGAACTGTTCCTTTCAAGTAGTTTGATGTAAGTCATAGTTGGCACTCAAAGGGTTAAGACCAACTGTATATTTATTTCAATTTTATTATCCCCCACCCACGAAGTGGGGAGGGGATATGGTAATGGGCACCGTACATGTGTCCGTCCGTCCTTCTGTCCGAAACAAATTTTGTCCGGCCCATATCTTCTACATTATTAATGCTACCTCTTCGAATTTTTAATGGTGGGTAGACCTTAGGTAGTAGGTGTGCATAGGCATTGTTTTGTGTGGCTAATTATTTGCATTAATTGATTAATTAACAAAGTTCGTTAAGCAAGACAAATTTTGTCAGGGCCATATCTTCTTAACTACTAATGCTAGCCCTTTGAATTTTTTATGGTGGGTAGACCTTAAGTAGTAGGTGTGCATAGGCATTGTTTTCTGTGGCTAATTACTTTCATTAATTGATTAATAAACAAAGTTCGTTAAGCAAGCTCAAGATTTGTCCGGACCATATTTTCTAAACTATTAATACCAACCCTTTGAAATTTGTATGGCTAATAGACCTTAGGTAGTAGGTGTGCATAGGCACTGTTTTGCGTTGCTAATTACTTTCATTGATTAATTAATTAATAAAGTTCATTAAGCAAGCTCAAGATACAATACAATTTTGTGTGAAGCATAACTTTGCAACTAAATGTGGTAACCCTTTAAGATTTTCAGCGTTGGTAGACCAGATGTAAGAGGTGTGCATAGGCAGAAATTTTTTTTGACTAATTACTTTCCTTCAGTAATATATTAATTAACAAAGTTCATTAAGCAAGCTCAAGATGCAATACAAAATGTGATTTCAACAATATAAGAACTATAAATACAAATCAACGTACATTCAAGCAGTGGATATCAAAACCAACACATCAACTGTTAGGCACTCTTGATCTAATTTTTACAGATGAAACCAACAACAAAGTACTGAATGTAGATTCCTTCCCGCTGCCATACACAGACCACATATCACAAAAAAACTTAAAGATGCATGTTGGACATCCATTTCTCTTTTCAAAAGGTAAATTTATTGTACCCAGCAATGCTTTATTTCAGAAACCACATCTTGGGCAGCTGCAAAACTTTCACATAAGAAAAAAGTTGCTTGTGTTTCTTTTTTTTTTTTTTTTTTTTTTTTTTGCAGATAACCAAGAACTCCAGGATCCTTTTCAAGTAAACTTGTTTCTTTCTCATTTCAGCCAACTCTATTTTAAGTCCTACATGTTAAGGAAGATGTGAATAGCAAACAAACCCCTTCTGCACTGGTTCACCCTCATAAGGAGGGGGGGGGGGGGGTTCAGTGGCTAGTTGTTAAAAGGGGGACACATAATGCATTTAAAGGCTCTCTGTATTTATTTCCATATTGCCACCAACAGAAACCTTTCGCATTTTACCAACTATAATATACCAATGTACATCATGTGTATTTACCACCATGATTACTGTGGGCGGGGGATATGGCTAGCGTCAGTGGCTACTTGTTATTTCTTCCTGTGCAGCAAGAGAGTGGGGATGGGGGGATATTGTTTTTGCATCCATTTCTTGAAATGTTATGTGATTATCTACCAATATGAGACCTAATTTAAGATTATGGATGGATGACCTTGATCCATTTTTCACCATCACACTGACATTTCCTTGAAATGATTAGCGGACTCCAGAAGGAACTTAGGAGGTTGAAATTTTGGAACTATTTATCTTAATAAGACCTTTTTTGGATTGTAGATGAATGACCTTGGCCTATTTTTCAAGGTCACGTAGGCATTTCTTTGAAATCATTGTGGAAGCATTTAGTCAAATATTTTAATGAGTCACAACTGGTAAGGGCGCGGAAGAGACATTTGATTTTCTGTTGGAAAATCAGCCTGTTCTAGTTGACTATTGATGGTCTACTGACAGATTTCACAGTTAAACTGTCATGTTTGTGTTGGTGGGGTCCTTGTGTAACACAGGACAACTGCTTATGTGCACATAACAGAAGAGACTTCGTCACTTTTTATGACCATGTAGGGAAAGCACCATATATAGCTTTCTTACATATAAAAGCTTTCTTACATATAAAGATAAGATTGACTGCAAAAGCAAATAGGAAAAGTAGATGGGGAGCCTGCCTGTACTAGCTGTCCTTACCAATTATGGTCAACAGTAACAGATATGAAAGAATGCACACTTTTATCTGAGTCGACATAAATTCACATTTTTTGTTTTAGAAATGCAGTCAACATGACCAACATGCTCAGTGGTTACGGTTAAGTTGTGAATGGCCTGGGTTTTACAGTTCGCTGCACTGAATCAAAGTCCTGCAAGCTTTGTACATTTGCTTGTGGCATCTGTAAATTGACAGCTGTGCCCATTTGTAAAATACATACGCTTATATGCATTGGCTGTAAAAACTCAGGCATTGCAAACTTGGCAGGGATATGTATTGAATTGCTCTCTACCAAAGTTGTCCACTAGGTGGTGCTGCCATTTTCTCCTAATTTTTAGCTTTTTGTTTATATTGTGTATGTAAAAATTCAAAAAGAGCAGTGTAAGATGTCAGCATTTTTGGTATGTGGATACCATGCAGTGTAAATAAATGCGATTGTGTGAACTGATGATGAAAGATTGTTGACTAAATATTGCAACATTTAAATGATATTTTGCCTTTTTTCTAGTTGAATGAATATTGCAAGACTAAATATAAATGATCCAATTAAAATATGAAATGCATGTCAAAATTATGTATCCTCTTCATGTACATTGCAATATTAAACAATTTATATTAAACTATTGAGAAGCATGCCAAGGAAAGCTATTGACTCAGTCGTACTCCTGCAGGAATGGGTTACCTGTTCCCATAACTCACATCTGGTTGGCTGTAATGGTGTCGTCTTACCAGAAAAAAAAATAAGCATGATGTCATAAGTGACGTTTTAGAATGTGAATCACAAGGAAGGCTTTTATAGACAGTCAGCATTCGTCGACAGTTTGCCTGGCAATGGTGGCCATTGCATGATGGATTAGTTTTGCCTCAAATAACCAAAATATGCCCAGATCTCGATTGCCATTTGCTTTATTCTTTATATTATTAAATGCATGTTAATAGAAAACATTTTTACTGAGAAAAGTAGACAAGACTTCTCGTGAATGAACACTACAGGTCAATGACTTTCCTTGGCATGAGTTGGATGTAATTGCATGTATGCCCAACCTGTACCATGGAAAGCTATTGACTTGGTCTTTAATATTCAGACCAAGAAAGGTTTAAGCTACTGAGTAGAGAGTCACATGGTCTTTATCCTTATGGTGGAATTGTTCGTGTATGTATTATGTATTGTTCGTGTATAATTACGATTAAAGTAAGAAGGCAAACGTCTTGCAGTCTGCCAACATTTAGCTCGATGCTTTGACTAAGTCTGAGATAAAGTTTTACAAGCACATGCGCCAAAGACAAAGGTGGGTGAGGGCTCGGAAGATATTTGCAAAAAGATTTGGAAATCCTTGTTTAACTAAATACATGCATCACTGATCGCATGCTATCACAAGTAAAGAGACTGTTACACATGTACATGTAAGCGCCCCATGCACAAGCAAATCTTACAATAAAGCTAACTAATGTTTTGACAGTTAACAGTACAAAGTGGCATGCAGATAAAAGGTGCATGGATTGATTAGACTACTAACTCTGTCAACTGTCCTAATTCCGCTCTGTAGGAAATAAGTAACATGGCACCATCAGAGGTGCCAAGCCTCCTGATTTTGTGGGAGATCTCCCGCTTTTCTAATGATATAAATCACCTAAATTCATCCAGCTCCCGCTTTTTCACCTGTTTCCTCCATTATAATGTAACAGGACTCCCACTTTTTGCAACATTTTTCAGCTTTTTATATGCTGGGCAACTTGGTACCTTTGAAAATGTATGTCATAAATGTATAAATCAGAGACACAGCATATATACATGCCACTTGTGAGTCTGCAGCTCTGAGCCCTGGTGGTGTATTAGTTCTGCAGAGGCTGTTACAGTGTGCCAAACCATTGGGAAAAAAATCACACTATTCATATCAGCAGAAGTCGGGAGCACCCTGAACCACTGCTGATATGGGCAGGGGTAATGTTGGTATAAAAATGTTAGAAGAACATCATGAAGGTCATACAACTGTACCTCATGATGCAGTGTGAGAAAACCAGTCAACCGTCTGATCCAGCGGGTTGGAGTAAGGTGGTGTCTCAAAGTCAAAAGACATCCGAAGGGGATATGTAACCAGACCTTGATAGCAGTAGACACAGGTCCATATACGGAAGGTTCAGTTAGACTGTATAGGCCTTAAAAAGAAATAAAAAGAAGAAAAAAATCCTTCAAAAGGCTAAGGCCAATGAAAATATGTGTCAAAAATATAGCTCAACATAATAAAAAGCTTTATGGTGTCGCCAAGATCAACAGTGGAGAGTGTCAGGACCGAAAGTTACCTGATAGTACGTGTGCAACATGTATCCTCAGAATGTCAATTGTTTGCACAGGACTCGACACGCGTGTCTATCGATCAGCCATATTGAGACCCAATGGTTCAGTATTAATGGCGAATTCAGCGTTTTTCTCCATTGAATCTGAGTGTTGCAGTGCATGACAACCCAGCTAGGTGAAGTACATGTACACGTACATGTATACATGTAAATCTGGGTGACTATAACAGAAGGTTGTAGTCACCATGTGATGACATAAAGACTTGATTATTGAATCACTGAAAAAAAGTGAAGACACTCGTAAGTACCATGTGCCTGATTTGCATAGTTGACATTGTTTCACGTGTTTGTTGGGTTTCACCAAAACCAGTGAGGGCTAACCAGAATCAAGTTAGGTATACTTAAAGGGGTACTGCGGTGATAATTTACAATTTTTTAGTTGTTTTGTACAGTATATGTGGACCCATATCAGAAAATACAAACTTTATTCCCGGCTGGATAAGCAGATATCAAGTTTTCTTAGATGTGTAAATGAGGCGGTTGTGTTGTCACCTGGACTAACTGCTACAGGTAATGCAATGACAGCTGAGTGAAACTCTGACAAAAACATGGAAACCTGACCAAGTACACATATTCCTCATTTACTATGGATGAAGCAGTGTGTATAGATATAATTGAATTTACTAAACTGAGATATTTTCTCATTTAATGAGGAATAATAAGGAAAGAAAAATGCAGAAATCAATACACACAAGCTAATGAGCTACTGTGGTTGTGTATTCAATTACTGAAGCAGGCTTCAACTAATATATAGCACACTGATAAGATCAAAGAGGGTGATTAACAGAGTACACAAGTCATTATGATATGCATGCTGATGTTGTGTATCTCCACTTGGTGGCCCCTCAAGCTTTGTGTATTATATATGGAGGGTAGCCCAGGTGACATTACACATCGGAACACCTACTGGAAATATAAAATAGCTCTAACTACATACCTGTTTGAGAAAAAATGTTGAAAATCTGTCATATGAACACCTAAAATGACCACTAATGACCCCTCCCCCCATCCCTCCAAAAAAAAGTAAAAACTTTCAATGCTGTTCTGGCTTAGTGTCTACCTAAATGTTAATTGTTTTGTAACTTTCTTTGTGATTTAGTGAAAATGTTTGCCCTTCATCAATGCATAATTGCTTTGTCTGACCTACGTATTGTAGACTCAATGTTGACAAGTGAGCAAATTCTTGTGTTTACATGAAACCCTTCTAAGGGTTGTAAAGGAAAGACATGTAACATTAATTGTTACTTTGCCAGAGGTATTTAATGTGGCCTGTGATAGCCCATGGTGTCATGAGGGTTAATTTTGCTCTGTTATCCTACTGACTGTACAGCCATCCTGTCAGTTGGGGGGGGGGGTCTGTAAATTGCTTTTATTTTGCTGTATATCTATTTTCACTCATTTCGCTGATGGCACAAAACAGTGCAACTAAAGATACAGTGAAATAGTGTTTCAACATTGATTTGATAGGAATTTTGTTAGAAAAAATAGTGAAATTAAAAATTCAGTGTAATGCTTGAAATGCAAAAACCGCAAAAACCGCATAAAAAAAAAAAACAAAAACAAAAAAAACTACATTTACAGTATTTCAGTCTTGAATGAGTAAGATTGAAGACTCTTGGTTCCCTTGAAATTACATCTTTGTGTCCCAGGTCTTGAGGCTATCTAGAGGCTTGAGTGGTGCCTCAGTTATGAATGATGGATGTAATAGGTACAAGCTAGAGCAGCCTTGTATTCTGTGATCAGATTTTGATTTTTTTTTTTTTTGGTGATCTAAACTGAGAGTATATGGTTGGTTGTAGGTGTTAGGAACAATATGTCTCTGTTCAGGGCTCCTGCTCTACTAAGGTCTAAGGTGATCTTAAGTTATTCCTGGCTTTCTGCATATGTCATGTCAGTAATTGTAGTGGGTTTTATTACAGATGTTTTAAAGTTTTTTTACCACAGCAACACAAAGAATTTTTCTGCTAGCCACCTGTGATTGGGCATCAGGTGCAAAAGTACGCAGTTTGCCTGTTAAACAGCTCCGTATTTTTAGACTGCATGACCTAAAACCAGTACTTCCATTTTTCCTTATTAGGAATATGAACAGTTCAAACATTTTTTTGAAATTCTGAGTTACGCAGTAGCGAAATTGAAACTAGGCTTTGAGTTGAGAATGCGCATAAGGATAGATGTGTGCTCAATGTTATTGTTACCCCTCATGATAAATATGAAAGCATTTTCAAATCCCTGCCAGTGCCTGATGAGACCTATCCAGTGTTGAAACGCGTGGCACAGTTGCTGTTACTACCTTGGCTACTTGCCTTGTCATATTTGCTTATTATATGCATGTTTCTTAATTGGATTGGAATGTTAAATGTTGTTTTTGTTGTTTAATTGTATTACAGCATGTCTACCAGATCATAGTGCATAGTCATATGTTTGTACATTGTATTGTCCTGTGCGTCTTGTATATATCATTTTGAGCGTATCTGTGTCTGGAGAACACCTAGATTAGTTATATTTTATGTACTATTGGGTAAACCAGTGAAATTAAATATGTTTAAACTAAATTTTTACAGATGTACAGTGGAACCTCATTGATACGGACCTCATTAATCTGTATATCTCATTAATCTAAACACTTTCCCTGTAACAGAATTATTCATTTCAATCAATAGTGATTCAATAATCCAGATGCTTCACTAATCTGAACAGTTCACTGGGGTACAAAGGTGTATGGATTAACGAGGTTCCACTGTAGTTGACATGTAATCTGTTGAGTATCTGAATTTAAGATGCTTGGGCTGATTTTCTTGAGTATAGTGAGTATTCTCACACCACAGTTATGTTGGAAATTAAATCACACTTCAAATTGCCTCGACGATCTATGATTAAATGGACGAGCAGTGCTGTTTTTTAGGGAGATCATATTGCCATGTATATTGTTCCACTTTAAAAGTGGATGTGTCAATCTTCTCAGTCAAAGCAATCAAAGTTAATCCTGCACTGGTAGATAGTAGATATATTATCTATTTTACTGCTGCAGATTTTGTATGCATTATGTGTCAATCCTCTCAGTCCCAACAGCCCAGCAGCAATTGAAGTCACTCTTGCACTGGTAACTAATAGATGTGTTATCTATTTTATTGTACAGCTTTTAGTGCATAATATGCCACTTCAGTGTGGTTATAAGGAGGCGTAAAAGGTCTGCCCGGAGATGCAAACCTGTTCTGACACTTGTGCTGCACCCCTGTCATGAGTCAAGATCGTCTTTGTTTGAGAAGTCATTCTTGTGTGTGTATCCTGGGCTGTTCTTACCGATGCTTGTGTAACAGTCTTTGGACAAGATGGGCCATGTGAGCATAATATGTGAATGTTGACTTGTAATGCAAAGTGTTTATACACAGTAAAAAGCAGCCTTGAACCTACATGTACGTATCACTGGCCCAATAGATGCTGAGTTTGTGGTCTTTCAAAGCAGGTGTACATGCAGGTGGCACAAACAACACAAAAAATGTATAGCAAACTGTGTCAATTAACCCTGTCCCCCTTGAATTAGGACTGAGTCAACACTTTCCTTGGCATGGGGCATGTGATCTTGATAAGTCTCATGTACATTTCTCAGTCATATTGTTTTTCATAACTGCTGAAGTTAGTTGAAAACACTGATGAAGACGACATTTGACCACCAGCGGGTTTGGGCCGGTTTAAGGGGCAAAAGGTTTATGACAGCCAGGGATCTCAAGGTAGATCATGGTCTTGTATGGGATACGGATGATCGCTTTGGTCCCTGCTGAATTAAAGTGTTAATACGCATACAAAAGTCTCCTGAAGGGTAAAACAGAAAGGATAATTCTTAACCCTGTCCTGCTCTGATTACTCAGCAGCGTCCAGATGTAAATTGTCATCTGCCACAATCTTTTTACTTTGAATTTCTCATCAACAGAAAATATGTTTTGGTGAGAACTGTAGATAAGACCTTTGATGATAGCATTTCCCTGGTCAGCAGTTTTCCTTGATGCAGGTTGGGCACATTACACCCAACTCGTGCCAAGAAAAACTATTGACCCAGTTCTGTTTAAACCAGGAAGGGTTATTGTCATCTAAAGACAAGATCTGTGGCATTTAAGTTTTCAAAGTTACCAGTGTAAGTATTTATGGATCAACAGTTCCTGTGTTGTTATTGGGGATTTGATTGTCTGTGAGCGACCAAAGGACATGATTTTTGTTTTCTCTTACTTTGGTCATTTTCTGGGATCATCATTTCCCATATTTCAGGTCAAGCACCCTTGTTTTATTTTCCTGCCAATGTCTGAAGTTGTTCTGCAGTTTTTCCTTATTAGTCACCAGAGACGGTTCTCATTATTGTGTTTCAACAACATCCCCACCCTTTCCTTTTGCTGTTGTTGTTCTTTTTCTTGTTTTTTTTTTTTTGTTTTTTTTGTTTTTTGTTTTTTTGTTTTTTTTTGTTTTTTTTTTGAGTTAAAAAAATGAGGGTATTATTGACTGCTTATTTATTGACAATAATAGGTTATGTTGAGATGTTCATGGATGAGTCATATCTTTTCTTGACTATAAACACTAAAGATTTACATACTAAGTTTCACTCTTGTTTTGTTTTGTTCAAACAGATAATTCTCAGTCAGTTTTCTTTGTTTAACATTGGTAGACTACCTAAATATGACCAAACTCTAAAGATTTGTAGAATGACCTCACCAGGTGTTCAAGTTGCCCATATGGCTGCAAAATTCACTGTTGAGCTCCCTTTTCAATGAATTGTGGGATAGATTTTCTGAATCACTGAGTCAGATTTCTAGGTCCTTAGGGTTGCCATAGAATCATTCTGTAAAATTTATAAGTCTCTGTGGATCACTTCATAAAATTTCTCAAGTCCTAAGGATCATTTTAAGATCACTGTCCTGATATTATACAGCTGAAGGATTGAGTTTTGTCCACTAGTTAAATCCTATAGTAAAACATGACATTACTGGATGTATTTTAAATAAGAAGAAAGGCCCCCACCCCACCCCACCCACCCACCATGGGGGATGACTATAGTAAAAAAAAAAAAGTAACAGTTTACTACACAGGTATGCTTTCTGTCAATCTGCTTAGTGAGTGGCTGAGTTCTTAGTGGCAGCCAATTGGCATTAAATCATGTGGACTTGAGGGATACAAAGTAGCTTAATTACACTGTAGTTGACGTAATTTCCCCATCCTTTAATTAGGTGAAAATTGTGATGCTATATATATATACCATTAGTACATGTATCCTGATTGCTGTGTGATGTGCTCAAAATGGAAAAATATAACCTGTATGAGGGAGTATACGTTTAGGCAACTGATAGGGGGCTTTGAATGGAAACTATGAACAAATTTGCTGTATTTGACAGATTTTTAGCCTTGCTGGCAAGTGTATACCTATAATATAGTGGGTTAATTATGAATTTCTGGTGGCTGTATATTCACTAAGTGTTTTATTAGATGAATAATTTAAATCAATTTACACCATGGGCAACACAGAACCTGGAGATCAATTTGATCCACGTTTATAGCACTTGCATGCACATGTATTAGGCATAAGTAAGTCTGACACCAAGCAAGTTGAGTTTAATTTGAGACACAAAGAATACCAAATGGTTCAATTCCTTGGGAATGTGGCCACAATAAATGACCTGACATTTTACTTTTTTTCCTTTTCAAAAAGGTAAAATGGGTAATGGAAAGAGCCATACATGTCCTTGCGTGGTATTTACATTTGTATATCCTGCTTGACCTCAAATAAAGACTTACCCCATGGATGGTTGGTTTTCACAGCAAGCTCCAAGTGCTTGTACCAATCGGACACTGTATGCTGACAATCCTCGTCTCTTTCAATGCTCTAATACTATTTAGTATTGTACATCATGTTAGGGTGCTCGAAGAATGACCGGCTCAGGTCCTTGTCTTTGACGTCTACTGATTATCGGATTGACGGTAGCACACATTAAATCCTGTTTTAGTTGTACCTGACTTTGCCGGATGAGTCCTCATAAGTATATGAGCCTATCTGACCTACTTTGAAACTTTTATGGTCCAGTGATGGTACTGTCACCAAATTCAACATTTCCCAGGTCAGTGCACAAAGTTCTTCTTGTATGCCACCCGCCAGATTGCCAGACCATTATAGTTACAGTGATAAATTTCTTCAAAAAACAATTATAGGAGATTCACAAGTCTATATGTTTTCAATCAATTAAAAAAAAAAAAAACCCTTTTCACATCCGTCTGAATCATATTTTTCTGTTTTCAATCAATTCACATCCGTCTGAATCATATTTTTCTGTTTTCAATAAAATCACAATCACAATTGATGGGAGTGCATTAACAGCAGACATATTTCCCATGGTATATAAATGGACCCCTCGCAGCATTCCCAACACTTCCCAGAATGAATGAATCAAATATTTCTGAACTACAGTGGTACTTTCACATTAACCACAATGACCACATGGCCTACAGCTGTTCCGTGTCCTTGTTCGTGGGTATACATGTGTATGTTACAGAATTTTGGGGATGATAATGAATGATTGCATCCTATTAGAAGCCCCCAACATAACCACTGCAGGTTGCTAAGGAGGCCACATGAATGATAGTAAAGGTACTAAAAAAAAAAAAAAAAACCTAGTAGACGCTATTTGGGAAAAAAATAACACTCAGACTGTCCTAGAGTGTACCCTTAGTCAATAGGTCAATAGTTTTCTTTACTATATTTGAAATGGGGCCGATTTATGTTTCGATTGTCACATCTAGAAACACTACTCAGACTGTTTTTTTGCCTGTGGAACTGTAAGTAAGCATCCTGTTTGTACTTGAATGAGAGTTCTCATGAAATATTTGAATGTGGAATTATTATGATAATGGAGGCATGGAGCATAACTTGCACTCAGCTGCAAAGGGTTAATTTACACTGTACAATCCGGTTTTTGCCACCAAGTTGGAAATTTAAGTTATGATTATTGCATAGATGTTGTGGAATAATAAGAAATATTTTTACACAGATCAATTTAAGTTTATGACCATAGCATACATGTGGATATTGAGAAATATTTTAAAGAGATCATCCCATTCCCCCCCCCCCCCCCCAAAAATGGGAAATTTAACAATGTGGTTAATCAGCAAGTACAGCATTATGTAATGCAGTATCTGTGCTCAAAGAAGGTATAAAAGTATGGAGTCCTATAGAGGACATGAGAGAAAAAACAATTATTTTGTTCATACGCAATAATTATTATTACCTGGGAATGAAATTAAAAAATCCCCACAAAAACAGGTATCTCTGGAATCCCAGAGGGGGCATAGAAGAAATTTTGCTATTCCGTTCCCTCATAATAATTATTTTGTTCCCTCAAAGTAATTATCTTGTTCCCTCACAATAATGTCTATCGTTCCCTCGCAATTATATTATGTTTCCCCAGTTAAAATGTTATGATGCCCGTTAATTAAAAGTGGCAGTAATGGTAAAGACTTACGCAGTGAATCATTCAGGATTATGTTGGTGACATGAATTGGTACATTTTTTGGGGGGGTTCTACGAAGTTAGACTGATCAGAAACTGAAAAATATCACGGGGAATGTCACTATACATCATCCCAAATGGAAGCCATACAATATGCCATACAATACGCCATACAATATACCATACAATATGCCATACAATACGCCATACAATATGCCATACAATATTCTTTTCTCACATACCTTTAAAAACACTGTCACGAGAAAAAAATAACCGAATCAAAGATTTCCAACCTGCTGTAACCATTTTTATATGATAAACACTTTAAAAATTTACACATTATTCATATATTTACAGCTATGATGGTCCACAAATAAAGATACTGCACTCGGCTGGAAGTATCAAGTTCATGTGCACATTTTCTTTTTGTCTTACAAAGTTCTTTTCGGCCTCTTTGCAGAATGAGTCTCTCTGTGGCCTCATATCTTAATCCATTTGTGGTTCGGGAAATAAATCAGATCAGGCGTTAAACAATAGCCAGGCAGTGCTATCTTATTTGTTGGCAAAAAGTGTTGTCTGACATTTGCATGACACTTATGAGTGAAATTCCACCACTGTCTCACAACTACTACAGGGTTTAAAACAGAAAGTAGTGCATCATAATTTTCAATGTTTTTAGCTCTGCTGACCACAAGTTGCAGAGCTTATGTGATTTCTCATGTCTGTCCATCCATCTGTTCACTTTTTGCTTCTGAGTGCAATGCAGTCCACAGTTTTCAAGATAGCCCATTTAACTTTTAGGATTTATGAAGTGTATGAAAATCTAAGTCGAGTTTGGTATTGGTGGCGCCACCTACAGTGTTATGTAATAAATGGGTCAAAATATGAAAATCCTGTGACCATGCTTTCTAGTATTCTTAGTGTTTGATAGATCTTCATGAAATTTGGTCAGATTGTGGAGAAGGTTAAAATCTTAGTCACTTGTGACACCAGAGTGGTGCCACCTATAATTTAATGGAAATGAAGAGCCAAAATATGTTTAAAGTTATAAAAAAAATGTATCTGGAAAAGTAATTGAATAAGACTTGCCAAATTTATAGGATATATAGACCGTGTCCATTGCTAGCATATTATATAATATTCATGACCTTTAAATGTTTCGTGAGGTCACCAAGCCTCTAAAGTTGAAAGAGGTGATTTTGTAATTGTGGGTTGTAGCTTGATTGGACATCAATGGCAGAGAACAGTCTGAGCCTTCATATAAAAATTGCACTTAATTACATTGTGTGTAAAACTGTGTTTTGCAACATACTTTTTGGGTTACCATGATCCAGTGTTAATGGGCTTTGGTGCTTGTCCAAGTTTACTGTCTTTCTTCAATAACTTGAAAAGTTAGTACTCGGTCGATTTGAACAAGTGAACCATGTATGGAAAGCTGGATGCGGGGCACACATTTTGAGCATGCATGTAAATTTAAAATCAGTCTTAAAGGTCAGTGTTAAATGGCCAGTTGGAATATACGGGTCATATTATGAACGCTCTTCACCCCACAGTTTTTTTTTAGGTAGGCCCATATAACTTATAAGACTTATAAAGTGTATGAAATTCTATGTTGAAGTCAATGTTGGTGGCACCACTTATAGTATTATTTAATGTATGGGTCAAAATGTGAAAATCTTGTGACCAGTCATGCATCCTTAATTTCTATGGATCTTCATGGAATTTGCTGGGATTGTAGAGGGAAAGAGAAGGGAGCTTCTAGGTGAAAATTACACTTGAGTACATTGTATGTAAAACTCTACTTGCTGACCTACTTTTAGGGTCACCTTAACCCAATTATTGTGTGGCCTTGACCTGTATTATAAGGTAATTAAACACTTAAGAAAAGGACTTTTTAGTATCTTGATAAATAATAAGGCAAATAGTTCCAAATGTACCACAAACGTGTGTCGATCATGTGAAAGTTTGACATTGCATAATACAGATAACCTTGATTAATTTTTCAAGGTCATGGAGGGCATACATTTCGGGACATGCTGATGTCCCTGGTCAGCAGCATCAGGCCCATGGGCCTCTTGTTATTATAAATGTACCACAATGGTAAGTGATAGTCATTAGCTATTTGTAAAACTTCTTATCCAATCATATTATTTAAAGACTTTCCTATCAACTGGTTGATGACTGATTCCTGTCTCATGATGCATGGCCATATAACTAAAGGTACATGTATGTCAGAAAATCATGTCCTCATCACATTTGACCTCTTTTTTTTTTTTTTTTTTTTAAGTGGTGCATATGGAATAATTTCCAACCATGATGTGTGGTTTATATATCAATAGTTCAATTCTGTGGTGGTGATGGTGGTGGTGGTGGCGGCTGATGATTAGTTACCCCTTAACATGGCCAAAACTGTGTGATGGTCAAATGGCATCATGCTCCTTCAGTGTTTTCAACTAATTTCAACAGCAAAAAACAATTGACAGAGAAAACATGCCCTAGGTCAACAACTTGTCTTGGCATGGGTTGGACACTAAGGGTCCAACCCATGTCAAGGAAGCTGTTGATTCAGTCTTAGTGCAAGGGGAAAAGGGTTAAAATTACTCCCCAGTGCTCAGATTTTGAGCTAAATGTATATTTTACACGCTATAAAAATACAGATTTCATATACATATTCTTCATAGAATTAAGAAATTTGATTATTATTATTATCAGTACAAAATTCTTACCAGCATGAAAAATATGTTTATGGCTGGTAAATCACAACAAAATGACTGTGAATGCACTGTCTGATATATGTTTTTTTTTTTTTTTTTTTTTTTCAAAAATACTGACATCGTACCAATATTCAATTAACAATGCACTTTTTTTCTCCTTTTCTGAGAAGTACATGTAAGGGACAGTGAAGCATGACCTTAAAAAAGACTTACATCGTACCAATATTCAATTAACAACCCGCTCTTTGTACACACTCTGTAAGAAGTACAGTGTTGCCAGACCTATATATGCATGGCAGCACCCTACACACAGTTGCTACTACCAACAGACAGATGGCAGCACCGCAGAATATTGTCTTCACTATCAGTTGCTGTCTCTCTGTAATTTACAGCTAATTGCAATATTTTTGCAGAGTACATGTATCTAAGATAATTTTTTGTTTTGTTTTTTGTTTTTAAAATATAAAAAAGGAGTTCACATCTAAGCAATATACATCTAAGTAAATTGACTCGTTCAGTGCTATATTCTAGGCTGGTTCAATAGCTTTCCTGAGGATACTGTGAGCACATTGTGCCTAAACCTGTTGATTTGGGTTGGGCCTTTTTGTAGAAATACAGATACATTAGTGCTTTTTGTAGAAATACAGATACATTAGTGCTGCTACCTGAATGAGAAATCATGCTGTCATCATATTAACTTAAGTCAGTGCAATTTCCGTTGTTATTAACCCCACGAGAATTGAGTAAAGCTGTATCACCAAGTCGTTAAACAGGTGGCTGTGCATTGTGTTTGAGCCAGTCAGAATTCATGTTGTAATAATCCTGATCATCAACGCACGAGTCACTGTCACTATGTATTCTCTCCAGTGGACTGTGGCTGTCTCCTTTCAAAGAAGTACATGTATCCTCACCGTCAAAGGCCAAACACACATTGCCTTGCGTCTTCCCAGAGTTCCCTGCATTGTCTGAGGTACACCTTGGTTGGCAGTTGTAATACAGTGCATCACTTTGCAGAATACTTTCCAGTGGAGCTGCATTGAGGGATGACACTTCTTTGGGACAGTCATCTTTTGAACGTGAAGATGGCTCTGCATCAAGTTTCTTATCACCTGTAAGAGTTCCAACAACTTTTTGCCACTGTTTGAGCCAGTCGTACGCTTGGTCGTATTCTTGTGAATCCCGGCCATTGCCCTCGGGATGATCTGGCAGCACATCAATATAGCTATCATCACTACAAAGTGCTGGAGAAATGTTTTGTTTTTGCTCGAAATCTTGACGTGGGAGTGGGGCAGGTCGAGCATCAGAACGCTTTGTCATTGGGAACATGTCTTCATCTGTGTTGTTACCTGCGTTAATTGCATTCTGTGGAATCAGTGCAGGCAGAGTACTTGCCTTATTTTGCACCATCTTTCGATCTTTGGCATCTACTGTGTCTGGGTTATGTTTGGAGGAATCCTGGGTTATAGGCAGGGAATGCATGGGCTGACACAAGGGGGCATGAGGTTTTGGATTCGGCACATTAACCTTTCCTTTTTGTTGTTGTAGACGTGGCTTACCGCCTAATGTTTGTTCATGTTGCTCTGGCTGCAATAAAGGTGCAGTGTTAGAGTGCGGAGCCACTGAAGAGAGAGCTTTCTTTTGTACATCCGCATTGGAATAGTCATCAGTTTCCAGAAGACAATACCGTGTGCCTTGTGACACTGATGGTGCACCTTCTGGCAGTAGATGAGCTGCATTCATTAGTTTTTGTAGTGTTTCTTTTCGACTTTGCTCATTCATAGAATTAAGGTTTTCCTGTCCGCCGTCACTAGCTGCCTTCTGTGAGCTTTCCTTTGATTTTGTCTTTGGACATTCTGGAGAGCTGTCTTTGGGTTTAGAAAAGTTTCGACCCATGGGTTCTGTTAGAGCATCACAATTATTGAGGATTATGTCTTGTTTCTCACTTTGACTGGCATCTGTACTGTTGCAGTCACTCACAAATGAAACACTAGTGCCCCAGTGATCTGTATGAGAGGAGAAGTTATTCTCTACCAGCAGGTTATAGGCCTCCCTACCCCCATGGTGGTTGAGCACAGTCTTTTCTTCTATTTGGCGTAGTATGGCACTGCTTGATCTTCGTACTCTATACTTTTTTCTGCAAATACATAGATATCTTGTTAATAGAATCATTCATACATAGAGTACCTGAAACTTTAATTCATCGGTGCAGATCATGCTCTGTAGTACCGCCAACAATCAATTTTATATATTGCTGCTTAGACTATATGAAAATATAAATTATCAGCACAAAATCTTCAGTGCAGAGACCAGCAAATATAAAAAATGATAAAAATATCAAAAAAGTTACGAAAAAGATTTGCAGAACTATTGATTATATGCACACAAGGATTGCAATGGCCAGAAAAAAAGATCTTGAGCAAACACACAAGATTAAAGGTAACAGTGGTTATAACCAGAAAAGTAGATGTGCTTGAAATCTGTCTGTGTTCCTCCAAAACTTGCAGTAATTTGAATGTTACAACTTTTGTGCATGGTTTATTGGATGCACCTGCAGCACCAACCTATGAATTAAGTGGGAATGGCATCGCTACCTGTAATAGTTTTGAAGATATTCAACATTGAAACTTTACATGTGGCCCTGATTAGCACAAATGAAAAATTTTACCATTTTGTTTGTGGTTCATTTCATGTGCCTACAACAAAAACCCACAAATAGATGTTGGAGTATCATTTGTACTTAAAATAGTTTTGAAGATAATCAAGATTTTGACTTTCAAAGTGCCCCTGAGGAGCATAAATTAAAATTTTGTAACTTTTGTTTGTGATTCACTAGATGCAACTAAACAAAAAACTATGAATTGAAGTCCCAATGTCACCTTTATGTATAACAATTTTGATAGTATTCAGCATTTAAACTTTTCAAGTGCCAATAATTACCATAAATTAAAATTCTAAAACATTTGTCTTTGGTTCATTGGATGTGTCTTCAGCATAAACCTGTAGATGGATGTTGGAATGACTGGGTAAAAAGTCATCACACTTAAGTATTTTTGTCAGTCGAATATATACTGTACTGCACCCATTGTTGTGAACAATGATTCTTTGAAAGTTAATAAATTAATGCATGTGAGAGAGAGAGAGAGAGAGAGAGAGAGAGAGAGAGAGAGAGAGAGAGAGAGAGAGAGAGAGAGAGAGAGAGAGAGAGAGAGAGAGAGAGAGAGAGAGAGAGAGAGAGAGAGAGAGAGAGAGAGAGAGAGAGAGAGAGAGAGAGAGAGAGAGAGAGAGAGAGATTTCTTAGGACCAGCATGCTTTCATGTTGTGCATGTCCTGATCCAACATCATGAAACACTGTTCACTGCATCCTGCCAGGGCATAGGAAACCCGAGGAACATAGCATCAAGTGGTATTGGGGGCACGCTGTATGTGCGTACCTGAGACAACTGGCCTTCACAGTTGAAGTTCTTCAACATAATTGGCTGAAGTTGGAAGTCATCCCTCTCTATTCTATAAGATATTTTCGTGTGTAGTGTCTAGAGAACACAGTGATGGTACTGGAATGAAGACTGACCTCTTCAGTTGAACCCTCATGGGTCAAAAAAATTAAATAGCCTATACATTCCAGGGTATATAGCTACTGGAGGCAATTTTAGATCTTTTAATGGGTCACCTCCAATTAAATGGATCCTATGCAGTATGAAAGTGTTTTTTATTGTATGTATCTTGACAAACTTGTCTGGATGATGGATGTGGTGTGATTCTAGTGGAACATACACCAAAGTCCCCAAATCAGACTCCCCCCGCCTGCCCATGTAAATTTTTTTTATTTTTTTTTATTTTGTAATTTCCACCGACTGTCATGAATAGAGCAGATACTTTTTAAGCCCAAGGGGAACATGTTCTTCTTTCCCAAGATCCTCAGCTTCCGTGTTGGGGGACTGTCATGTGAAGCCTGAAAATTCTTGGGAATAGGTGGTGGCTCAAGTTGCCAGAGGGCAACTTTGCTTGTCTTTGAAATTATACCATGCCCATGTATTGAACTTTTCTCTGTCAGGTAATGCCAGTGAAAGGACTGTAAGCCATGGAAGGCCTTGCAGGTCATTGTGGATTTCCTCCTGCATTTTTTTTTTCAAGGCAGAAAGCTTTCTGTGTGGATGGGTGAGGGCTTCAGATCTGCCATAGCTTTCACCCTGTGTGTGTGTTTTTTTTTTTTTGAGATGGTGAGGTTGGTTGCCAGGCTAATGTACAGTTTGTGCATGTATATTCACACAGACCCGGGAAGGGGGGAGGCTGAGGTGGGGGGGGGGGGGGCAGACCTGGTACCACAACGAAATCTAGCTGCCCCTTGGGCTCTAATGGCGCTGATTAAACATTTCTGGTCAGAGTAAGACAGAATCAATGGCTCTCCCTGGCGCGGGTTGGGCACACTGCTTCCAACCTGCACCAAGGAAAGCTATTGACCTAGGGCATTCCGTCATGAACATTCTTGCATACAATTCTCAGCAAAAATGTTTTCTGGGAAGGAGAAATTGAAGTGAAAATGTTAAAGCAGGCAACAATTGACATTCTGGTACTTTTGGGTGATTTGAGCGGGAAAGGGTTAAGTAAACTTTTGGAGAGAAAGAACTTGTGGAAAGTCGAATGAAAACATAGATCTTGTGGGCAAATTCATGCTTGTGATTTCTTGGAACTTGTCTGGTAAGGTGTGTGTACTTGCGACCAAGTTATCCATCACCTGTAGTTTTTTTACAGTGAAGAAGCATGCAGATACAAAGAGTACATCTGTGGCTCCATATGGATTGTGTATCAAGACCTTCTTTGCTACATTGGACAAGTGTTAGCCAGACAGGCACAGCAGACCTTGTTGCAAGGGGGAAAGAGATCACTCCCATAAGAACCCACACTCACCTGGAACACTTCCAGATGAGCTGTTGATCACTCACCTATACCCAACAGACTTTACAAGAATTTAATATGAGCAGCTCCCCTGATACGTCATATGAACAATTGTTACAAGAGCTGTTAGCACCCCCACGTGTGATTTGCTTATCATGACAAGGTTTTGACAGTGTCCTATCTTTACATTGAAATTTGACCTTGAGAGGTTAACTTGCAGTCACAGGGCTCAGGTAAAATACCTCTCTTTCCTCTTATCTTGGACTCTTGATTGGCTTCAGTTAATGCCAGTTTGGTGTCAAGCAAACATTTATATCCATGTGCACCAAGTGGTAGGGAAAAATATACAGTTGCAGCAGTTTTTTTTGCCATTAAAGTATGTGAACTTCCTGCTCTTTCAGCATTGTAGAATCCCTCAGGAACACATCACTTGCAGATACTATGAGGCACTCAACATCCGCAATGTGGAAGTTGTATGACTCTTTCCTTTTAATTTTTACCTGATAGATCCCGAGGTTGAATCTGGCTTGCTGGCATTTGACATTGTGCAGGTTGCTGCCAGAAGCAAACTTTGAGGTCTTAAGATTGCACCACTTTCTGGACATCATATTTTAGTCAACGAGCCTTATTGTAACAGGCAGTCATTGTGTTAGACTTTTTAGAGGTGTACGTGTGTTGGCAGTTGTTCAGGTGGTTGATGGGGCAGTGGCATCTTTTAACTCTTTCAGTGCCAATCACGTCTTAAGTCGATCTACTTAAGTCAAACTAATCTGAATTATCATTAGGATCCCAGATTTGCATTCCTCTTAAAAAGACCTTTCATTCAAATACCAGTATGCCCCAGGTGAACAGCTTTTCTCAGCGGCGCTCATTGGGCATTGCGCCTAATTCGCGCTGAGAACAGCTGTTGACTCAGTCCACAATTTGGCACTGAAAGGGTTAATAGTGCTGCTGTTTCTTTTATTTATTTCTTTATTTCTTTATTTCTTTATTCATTCATTCATTCATTTACATGGCAAATATTTTTAAATCATGATGTTTATGTGTATCTTGATGAAGTAATTATAGTTAGATTTACATCACAGCTTATGCATGCAGCTCTTCTCATTGTAGGGATGAGGTACCATATTTGATGGCACTTTTATAGTTCATGGAACTGTAATTACAGAACTGGCCCCTGCTCATTGCATTGTCTTTTCTTTTCTAGACGTGCATTTGAAATTAAAGATAGCTGGACTAGCAAGAAGAAAAAAGCCAAGAATGTATAAATACTTAGCAATTAAGATATAGAAGGATAAAGAAAATTGACATACTTGACTCTCCAGATGGCTAGACAAACAACTGTGACAATCCCAATTAATACAACTGCAGTGCACAGTGCAACTGCCACAACTTGATCTGAAACAGACAAAAATATTATGCAACATTAGCTTACACCAACAGTACAATGTGGATTCAGACCTCAATGATTTAATGTCCTGAATTGGAAATCATGTTTAGAGGCTCTTGGGTGTTTTTGTAAAGAAGAAGTAGTAGTAGTAGTAGTAGTAGTAGTAGTAGTACTAGTAGTAGTAGTGGTAAATAACTGAAGCTTGCTCTCACAGTGACCAAAAGTGCATCAGCATCATTTAAGAAAGTGCTGCCACCTGTATGGTGTTGAATACACCAAAACATGTGGGCCTGTGTCCTGTGCATTGTCAAACTTTCCTTTGTTGAAGATGGACTACATGTGAGGAGTTTACAGAAAATGTTTGTTCAATGTGTGTTTAATAAGAATTTAAACTGAATATTTTCATTATTGCTTATCAAAAGTTGCATGTTTTTTGCCCCTGTTGTGCAGGTTTAACAAACATTTTCCTTGACCAGTTGTTCATGTAATATTTCCATTCAATTTGCCATATAGTGTTGGTTAATTGTGGGGATACGTGCATGTTAAATACCAAATACATGTATGCTTCATGGGGGTAACTGAAGAAGATGCTGTGAATCTTTGATAATACAAGAATAGTAAATTTTGGTCATTCTTTGAAGATCAGATAAATGCCTTTTGGACAATTACACAGCTTACTGTCTACTAAAATAAAAATATATGTGTCTTAACCCATTCATGGTCATAGAATGACTGAGTCAATAGCTTTCCTTGGTACAGGTTAGGAAAGCTTTTGACCTAAGGTGTGCTGTCATGAATGGTATTACGTACAAATCTCATCAAAAATGTTTTCTAATAATGAGAAATTTAAGTAAAAACTTAAGGCAGACAACAATTTATATCTGGGCGCTTTTTGGCAATCTGAGTAGGAGACTGGGTCAAAAACAGCAGTATACATTTTTGCTAATGGTAGAGTCAATAGATTTTAAATATTTGTACATTTAATGAAGTTTGGTTGGAATTATCACGTAGACAAAGAGTTCGTAGAGCATAAAGCAATAATCAGCGGGGTTTTTTTTCTGCTTTCTTTCCTTTTTATATCCTTTTTTTTCAGTCCCTTTCATTCTTTTCTTCATTTGTTCGATCTTTCCTATATTTTTTCCTGTATATGATGATACATTGAATCCCCCAAGAGCACAGAGATATTGACAAATTATGTACAGTACAATTGATTGCAGTTCAGAAGGTAATATTAAACACATTTTAGATGTGTGTTGATTTCCAGAGTAAAAAAAAATTGCTTCATAATGTGCAAGTGTTTCACATTCTATAATCCTAATGCAATTTAAACTTTCCAAATTGATTCAACTGTTTTGTATATATCCTTAGTTACACTAATATTGCAACTGTATTTTAAATGTCCTATATCCTCAGTTACACTAGTACTTATATTGCAACTGTATTTTAATTGTCCTATATCCTTAGTTACACTTATATTGCAACTGTATTTTAATTGTCCTATATCCTTAGTTACACTTATATTGCAACTGTATTTTAATTGTCCTATATCCTTAGTTACACTTATATTGCAACTGTATTTTAATTGTCCTCAAGTTCGTTCAGTTTATGTATATACATTGTTCAATAGTAATGGTTAAATGCGTACATTGC
Organism: Hermodice carunculata; assembly: GCA_964020975.1. Lineage (NCBI taxonomy): Eukaryota > Metazoa > Annelida > Polychaeta > Eunicida > Amphinomidae > Hermodice > Hermodice carunculata. The sequence goes on along the minus strand of CAXHWN010001821.1, from coordinate 144,673 downwards.
ATGGATTTCAATGGGTCATTGAAAGGAGCTGAGCTGCTTGGAAAGATGTCCGTTGTGGTGTCGTTCATTGAAGTGCCATGTACAACTGTTGTAGTAAACGCATGGGAAGAGACATCACTTTTATTACCATACACCAATGTGCTCTCTGAAGTGGTAGGCTGTGTAGAATGGACTATTTCTAGGGTTGAAGTATTTGCTATTGGAACAGTGGTTCTTGAAGTCCCATTGAAGATGTCTTGTTTCAGTTCTTCTGCAACACAATTTTTAAGCAGGTTTAAAAATAAAAAAGTTTAAGTCATTCAAGTCAATGCAAGTGTCACCACTTATAGTTATGTTCAAAGCTAAACGCCCATTGAGTGTCGTTTGTGGATATAGTGTCAACTGATGTATTGTGTGCCAGCTCCTTTTTTAAGTTTAAATTTTAAATTAACTCTTTCAGTGCCAAATTTTGCACTGAATCAACAGTGTTTTTTGGAGTGCATTGGGCGCATTGCACACTGAGAAAAGCTGTTGACCTGGGATATTCTCTCTGGAACTATAGGCATACTGGTACTTTAAATTGCTTTACTTTCGCTGCATTCTTATCAGTGATTTTGCACCTTTTTATGAAATAAATTCTCAAAAATAAAATGCTCTGAAGAACTGTTTTAGAACAAAACTCTTCAACCAGAGCCCACTTTAGAAAAACAAACATACAAACAAACAAATAAACAAAAACAGTCCATGCAAATTCTTAAACAATAGAAGCTATTGTCATTAAAAGAATTACACACTGTAAAAATTACCAAAAAAAGGTAAATTGCATCAGGTCCCATTTTTTTTCTTAGTTATTACGAGATCCACATAAAAGTGTGTAACTTTGTCAATATCACACACACACACACACACTCACTCACATGAAGTGACAAGGGAAGTGAATGGTGAAAGGGGGAAAGTTTCACTTTGGGATTTTACCCACAATTCCCGCATAACTGTGGTCACTTCATCACAGATCATGTTGGCAGACAATGCAATATGATGGAATCTTGGATGGTTTTCTTTCTTTCTTTCTTTCTTTCTTTCTTTCTTTCTTTCTTTCTTTCTTTCTTTCTTTCTTTCTTTCTTTCTTTCTTTCTTTCTTTCTTTCTTTCTTTCTTTCTTTCTTTCTTTCTTTCTTTCTTTCCTTCTTTCTCTCTTTCTTTCTTTCTTAATATGTATAACAAAATGTACCAACATTAAGAAAGGTTTTATGCTTGTGTTAACATTCAAGTCATTACTGAGTACAGCTATCACAATTAAGTTCCCTCTTGAAGTCAAGTGTGCTGGATTTTCATTGATGTGCCTTCTCGCATTGCCAGCTGCTGTCAAAAGTATGCATAGGCTACTTGCTTACCCTTTATGAACCACTTTCCTGACTTTTAACAATGACTCAGATACTGAAAAAAGCTATATTAGGCAAATTTAGTAATTGTACTGGAAAGCCTTACAAAAATGTTCACATATGGTGGTCTGTCAGGATCAAAATGTAAAGTTTCACACAATGGCAACATTGGAAATAAGAGATATGACAACACTGGAAATAAGAGATATGGCCATGGTTAATCAACTGTGCCACAGAGACATTGGATATGTGCCCACTGAAGTTTATGATTGCAACTCATGGGTTTATGACACATTTGGATTGTATGTTAATGTTGAATAATTGTGTAGATTCTGATGGAATTGTCAACAGATGGCAGCACTTGTGAGATACCTTGGGTTGAAGTGGTAGCAGACAGGCCGGTTCACTGTTCCATTAATTGTTAAAAAACATAAACTTTGAGGATAAAAAGTCACATTTTATCCCATGGGTCCATGCAAAATGGATGTAAATTTTTTAAACTTGTCATAGATGAATAATATATTTTTCATGATTTCACTGTTG
>CAXHWN010001821.1:108970-142570 GCA_964020975.1 Hermodice carunculata | reverse complement strand
CGTACCTGAGACAACTGGCCTTCACAGTTGAAGTTCTTCAACATAATTGGCTGAAGTTGGAAGTCATCCCTCTCTATTCCAGCACTCAAAGGGAAGCATATGTTTCTCCTGAAGGGCAAGTGTATAGCCATGGCAAGATATTTTCGTGTGTAGTGTCTAGAGAAACACAGTGATGGTACTGGAATGAAGACTGGCCTCTTCAGTTGAACCCTCATGGGTCAAAAAAAATTAGATAGCCTATACATTCCAGGGTATATAGCTACTGGAGGCAATTTTAGATCTTCTAATGGGTCAGCTCCAATTAAATGGATCCTATGCAATATGAAAGTGTTTCTTATTGTATGTATCTTGACAAACTTGTCTGGATGATGGATGTTGTGTGATTCTAGTGGAACATACACCAAAGTCCCCAAATCAGACTCCCCCCCGCCTGCCCATGTAAATTTTTTTTTTTTTTTTTTTTTTTGGTAATTTCCACCGACTGTCATGAATAGAGCATTATACTTTTTAAGCCCAAGGGGAACATGTTCTTCTACCCCAAGATCCTCAGCTTCTGTGTTAGGAGACTATCATGTGAAGCCTGAAAATTCTTGGGAAGAGGTGGTGCCTCAAGTTGCCAAAGGGCAACTTTGCTTGTCTTTGAAATTATACCATGCCCATGTATTGAACTTTTCTCTATCAGGTTATGCCAGTGAAAGGACTGTAAGCCGTGGAAGGCCTTGCAGGTCATTGTGAATTTCCTCCTGCATTTTTTTTTTCAAGGCAGAAAGCTTTCTGTGTGGATGGGTGAGGGCTTCAGATCTGCCATAGCTTTCACCCTGTGTGTGTTTTTTTTTTTTTTGAGATGGTGAGGTTGGTTGCCAGGCTAATGTACAGTTTGTGCATGTATATTCACACAGACCCGGGAAGGGGGGAGGCTGAGGTGGGGGGGGGGGGAGGGGGGGGGCACACCTGGTACCACCACGGAATCTAGCTGTCCCTTGGGCTCTAATGGCGCTGATTAAGTATTTCTGGTCAGAGTAAGACAGAATCAATGGCTCTCCCTGGCGCGGGTTGGGCACACTGCTTCCAACCTGCACCAAGGAAAGCTATTGACCTAGGGCATTCCGTCATGAACGTTCTTGCATACAATTCTCAGCAAAAATGTTTTCTGGGAAGGAGAAATTGAAAAGAAAGTGTTAAGGCAGGCAACAATTGACATTCTGGCACTTTCGGGTGATTTGAGCGGGAAAGGGTTAAGTAAACTTTTGGAGAGAAAGAACTTGTGGAAAGTCGAATGAAAACATAGATCTTGTGGGAAAATTCATGCTTGTGATTTCTTGGAACTTGTCTGGTAAGGTGCGTGTACTTGCGACCAAGTTATCCATCACCTGTAGTTTTTTTTACAGTGAAGAAGCATGCAGATACAAAGAGCACATCTGTGGCTCCATATGGATTGTGTATCAAGACCTTCCTTGCTACATTGGACAAGTGTTAGCCAGACAGGCACAGCAGACCTTGTTGCAAGGGGGAAAGAGATCACTCCCATAAGAACCCACACTCACCTGGAACACTTCCAGATGAGCTGTTGATCACTCACCTATACCCAACAGACTTTACAAGAATTTAATATGAGCAGCTCCCCTGATACATCATATGAACAATTGTTACAAGAGCTGTTAGCACCCCCACGTGTGATTTGCTTATCATGACAAGGCTTTTGACAGTGTCCTATCTTTACATTGAAATTTGACCTTGAGAGGTTAACTTGCAGTCACAGGGTTCAGGTAAAATACCTCTCTTTCCTCTTATCTTGGACTCTTGATTGGCTTCAGTTAATGCCAGTTTGGTGTCAAGCAAACATTTCTATCCATGTGCACCAAGTGGTAGGGAAAAATATACATTTGCAGCAGTTTTTTTTGGCCATTAAGGTATATGAACTTCCTGCTCTTTCAGCATTGTAGAATCCCTCCGGAACACATCACTTGCAGATACTATGAGGGGTATGAGGCACTCAACATCCGCAATGTGGAAGTTGTATGACTCTTTCCTTTTAATTTTTACCTGATAGATCCCGAGGTTGAATCTGGCTTGCTGGCATTTGACATTGTGCAGGTCGCTGCCAGAAGCAAACTTTGAGGTCTTAAGATTGCACCACTTTCTGGACATCATATTTTAGTCAACGAGCCTTATTGTAACAGGCAGTCATTGTGTTAGAGTTTTTAGAGGTGTGCGTGTGTTGGCAGTTGTTCAGGTGGCTTGATTGGGCAGTGGCATCTTTTAACTCTTTCAGTGCCAATCACGTCTTAAGTCGATCTACTTAAGTCAAACTAATCTGAATTATCATTAGGATCCCAGATTTGCATTCCTCTTAAAAAGACCTTTCATTCAAATACCAGTATGCCTTTGGTTCCAGAGAGAATACCCCAGGTGAACAGCTTTTCTCAGCGGCGCTCATTGGGCATTGCGCCTAATTCGCGCTGAGAACAGCTGTTGACTCAGTCCACAATTTGGCACTGAAAGGGTTAATAGTGCTGCTGTTTCTTTTATTTATTTCTTTATTTCTTTATTTCTTTATTTATTTATTCATTCATTCATTCATTTACATGGCAAATATTTTAAAATCATGATGTTTATGTGTATCTTGATGAAGTAATTATAGTTAGATTTACATCACAGCTTATGCATGCAGCTCTTCTCATTGTAGGGATGAGGTACCATATTTGATGGCACTTTTATAGTTCATGGAACTGTAATTACAGAACTGGCCCCTGCTCATTGCATTGTCTTTTCTTTTCTAGACGTGCATTTGAAATTAAACATAGCTGGACTAGCAAGAAGAAAAAAGCCAAGAATGTATAAATACTTAGCAATTAAGATATAGAAGGATAAAGAAAATTGACATACTTGACTCTCCAGATGGCTAGACAAACAACTGTGACAATCCCAATTAATACAACTGCAGTGCACAGTGCAACTGCCACAACTTGATCTGAAACAGACAAAAATATCATGCAACATTAGCTTACACCAACAGTACAATGTGAATTCAGACCTCAATGATTTAATGTCCTGAATTGGAAATCATGTTAAGAGGCTTTTGGGTGTTTTTGTAAAGAAGAAGTAGTAGTAGTAGTACTAGTAGTGGTAGTGGTAAATAACTAAAGCTTGCTGTCACAGTGACCAAAAGTGCATCAGCATCATTTAAGAAAGTGCTGCCACCTGTATGGTGTTTAATACACCAAAACATGTGTTGTGTCCTGTGCATTGTCAAACTTTCCTTTGTTGAAGATGGACTACATGTGAGGAGTTTACAGAACATGTTTGTTCAATGTGTGTTTAATAAGAATTTAAACTGAATATTTTCATTATTGCTTATCAAAAGTTACATGTTTTTTGCCCCTGTTGTGTTAAGTTTGTGCAGGTTTAACAAACATTTTCCTTGACCAGTTGTTCATGTAGTATTTCCATTCAATTTGCCATATACATGTAGTGTTGGTTAATTGTGGGGATACGTGCATGTTAAATACCAAATACATGTATGCTTCATGCGGGTAACTGAAGAAGATGCTCTGAATCTTTGATAATACAAGAATAGTAAATTTTGGTCATTCTTTGAAGATCAGATAAATGCCTTTTGGACAATTACACAGCTTACAGTCTGTTAAATAAAAATATATGTATCTTAACCCATTCATGGTCATAGAATGACTGAGTCAATAGCTTTCCTTGGTATAGGTTAGGAAAGCTTTTGACCTAAGGTGTGCTGTCTTGAATGGTATCATACAAATCTCATCAAAAATGTTTTCTAATAATGAGAAATTTAAGTAAAAACTTGAGGCAGACAACAATTTATATCTGGGCGCTTTTTGGCAATCTGAGTAGGAGACTGGGTCAAAAACAGCAGTATACATTTTTGCTAATGGTAGAGTCAATAGATTTTAAATATTTGTACATTTAATGAAGTTTGGTTGGAGTTATCACGTAGACAAAGAGTTCGTAGAGCATAAAGCAATAATCAGCGGGTTTTTTTCTGCTTTCTTTCCTTTTTATATCCTTTTTTTTCAGTCCCTTTCGTTCTTTTCTTCATTTGTTCAATTTTTCCTATATTTTTTCCTGTATATGATGATACATTGAATCCCCCAAGAGCACAGAGAAATTGACAAATTATGTACAGTACAATTGATTGCAGTTCAGAAGGTAATATTAAACATATTTTAGATGTGTGTTGATTTCCAGAGTAAAAAAAAATTGCTTCATAATGTGCAAGTGTTTCACATTCTATAATCCTAATGCAATTTAAACTTTCCAAATTGATTCAACTGTTTTGTATATATCCTCAGTTACACTTATATTGCAACTGTATTTTAATTGTCCTATATCCTCAGTTACACTTATATTGCAACTGTATTTTAATTGTCCTATATCCTTAGTTACACTTATATTGCAACCGTATTTTAATTGTCCTATATCCTTAGTTACACTTATATTGCAACTGTATTTTAATTGTCCTATATCCTTAGTTACACTTATATTGCAACTGTATTTTAATTGTCCTATATCCTTGGTTACACTTATATTGCAACTGTATTTCAATTGTCGTATATCCTTAGTTACACTTATATTGCAACTGTATTTTAATTGTCCTGTGTCCTTAGTTACACTTATATTGCAACTGTATTTCAATTGTCCTATATCCTTAGTTACACTTATATTGCAACCGTATTTTAATTGTCCTATATCCTTAGTGACACTTATATTGCAACTGTATTTTAATTGTCCTATATCCTTAGTTACACTTATATTGCAACTGTATTTTAATTGTCCTCAAGTTCGCTCAGTTTGTGTATATACATTGTTCAATAGTAATGGTTAAATGCATACATTGCATGGATTTCAATGGGTCATTGAAAGGAGCTGAGCTGTTTGGAAAGATGTCCGTTGTGGTGTCGTTCATTGAAGTGCCATGTACAACTGTTGTAGTAAACGCATGGGAAGAGACATCACTTTTATTACCATACACCAATGTGCTCTCTGAAGTGGTAGGCTGTGTAGAATGGACTATTTCTGGGGTTGAAGTATTTGGTATTGGAACAGTGGTTCTTGAAGTCCCATTGAAGATGTCTTGTTTCAGTTCTTCTGCAACACAATTTTTAAGCAGGTTTAAAAATAAAAAAGTTAAAGTCATTCAAGTCAATGCAAGTGTCACCACTTATAGTTATATTCAAAGCTAAATGCCCATTGAGTGTCGTTTGTGGATATAGTGTCAACTGATGTACTGTGTGCCAGCTCCTTTTTTAAGTTTAAATTTTAAATTAACTCTTTCAGTGCCAAATTTTGGACTGAATCAACAGTGTTTTTTGGAGTGCATTGGGCGCATTGCACACCGAGAAAAGCTGTTGACCTGGGATATTCTCTCTGGAACTATAGGCATACTGGTACTTTAAATTGCTTTACTTTCGCTGCATTCTTATCAGTGATTTTGCACCTTTTTATGAAATAAATTCTCAAAAATAAAATGCTCTGAAGAACTGTTTTAGAACAAAACTCTTCAACCAGAGCCCACATTAGAAAAACAAACATACAAACAAACAAATAAACAAAAACAGTCCATGCAAATTCTTAAACAATAGAAGCTATTGTCATTAAAAGAATTACACACTGTAAAAATTACCAAAAAAAGGTAAATTGCATCAGGTCCCATTTTTTTTCGTAGTTATTGCGAGATCCACATAAAAGTGTGTAACTTTGTCAATATCACACACACACACACACACACACACACACACACACACACACACACACACACACACACACTCGCATGAAGTGACAAGGGAAGTGAATGGTGAAAGGGGGAAAGTTTCACTTTGGGATTTTACCCACAATTCCCGCATAACTGTGGTCACTTCATCACAGATCATGTTGGCAGACAATGCAATATGATGGAATCTTGGATGGTTTTCTTTCTTTCTTTCTTTCTTTCTTTCTTTCTTTCTTTCTTTCTTTCTTTCTTTCTTTCTTTCTTTCTTTCTTTCTTAATATGTATAACAAAATGTACCAACATTAAGAAAGGTTTTATGCTTGTGTTAACATTCAAGTCATTACTGAGTACAGCTATCACAAGTTCCCTATTGAAGTCAAGTGTGCTGGATTTTCATTGATGTGCCTTCTCTCATTGCCAGCTGTTGTCGAAAGTATGCATAGGCTACTTGCTTACCCTTTATGAACCACTTTCTTGACTTTTAACAATGACTCAGATACTGAAAAAAGCGATATTAGGCAAATTTAGTAATTGTACTGGAAAGCCGTACAAAAATGTTCACATATTGTGGTCTGTCAGGATCAAAATGTAATGTTTCACACAATGGCAACATTGGAAATAAGAGATATGACAACACTGGAAATAAGAGATATGGCCATGGTTAATCAACTGTGCCACAGAGACATTGGATATGTGCCCACTGAAGTTTATGATCGCAACTCATGGGTTTATGACACATTTGGATTGTATGTTAATGTTGAATAATTGTGTAGATTCTGATGGAATTGTCAACAGATGGCAGCACTTGTGAGATACCTTGGGTTGAAGTGGTAGCAGACAGGCCGGTTCACTGTTCCATTACTTGTTAAAAACATAAACTTTGAGGATAAAAAGTCACATTTTATCCCATGGGTCCATGCAAAATGGATGTAAATTTTTTTAAACTTGTCACAGATGAATAACATATTTTTCATGATTTCACTGTTGCTACAACTTTTGACCTACGGTAAATGGAAACTGCACTCTCCTACATGTAAATGTTAAAAAGAGGGAAAGCACTGGTTGGAATCACAAGCATACACTTGTAACTTATCTGGGTGATAAAAGGTGGATTTCAGGGTAGTTACCAGCGTTAAATGTCAGCGGCAGCCTGTATCACACAGCAGCACCCAGCATTAGATTTCATTTGCCAGCATCATAAATGCTGGCCAATGTTTACCAATGCTGGTTGAACACAGAAATTCAATTGACCCTTCTATTACTGTGTGACACACTTCTAACACCAGGAACAACTGTCACATTGTCGAAAAATATGGGAGAGAGTCTACTCCAAAAATTGCGAAAAAAAATTTTTTCAGATGTGTAACTTGAATTTTTTTTTTACATGGTTTTATTGTAGCATACCACTCTTTTCAAGCTAAAAAGGTATATATGTTCCAAAGTTTGCTTCAAGCATGTTAGATTTTGCTGCAGCATCTCTAACTCTGGCTAATGCTTGCTCTCTTTACCCACAAAGTAACTGAAATACAAGTAAAATGTGCATTCAGCTGAGCGGGAATGGAAAGGATTCATGAAAATCTCTCATGGACATGTGCTGGCATTGTAAATGAAACCCTGACAATACAAAATTATTTTTCTTGATGACAGACAAAGGTGAAGCACCATATACCAGGAAACTTTCCATCCTCTTGTAATCATCTCATTTGTGAGACTGCTCATAATAAATTATTTTAATTTACTCCATGTTATCCATTAAAAAAGCAAACAACATTGGTTGTAATTTTTTTTTGTTCTGATAACAAAACAGTTATTCCTCATTTAAAATCAGTATTGCCTACATAATTTTATATGGGCCAATGCATTAATACTGAAATGTCCGGTGCACTGTATGGTTTTCATTGAACAATTGTTCCGTTTTCCATGCGCATGTATGCACCAATAGCAACTTAGGTCTGTTTGCAATCATTAAGTCTTTCTCAGCTTCTGTCAAGTATATGCTTTGCTCAGCAAATTCTGGATTATTTCCTCTTTGACTTTGTTATGCCCCCTCCTACCGATGGAGGGGCATACAGTAATCACTTTTTCTGTGCCTCTGTGTGTCCGTGTGTCTGTGCGTCCATGCGTCTGCTTTTCGTGTCTGGGCTATAATTCGCTTGTCCTTCAACTGAGATTTAAAGAAACTTTACACACAGGTGCATCTAGTGATACAGGTGTGTCATGTACCAAAAGTAGTCACTAGGTCAAATATGTGGGTCACAGTGACATATCCTTATAAAATCATGCCTGGACTATAATTCCTTTACTATTTTTTACCCAGTTTCATGAAACTTCACACTCACATATATGTTGACCTAAAGCGATGTCATGAGAAAAAGTAGGTCACTAGGTCTAGTATCTGAGACAGGGTGATACAATCATGTAAAACTATATTACACTTCATGTCCGGGCTGTAGTTCTGTTGTCCAAGTTACATCAATGAAACTTTACGCACAGGTGCATCTAGACATAAGGGTGCGTCATGAACCAAAAGTAGGTCACTAAGTCAAGCATCTGGGTCATGGTGATATATCATTGTAAATCATGTCCGGGCTATAATTTCTTTACTATTCAACTTAGTTTCAGAACTTGCCACATATGTCTTGACCTAAAGGTGTGTCAGGAAATAAAAATAGCTCACTAGGTCAAGTATTTGGGTGTTTGCTATTCATGTCCGGGCCATAATTCACTTGTCCTTCAGCTTAGATAAAAGAAAATTCACACACAGGTGCATCTAAACATAAGGATGTGTTATGTACTGAAAAGTAGGTCACTAGGTCAAGTATCTGGGTCACAGTGACATATTTTTGTCAGATCATGTCCAGGCTATAATTCCTTTACTATGTAACTAAGATTAATGAAACTCTACACACAGATGCATCCATACATAAGGGTTTGTCATGTACCAAAAGTAGTACATTGGGTGAAGTATCTGGGTCACAGTTACATATCCTTATAAAATCGTGTCCGGGCAATTATTCCTTTACTGTTTAAGTAAGTTTCATGAAATTTACCACACACTTATATCTTGACCTGGAGGTATGTCATGAAACAAAAGTAGGTCACTGGTTCAAGTATCTGGTCCCTGCTATTTGTGTCAGGGCTATAATTTGCTTGTCCTTCCACTTAGATTAATGAAACTTTACACACAGGTGCATTTGGACAGAAGGGTGTGTCATGTACCAAAAGCAGGTCACTTTGTCAGAAATCTAGGTCACAGTGACATATTCTTGTCAGATTGTGTCCAGGTATAATGCCTTTACTATTTGACTTAGTTTCATGAAACTTCACACACACATATAGTTTCACCTAAAGGTGTGTTATAAAATATAAGTAGGTCACCAGGTCAAGAATCTGGGTCACGGTGATACATTCATGTAAAACTACATTACACTTCATGCCCAGGCTATAATTCTGTTGTCCTTTGACTTAGAATCATGAAACTTTACACACATGTGTATCTGGACACAAGAGTGTGCCATGCGTAAAAGTAGGCCACTATTTCAAGTATCTGGGTCACGGTGATATATCATTGTAAACGGGGGGAGGGGGGGGGGCATGGATCCAGCAATCTCTGATTGCCTTTTAATAGATTTTGTTTTCCATTGCATCTGGTTTGCATGTGAAGCAATTCACATAAATTTTGTCCATTTGCTGTGCTCCTTTTTGGCCTTTGTTAACTTGCAGCTCTCCACTGTGCTCCTCCTTGGCCTTTGGGATCTTGCAGTTATGTCAGGGTGCCAGCCCAGACATTTTGTTTTTTCCAAGAATTATTTTCTTTCTTTCTTTCTTTCTTTCTTTCTTTCTTTCTTTTCTTTTCTTTCTTTCTTTCTTTCTTTCTTTCTTTCTTTCTTTCTTTCTTTCTTTCTTTCTTTCTTTCTTTCTTTCTTTCTTTCTTTCTTTCTTTCTTTCTTTCTTTCTTTCTTTCTTTCTTTCTTTCTTTCTTTCTTTCTTTCTTTCTTTCTTTCTTTCTTTCTTTCTTTCTTTCTTTCTTTCTTTACAACCAAAGCAGCATCCAATGAATCATGAACCAAAGTTGTAGGATTTCAGTTGATGCAAATTAGGTGAATATTCAAAATTTCAATCTTGAATTGTTTTAGAACTATTACAGATAGAGGTACCATTCCAACTTCAATTTATGGTTTTGTGACACACCACATCCAATGAACCAACATCCAAAGTTGTAGGCTTTCAATTTATGCAAACTAGGCAAAAGACACAAAATTAAAATGTTGACTAGCTTCAAAACTATGATAGATAGTAGTGTTATAAAATTCAAATTTCACTTGATAAGTTTGTGACATGGCCACATCCAATGAAACCATTTCAGAAACAACAACAAAAAGTTGTAGCCTTCTAATTATGCAAATTAGCCTGATTCACAAAATTTAGATTAAGTTGAACAATGGCAAAGTGTAGCATTTAAACTATTCTCATTTTGAAGGCACCCAGACAAATTTGCTGTGATGCAAATCTTCTTCTCTAGTTCTCCACTGTGCTTCTCTTTGGACTTAGAGATCTTGTTCTCCACTGGGCTCCTCCCTGGTCTTTGGGATCTTGTAGTTCTCCACTATGCTCCTCCTTGGCATTTGGGATCTTGTTCTCAACTGTGCTCCACCTTGGCATTTGGGATCTTGTAGTTCTCCACTGTGCACTTCCTTGGCCTTTGGGATCTTGTAGTTGTCCTCCGTGCTCCTACGTGGCAATTTGGGATCTTGTTCTCCACTGTGCTCCATCTTGGCATTTGGGATCTTGTTTTCCACCTCCTTGTGGATTATATACATATTGCTTATGGTGATCCATCTCTTGTAAACATGTTATAGAAATATTTTCTCTTCGTGCAGTGTAATATGTATACTAAGCTCTTTGAATTTATGTACACAATGCACAGGTGCGCTGTGACATCTATATTTTCCTGGTCAAACTTTTTGTAGGATGGAGCTTTGTGAATACATGTATTAGAAAAATTGACTTACATTCATTGTATGTATTAAGATACTGGCCACATCAGGAGATTATCTCATTACTTGAGTACAGTACATGTATGTGACAGATCACTTGTCATTATCGTTTCAAAATTGGGAAAATGGACAAAAATGGAAATTATCACATAATTATTTTTTTCTACCTGTAAAAAAAACACGAAATGAAAAAAGAAACATGCATGGCCATGTCCAGAATGTAATGTAAATCACAGTCATGCATGTAGGTCTCAACAAGGACAACCTGTTACCTACGAACAATGAGGAAGTTGTAACTGGACAATAAATATAATAATATATAAGTACATGATGAGAAATTATCTTTGTATGTAGGCTTGTCCTGTCAGTTTCATACAAGAGGTGACCAAAGTCTAGTTAGTATAAGCATTGGTCATGAGCAAGGTTTTTAAAACAAACGCAGCATATGCAAAGTTAATCACAATGAGGAATAAAGTTTCATGGTGTATGGCGAGTCACCTTTGTTCATCAGTGTGAAAAATGATAATATCATATTGTCAGGGTTTCATGACAATGCCAGGACATGACAGATTTGCATAAATCCTTACTATTGCAGCTTGGTTGAATTCACATTTTTCTTGTTGTCTAGTAACTTTGTGGGCAAACAATGCTATTGAGCATTAGGCAATGCTAACCGTAAGCATTGGCAAGCACTAGTCAGCACTTTCCGGTATTAGAAGTGTGTGGCACACTGGTCACCAGTGGATTAACTCATTCCATACCAGTCCCTGATTTTTCCGTATATTTTCCTAGATTTAAGACTACAATTGCATATTTAAATTCTTCATAAAAAGAGCTTTCCTTCAAGTACCAACATGCCTATAGTCTTAAGCCAGCGGTTCTGGCACTGCCTGGCAAGTCATGCTGCAGCATGACTTGCCAGGTAGTATCAGAACCACTGACCAAGGCCTGTGACCATAGTATGGAATGAGTTAAAATGCTAATACAATAAGTCAATGTTCATACACAAAATTAATCATCAGTTTGTGGGTGGAAACTATTTGCAGAACTGTTACATTATAATTAGTGCTCCACACTGGAGGGTTGCACAAATAATCATGGGGGGGGGGGGGAGGGAGGACAAATATTTGTTCCCCTGGGGAACACAATATGTGTACAAAGCATTGAATGGCATGTTACTATAGTACATGAAAGAAATGTTTGCACATCTTAAAGATGTTCATAGCGTGAACTCAAGATCAGCTAGTAAGGATAATCTCTACCTTCCTCGCCCCAAAACTGAGTATATGAAAAGGGCTTTGAGTTATGATGGTGCGGAAACACGGAATCAGTTGCCAAATGAAGTCAGAAGTTCTACTACCTTGTTATTGTTTAAGAGAAATTGTACCAAGCATATGATGTCATTACGTAAAGCAAGCAACTGTTAACAATGTTGTAACTTTGCTGTACATTGTACCTAACTGTGTATTTCATGTAGGGCCTCAGGTAAGATTAGTGTTTTGCTACACTAACTGAGCCACCCTCTCAAGATATAGATCTCTCTGTCTCTCTCTCTCCCTCTCTCTCTCTCTCTCTGTCTGTCTGTCTGTGTGTCTGTGTGTCTGTCTGTCTGTCTGTCTGTCTCTCTCTATATATAATATATATATATGTATATTATATATATATATATATATTTCATGTTCGGAACGAGTGGGACTCGAACCTGCAACCTTTGGCACCAGTCGCCTAGCTGAAATGGGAAACGCACATATCCACTCGACCAAATCCCCATTCCTATAAAAGAATGGTTCAATGGAGGTAGGTATGTGCGAGTGCCATATCAACACGTAATATATATTTGCCAAGTATTTGTTTCTGGGGGGAACAAATATTCCTTAATTTACACCAGCAACTGCAGAGCTCTAAAAGGGTCAAGTGGATTGCAGCGAAGGCCAGCATTGGTCAGGATTGGTCAGCAGTTATGACACCGACAACTGCAACCTAACGCCGGATACCTTGCACGGTGTTACACTCACAACTGTTCTGAAATGCAGAAATGCATGTTTTAATTTTAATGCAGATCAAGACACATGTAAGTTACCAGAAAAAAATAATCAGTCCCACAGCACAAAATGCTGTATATTGTATTTGTGTCTTTCTGGCCAGAACCACTTCCTAGTAGTCAATATCCTATTCCGCAGTCCGAACTCTTTAGTCTCCATCAGCTAACCTATCCCTGTCTAACCTATATAAATATGGAATTACTATTGTCCATATTGCACACGTTCCTCTGTAAAATTTTGACATAGGCTGTATCAGCCCAAATAAATTAAAGGGTCTTCAGCGGGTAACTAGTCAACATGTTTCGGAGCCTTTTACCCGTATGTAATATGTTAAGTTAGCCATAGATTTTCAAAGCCATCCTTGATCCTTTAGACATGATAAGCCCATAAAGAGCAGGGACCCTAATATCATTAATGTAGTTCTCCTTGCTGATTGGCTGCAATACCATAATGGAACCTTCATCAGTCAAAATTGTCAAATACTGGCGTATAACTATCTACTGTAAATTGTTTTAATTTCGTTGTACTGTCTAATTACTTTCACTTATTTTGCTGATGGTACAAAACTGTGAAAATATAAATACAGTGAAATATAGTATTCTAACATTGTTTGAATAGAAATTATGTCCAAAACAGTGAAATCAAAACTACAGTAAAATGTCAAAAATACAAAAACCATGAAAATTTATACATGTACACATGAAAATAAAGCAACTTACAGTATTAAAACTGAAAGTCGTATAGTCATTTGTACCTAGGAAGTCTATGCTGAAGAATGAAATGTTTATAATTGATTGACTCATTGCTAAGGCAGAGACTCCAACCTGCAGAAGCCATCAAATGGGAGATAATTATGAAAAAAGCTGCTCTCTCTTGGAGCCCAACTCACTTACTATGGGGAGCACTGTCAATCAGATGGGAGGTTGTAAAACTTTAATGATAAGAGTGACCGAGATCTCCTACCCAAGTTGGGAGGGTTGGAGTCTCTGCTGAAGACCAGCTGGGTTCAAGCCAATCACAGAGCTAGATTGTCACAATTAACTTATAATACAATACTACTAGCCTAGCATTACCAATTAGACCAACAACCTGTGCACTTAACATTAGATAGGTCAAAACAGGGACACCTGCCTTGAAAGGCCACCAGTGGAGATGACACATTGTGGTCTTTCATAGCAGGTATAAATATATTTGTAAACTACCATGTTTGCAAAATGTCCGGGCAAGTTGTTATGTGAAGGCAGGTAACTCCTCGTTGGAGTGGTCTCAGAAGACAGGGAGGAATGTAATGCAAAAACAAACTGTTTATCTTGCAAAAAGTTCAGATTATATCCTGGTTCATCATAAACATTTTCCTTTTCATACATGTATTTGACCAAAATTGAGGACATTCAAAATGAAAGTGAACATGGCAGACTGTATACAGGACATTGTATACAGTAGAGATCAATGGCAACCACGAGACTTCACCTCATCTGTCAGCATCCGCAGTCAAAATCAATTCATTAATTCAGGACTTTCCCCCACAAGTGGAGCCACTGTGCACAACTGCTTTCTTGCCTCCATTCACAAGAGAATCCCCTGGGGGGGGGGGGTCAAGCCTGCTTGATTGTATATTTTTAACATGGGCACCTATCCAGGAACAAACCTTGGTTGATGGGAAAACATGAATACATGTTCTGATAGCTGTGCATATGAAAAGAGTGTGGCAACTCAGCTGCAACAATGTTTACACAACAATGAGAAAAGGGAAACTTTTTACAGTATATGAGGGCAATTTTGGGAAAACAAACTGCATTTCCTCAGTGAAATGCTAGCAAGTACCTTGTTCTGAGTTGATCTTTTCAGAGTGTGCACATACATAAATGACTGGTGAGTGGTCACTGTTGACTATGCTGCTGCATGGTAGTGAGCAGACATTCCTCAATGTCAAAATGTACTCAGTGCATAGGTGCCAAAAACTATGCAGGTAATTGACTCAATGTGCCCAGTGATTTTCTCACCTCCAATGCCTACAGAAAGCCCCTTTGCTGGGGTAAGACTACTTGCTTGGATAGTTTTAACATAGGCACTTTCCACAGAGCAAGGTTTAAATGGTAAAATAACTTTAATATCTCGGCTGCACAAGTTTAAGTATGGCAAGAAAATGGCCTCTAAACTATTCAGGAAACCTTTCATAAAATGTTGAACTTATAACAGGCTGGGACACATCAACAAATGGTGTACATGTACATTGGTAAAGATATACACGTATAGGTAACAATAGGTCGTCAGCTTATACATGTAGATACCATGCCATTTCTCTATGGACGCATGGGTTGGAATACATTGTGCTCTTTAATTGCTGGAGTTCATGAGGTTTTTGCCATTATAAATGTGTATATGTACAAGTACCCTTTTTTTTTTCTTGAAGCTGGTTATCTCATCCCCAGCTGGATGATGAACATGCATGCAAATGACACTTTTCATTGGTCCCATTGTACAACAATGTGACAAGCTGGGTTTGGATTTACAGTGGTACCTGCTGTATGCAACCACTGCCGTGAGCAGCCGCATTGATTTTTGTGGTCACTAGGCTTGGACATAGGAGTCAATTTCTTTGTAAAATTTACCTGTGGTGACAGGTCACCTGCTGTATGTGGCCACTTTTTCTTGGCAAAAGGGGTGGCCACATACAGCAGGTTCCACTGTATTTGGGGGTATTGTGCACATATGTGCTGAGCTGTACATGTGTCATGTTTTGTATACAGTGGTACCTGCTGTATGCAACCACTGCCGTGAGCAGCCACATTGCTTTTTGTGGTCACCAGGCTCGGACATAGGAGTGCATTTCTTTGTAAAATTTACCTGTGGTGACAGGTCACCTGCTGTATGTGGCCACTATTTATTAGGCAGAAGGTGTGGCCACATATGACAGATACCACTGTAGTTATAACAGCTACATTTGCTGGCCATGGCATTCTTTACATACTGTGTTATTTGCAAAATACAACCCACCCACCCACCCACCCACCCACCCAAAAAAGACAAAAAGTTTGAATGAAAAGGCTCTGATCAAAGTCTGACAGTTTTTGAGTAGACATGCTGAAGTTTAGTCTAAATCTCCAATGTATGCATGGCAGTTGTTGACTTGCTCATTATCCCAGTGGTCAGAGGACTCTTGTTATGGAAACTGTCAGCTGTTTGGCCTTGAAACTTTGTGCAGAAAATTTTGTGACATGAGAGGGTTAAGCATATATAGTTGCAGGCAGATTTTACAATGTAGCTACACTGTACATGTATATGCCATGAGTGATAAAACACGGGAAATCAAGGATTAAATTCCAGTTTGTATGAATAATATTGTTACCGTAATTATAGCAAAGCAATCATAGTTGCACATGCCATAGTTAGGGCCATTGATTTATCATATAGGAAAGAAATCATAGTTGAACATGCTGTAGTTAGGTGACTTACCATATAACCAAAAAAAATCATGCTTGTACATGCCATTATCGGGATCTTGGATGTAGATGTTACTCGTCAAAAATTTTATTAATTTTTAGGTGAAATTTTTTTACAATTTTCAGGTAGATTTGTAATTTGTCAACAAAAAATTTGACCTCTATCACTGGTGAGGCATTAATGGGGGATGGGAGGAGTATCAGCTACACCAAGTCATCATCTAATACCAGTCATTATGGCAGTATTTTCCTGATATAATCAGAATTATGGCAGACAATGGAATAGTTTCAGTGTTTAAACATTATTGACCCATTAAAGTGCACAGTTAAGACCAGTAGGTCACAGATTAGAGTAGCAGTATTTAGCAAATTATGTTTTTTGGTACTAGAATTATGGAATTTCAATGTGCCCACTGTTTGCACATTCGGAGGGCAGTTGGGGTGATCCAGCTTCCACAAACCAATAGTGCTACGTTTCTTTTCTGCAGTAGACTGCATAAGTTGTGGTTTATTGACATGGTTTCTGATGTGCACATATTAGAAAGAAAATGACAAAAGTTAGTACAGTTACTCCAATATCATAAATACATATTTGTATTTACAAGTGCTCTGATTTTAAATTTTGATAAGCAACCAATTATCAGGCTTAAGTATTTCCAGGCAAGTGTTTAATGGAAGCTAACTTATTTTTTACCTTGTTTCACTTTCTGAAACTTGTGTTATTATATGTAGTTGTATGTGTAAGTTCAAATGATGTGCCACCTATATACACTAGTTTGGTAAAAGTCATAAAATCAGCAGTTCAGAAGTGCTGTCATCCATATTTATGGATATAAATGGATTCATTTATGTGAAAATAATATGCTGATGAACTCAACAGCTCACCAAAGTCAACATGACTGATTTTAAATGATTTACCCCAGTCAAATGACATGCATACATGTAAGTCTTTGTCTACCAAAAGAAGAAAAAAAAAAAGAAAGAAAAGAAAAAAAAAAGGGTGGGGGTTTGGTACAGAAACAAAAACAAAAACCAAAAGTGCAAAGAAATTAACATTTTACCTAAGATTTGTACAGCTCTACTGACAGAAAATGCACATTTTTTTCACATGATTTTTGTATAAACAACTCTGCATGTGAATGGGGGCTATAGGCCTACAATGACAAGGCTACAAAATTAAAAGTTTGAAAGGCAGGGTTACTAAGTTTTATATTAATGGGATTAGCATAGTTTATTCATAACATATTAGCATTGTTAATTTCTCATACACACATATGATTACCTGTGGGGAACCTGTGAGGTATCGCTAAATACAAAGGACTATGGAAGCTATCAATCTACCAAGCAGTCAGCAAATGAGGCATGGCCTGTGCACTTGTTAAATGTCTTGCAGTGAATCATGTTATTATTTACAAATTTATGCGGTGTGGTTCCACTGATAGGTGCAACATTTCTATGCACAATTATTTGTGACATAAATGTGATACTTCATGAATTTTTGTAATATTGAGACTGTTAAACTTGATATTCACAGCCAATCTGTGGGTGTAAAACTTTTTTCTCCTTTCATAAGCTGGTTTGAGGTACACAATACCATTACCCAAACCATTTGCCTTGTGTTCTAAAGTCCCAGGGCCATATCTTGCATGTCCCATGCATACAAAAGTTGTTAGGATCACTCAAAATTGTCCAGGCAGCTGTCAAAAAGTGCTGACTTCCCATTTTTAACTTGCTTGATGGACGATAATAGAATAACAACATGACCATGTGAGCCCCAATACATACAGAGTTAGCCCTAATAGGCCACAGACCACAGTTATAAATCCTTCTATTTTTCATATTAGCATTTTTCAGTCTAAAAAATCAGCATTTTGGTATTTGAGAATTTTGTGAACGGCATTTAACAGATAAAAATGTCAGAAAAACATTGATGGATTTTTGTCATATATTTTCGAGCTCGTTAATTTGTGATAATTGAAATGAGAAACAACACTTGGATGTCAGCTTTATACAGGTGTATGAACTGTGCTCTTGCCAGGGTCACATCATTGTCCTTCCCCACCATAAAGTTCCCACCTGGCCTGGAAGACAAAGCACCTATATGACCACCAATGAAGCAACTCTGTGATGCAGCAAACCTGACTTAGCTAACTTTATTTAAACGAGCTACAGCATGCTGAAAACACAGTATTTTCACAATTACGGACTATCTCCGTTGGGATGCACAACCAGCCAAGGACACCCTTCTTAAGAATTTGACACAAAGATAAATGTTTCTGGGCTTTTTAAGATTGTGCAAGAGATCAATGATGGATGCAGTCATAATTGAGAAGGAAGCCAATGCTTTTTGAGAGTGTATAGGTTGTCAGGGAAAATAAGTTTCACCATACGTTTTATCTGAATTCCATCAGTAACTTGTATTTGAAATTCAGGGATTACAAATTTCTTTACAGTTTATAATATTATGAGGAAAGACTAAGGATTGAAAGTTCAATTGCAATACAGAGAGCATAGAAAGTAACATGGGGGTGGGGGGAAGTTGTCCAGGCCAGGATAACTCCCCCACCCCCTCACATACTAACTTACATCAGTGTTTTCCATTCAAAGTGCAAGATATACCAGTTCTTTACAGTCACTGTTGTATGTAATAATTGTATAAGGAAAGACTTGGAAAATTAAATTGCAAGACAGGGGACATAGAAATGGACAATAGTTGGGGTGGGTGGGGGGGGGGGAGGTTGTCCACACCAGAACAACTTCCCCCCCCCCCTTCCCCAGTAATTTTTATTCAAAATGCAAGTTCTGTACATTTATACAAAAATATGAGGAAAAAATGGGCATGAAAAATTGAATTACAACACAGGCATAGTAGAAAACAAAAAAAATGTGGGTGGGGGCAGGTTATCCAGGCCAGGATAACTCCCCCCTCCCCTAAAAAATGTTATCTTTCCATCTGTAATTTGTATTTAAAATGCAGGAAATGACAGCCCTTTGCAGTTTATAAAAGTGTGAGGAAAGACTTTGGATGGCAAGTTTAATTTCAAGACAGAGATCAGAGAAAACTAAAAAGTGTGGGATGGGGGGGGGGGTTGTCCAGGCCAGGGTAACTTACCCACCTCCACTATTTGCTATCTGTGCCATTGGTATTTTTTTTATTCAAAACACAAATATTCCACTTTGCAGTAATATGTAATCATGAGGAAAAATTGTTGTGGAAAGTTGAATTGGATCAAAGAAAATGACAAACTATGGATGGGGGAAGTTATCCAGGCAGGAGGAAGGTAGTCTCCCCCCCCCCCCCCCCCCATACATTTAACCTTGAATTTCCATTGGTAGCTTGTAATTTTGAAATTCAGGGATAACCAATTCTTTACAGTATATCATAATATGAGGAAAGACTAAGAATGGAAAGTTAAATTGTAATTCAGAGAGGATAGAAAATACAAAATGTGAGGCAGAGAGAATTTGTCCAGGCCAGAATAATTCCCATCCCCCCACCCCATCCCCACCCCACTCCCTGTACTAGCTTGCATCAGTGATTTTTATTCCTACTGCAAGAATTGCCCATTTTTTACAGCTATGAATAACATCATGAGGAAAGAATTGGCATGGAAAGTTAAATTCCAAGACAGCAAGCATGGAAAATAACAAAGTGTGCATTAGGGGCAGTTATCCATGCCATGATAACTCCCCCGACTATC
Organism: Hermodice carunculata; assembly: GCA_964020975.1. Taxonomy (NCBI): domain Eukaryota; kingdom Metazoa; phylum Annelida; class Polychaeta; order Eunicida; family Amphinomidae; genus Hermodice; species Hermodice carunculata. Next base: position 122,647 of record CAXHWN010001821.1, on the reverse strand, counting down.
TCCCACCACTATTTTATATTCAAAATACAAGAAAGACCATTGAGGACATTAAGACTTGAATACTGGAGTAGAAAGTTTAATTGTGAGACAGGGATCATGGAAAATAACAAAAAGTAGACGTCGGGTGGGGGGTGGGGGGTGGGGTGGGTCCTGACCAGAATAATTTACCAACATCCATTGTAAGTGCTATGTTCCATCATCCATCAGTATAACAAAAGATTCCCATTTTTTACAGTAATATAAAAGCATGATTAAAGAATTTCCATGGAAAGTTGAATTGTAAGACTTTGAAAATAGAAAATGACAAATGGCATAGAAAAAAAAGGGGGGGGGGGAGAGGGTATATGTGCTGGCTGCCTTTACTTTTTAGGCAAGAAATGTAAATTTTGCTTAGTTTACAATGCTGTTAGATAACCCACATAAAACCGTAAATTACAAGAAAATGAGCTTAGGGACACTTGGACTATGAGATGGATGCAGATTGTTTAGGCCTGCAACTTGCCCCCCCCCCCACCTCCCATAAATATCTGTTACCTTTCTTTCCACAAAATTTCCAGCTGAAATATATGTACATGTAAATAGATTCTGTATGGCTACAAATGCTATGAGTTAAGAAATTGGCTTGAAGAAAATGAATACAGAGAGGAGACACTTAAATATGGGTTGGGGAAAGATTGTGAGGCCAGTATAACTTCCCCCTGAAGTATATGACAATGTGCTGTCTATCTTCATCATGTTCATAGTTCCAGGCATGGAATGTAAATTCTGTATACCTTACAATGCTATAAGGGAGAAAAAAGTAAGATGGCTTGAATCTTGAATTGCAAGAGAATATTAACAAAAAGACACTTTAAACTGGGGTAGAATATCCATACCTACATAACTTACCATTCCCCCTTCCATCTCATAAATATATATGTTTGCATTTCTTGCATAAAAAATACAGAGCAAGGTTAATACTCATAAATCAAAATGAAAAAAAGAAAGAGCAGAACATGTGTGTGGGGGGGGGGGGCAAGTTAACCAGGCCTGGACAATCCCCCCCCCCCACCAACACCACCAATATCAGTGTCAGGCGATGCTCTTTGTGTTGTTATTCATGTTTTAAATCATTCTTTTTACTTATAGTTTGCTGAAGTAACTCATTCTTTCTTTAACCCTTTCCCCCTTGAATTAAGACTGAGTCAACAGCTTTCCTTGGCATGGGTTGGGCACTCAACCCATGCCAAGGAAAGCTGTTGACCTGGGGCATGTGATCTTGATAAGTCTCATGTACATTTTTCAGTCAAATTGTTTTTCATAACTGTTGAAATTAGTTGAAAACACTGAAGCAGACGACATTTGACCACCAGCCGGTTTTGGCCGGTTTGAGGGGGAAAGGGTTAAAAAACATGAAGGAAAGGAAGCACATTTTACTAATTATATAATGGAGGAGGGGGGCACCTTATCCAGCCCTGTCTACACTCCACCCGATATTGTAAGTTTGTCTGTGTGCTCATGCTAGTCTTTGAGTTTGTACCGTCCTACATTCTGAGCTATTGAGAATTTTTATTTCATATATTGAAAATACAGCGGAATTACCTGAGCGCAGACTCCGGGACGGCGCAAGAGACTGAGGGCGCCAGTCAGAGTCTGACACAAGTGTACCATTTGAATCATGCGCTGATTTCAACTCTCTACGTCAAACCAATCAGTGAGCTAGATATGCCGACCAGTGAATCAATCAAACACATTCTAGTAAAGCCATTTCGGTTTTCTTTTATACACATTTGGTGACAGATGGCGTGCTTCAAATAAATAAATAAATTGGTCAATAAACTAGTTCTAGCTTAGGACACTAGATGGCAGAGTAACATTCGAATTTGAACGAAGATTTGTGTGTGCTATTGTGATTGCAGCGGTAAATTCAAAGGCTGGTACACTTGGGTCAGACTCTGACTGGCGCCCTCAGTCTCTTGCGCCGTCCAGAAGTCTGCGCTCAGGTAAACAGCGGAAAGGCAGTTGGCTTATTCAGGTATGTAAGGGTTAGTATACCAGGCTTGGGCATGCAATCTCTTCCACCCCTGTCACATATTTTGCATTGTCTGTAAATTCCAGGGATATGTATTTTGCTGAACACTTAGGCTGTTACATGATGCTCTACTAAATGTCAAAAAACAGTTTCAAATCAAGGTCTTAAATTTTAACAGGTCTACACATTGATAATGACATATTACTAGTTAAGGACATAATTATGCCTAAACCTGAATGGACAGACTCTGATTGTTCATGTATTATTTTCAGAAATTAAAATTTTACTTTCATGTTACAATATGTACATTCTGCATACTATCAGTATGATTCCAATCATTTTGCTTTGCAAAAATAAGAATATTTATTTTGTTCTTGATTCAAGAATGGGAAAGTAAAGAATATATTATATTATACTGACTATTATTGTCTATGAACAGAAAAATCTGAATCAAAATATCAAATCAACATATTTTTTAAGGTCCAACAATCATTCCTACATTTGTAGCATGAGTAGGATATCACTATTCGATGTTATGTGCAAGATTGGACTGGGGGAAAGTTTCCAAGGGGGAGGAAAGTTATCCTAGGATAAGTTCCCCTGGGGGGGGGGGGGGGGGAGAGTTGTACTGTTACACCAGTACCTACTCTGTCCCTTGCAATCATGTTTCCAGTTTTAGCGATAAGGCAGAAATGTACTTACCATAGTGAGAAGTTCAGGGACATAGTTTCGTGGTTCATGTACAGGATGGCAGAAACACAGCAAGGGATAAACAGACGTAACACCCAAATGATTTTCTGTTAAAATCGTGATAATCACTCAAGTATGGCCTATACTCTTCGTGACCACTATCTTGACGTTGACCCGCTTTGTTTGTTTGTAATGTTCCCATGTAATTCATACTTCCAGTTATTACCTTAGATTTCCTGTATATGACCTGATATGGGCTGGCTAATATGCCAAGTATGGCTGTGACAATTTTGTTTCCTCCCATATAGTCATTGAAAAAACGAAAACAAAACAAAAAATGATGTAATTGATTTATAAATATTGACATGAAGGATGAGTACCCTGCAAAGATGCATGTGCAATAAAGATACATGTGCATTGTTGTGATTGTAGGTGAACATAGGTCAAAGAGAATGCAATATATGCTATAGTAATCAGGCCACTACATATGCATATACATCACATCCTCTGACTACAACCTGCACTTGTCTGCCAGTCCTAGATTGATCCAAATCATTAAGCGTTGGCATAGGGCATCACGCAACTACATGTAAGAGGAACTGCAACTGATATCATTACTCATGCTTGTCCACTCTATGCTTATCAACCTGGAAGTTAAGGATCTCCGTATCTTTAATATACATTTCCGTCTGTATTGATTTTGCATTAAAATATATGCATATTACTGTTGATAACTTACGGTACATTGTTTTACGGGACATTAATAATTGGAGCTTGGCGGCATTTGAATTGGTATCTTCCCAAGGGAGCTCAGATGCGTGGTTCTATTTGTCAAACATAACTAAAAGTAATGCAGTCATACATGTAATGGGACTGACTTAATCCAAGTATGTCTGCAATCTATCTCGTGTACACATAAACCTGAGTATTTGAAAAATCTCGTCATTCAAACAGCTTGACCTCTTTGCGTTAAATTGTATGAACATGACAGTATAAAAAAATGCAAAAAGCATACATTCCACATTTTAACCCCCCCCCAAAAAAACACAAATAGATCATACACATAAGAAAATGTTTTTGTATCTCAATCTCTTCCTGTTCAAATCGCCCAAAAGAGCCTGGATATAGCCTGTCATCTTCCCTAATGTTTTTAGTCCCCCGCCCACTTGGTGGGGGACTATAGGTTTGCACCTCGTCCTTCCGTCCTTCCTTCCGTCCGTCCGTCCGTCCATCCAAAGCTTCTCCGGGCCATATTTCCAACACCATAACACCCACAGCTACCAAATTTAATGTGTTTGTACTTCCTAGGATAGGGGTGTATGGTGTGCCAAAAGTAGGTCACTAGGTCAAATATTTGGGTCACAGAATATATATGTATGAAAAATCTTGTCCGGGCCATAACTTTTTTGTCCTTTTACTTAGAGTCATGAAATGTTACACAAATGTGAAGCTTAGTCTAAAAAAGTGTCATTAAGCAAAACTAGGTCACTAGGTCAAATATTTGGGTCACCACGATATGTAAATATACAGAAACAAATTTTGTCCGGCACATATCTTCCCTATATTAATGCTACCTCTTCAATTTTTTTATGGTGGGCAGACCTTAGGTAGTAGCTGTACATAGGCATTGTTTTGTGTGGCTAATTACTTGCATTAATTAATTATTTAACAAAGTTCGTTAAGCAAGACAAATTTTGTCCGGGCCATATCTTCTAAAGTATTAATGCTAGCCCTTTGAATTTTTTGTGGTGGATAGACCATAGGTAGTAGGTGTGCATAGGCATTGTTTTGTTTGGCTAATTACTTGCATTAATTAATTATTTAACAAAGTTCGTTAAGCAAGACAAATTTTGTCCGGGCCATATCTTCTAAACTATTAATGCTAGCCCTTTGAATTTTTTATGGTGTGTAGACCTTAGGTAGTAGGTGTGCATACGCATTGTTTTCTGTGGCTAAGTACTTCCATTAATTAATTAATTAAGGAAGTTCATTAAGCAAGCTCAAGATACAATACAAATTTTGTCCGGGCCATATCTTCTAAATTATTGATGCCAGCCCTTTGATTTTTTTTATGGTGGGTAGACCTTAGAGGGGATATGGTAATGGGCACCGTCCGTGTGTCCGTCCGTCCGTCAAATATTTGGGTCACAGTAATACATAAATGTACAGTATTTTCATGTCCTTACTGTAATTCTTAAAAAATTTTGACTTCTTGTTATAAAAGTTTACTGATAATGTATTATGACCTAAAAGTGTGTCACGACGCAAAACTAGGTCACTAGGTCAAATATCTAGGTCACAGTGTAAACTCCATGTAAAACCTTGTCCATGAAATGAAATTTTACACAAATGTGAAGCTTAATCTAAGAATGTGTCATACTTTTAATTTTTTTTTTCATCTAGGTCACACCCCTATATAGTAGTCCATTCAACCTCGTGGGCGACGAGCGGGGGACTATGTATTGCTCTGCAATACTCATTAACTTGTTACTTCAATTTCTTGTTACTTGAAAAGGTTTTCACTGAGATTTGTAGTTCAGATCATTCATCGTGGCATGCATCAGGTCAATATAGTTATCCTTGGTGCAGGTTGGATGCAGCTATTGACTCAGCCATAGCCTGACCGTGAATGGGTTAATATATGGAAATGAGTCTGGAAAATGTTTTGATTAAAAAATAAAAAATAAATGAAAAATGACAAGGGTCCTATATCATAACAAGTAACCAATCAAGGACACGGATGGAAGTGGCTCCTTCAGAAATAGAGTGGATTCTCCGATGGAGACTGTCAGCCTATTGGTTAAGCTCAGTACCATGATCAGTGTGACAGTTCATTAGGTTGACTCATTTATTGGTAAGGTCTAACAAGTTTTGGGTGATTGTGTTCATTCTGATATTTTGAGATGCATTGGTAGGCACATATATTATCTGTAACATGTTCAAATTTGCAAGTTCTAGCCCCAATATAATCTAAAGAAATGAACAAAATTCATTTGATTTTGATTTTTTTTTTTAAAGAATGATTGTGCAGTAATGATTATAATAAGGTCATACACGTGTATTTTCCCTCCATAACTTTTGCAGTATCAATATGTGAGGAAAAACTTTAGTTCATCAAGTAGTCCAATAACTCTCATTAGAACCTGAAATTAAAATTTCACCTCTACGATCAGATGCTGACATCGAAGCTTCTAATCCATAATATCTAAGAATAGGATCAGACCCTACCTTGCCTCCTGGGATCACAGTGAGATGCAGGGGTCAGGAGAGAAGATAGTTGAACATTAACTGAAGAGATCCTAAGTAACACATGTGAAGGAAAGCACAAAGAGGTGTAGATAAATTTTATGAATCATTCTAATGGTGTCTGGAGATATAAGTACAGAGTGTACACATGATTGCTTTCATATCAACACTGATCAGATATTAATAGAGTGCACGCATGATCGGTTTCGTATTGAAACCAGTCAGATATAAGTTCATAACGAAACCGATCAGATATAAGTACGAGTGTACACATGATTGGTGTCATACCAAAACCAGTCAAATATACAGAGTGTTCGCGTTTGGTTTCATACTGAAACCAGCCAGATATAAGTACAGATTGTACACATGATTGGTTTCATACTGAAACCAGTCAGATATAAGTACAGAGTATACACTTGATTGGTTTCATACTGAAACCAGTCAGATATAAGTACAGAGTGTACACATGATTGGTTTCATACTGAAACCAATCAGATATAAGTACAGAGTGTACACTTGATTGGTTTCATACTGAAACCAATCAGATATAAGTACAGATTGTACACATGATTGGTTTCATACTGAAACCAGTCAGATATAAGTACAGAGTGTACACATGATTGGTTTCATACTGAAACCAGTCAGATATAAGTACAGAGTGTACACTTGATTGGTTTCATACTGAAACCAGTCAGATATAAGTACAGAGTGTACACTTGATTGGTTTCATACTGAAACCAATCAGATATAAGTACAGAGTGACAACATGATAGGTTTCATACCCAAACTGGTCAGATGTATGCTCTGTACATATATATAGACAGGGACGTGTTATAGATGAACTACCAACGGGAGCGCTAATCCCTTTAGTGGTCAACTGGGCGCAACGACTACAAAGCGTGTTCACTATAGCGCCGCTCAAGTTAATCCCCCCTGCTCAGTCCATTTGTTGTTCCATCTATGTTTCCGCGTTCAGTTGTATCGGGTTACATACATCAGGCTTACATCGGATGTGCTATTGTACCAAGTTAAAAAACGGAGAGTTTTATGCGTGTGCAACCAGTCTCATCGTTTGAATCAGAACCGTACGAGTCCATCGATGTGTTTTTCGTTGAAATCGGCCGATAAAAGGGCTAGTTTTTGCTTTTTTTTCTGCCCAAAATGATGCAAAGTTAGACAACTTGCGTACGTAATAACTCCTTACACCGTAATTAGCAATAAAAAATGTAGTTTTGGATGGATAATGTATGCATGTAGAATCATGATGGTGGTTTCATTTCTTGTAGCTGAGTCCGGCGTAACGCTAAATTTTGACTTTAAAATGTGGAACATGGTGAAAAATTTTGCACATTTCCGTTGGTGTCGCGATTATTCTCACCTTTCATCGCGTGACCTGGCCCACAAGACTGCCAGCGGCCAGCGCGGACGGTGGAGTTGTGTTTGTTCAGCACTGAAGGTACTCGCTCAAACACCCGATCACTTGAGCAGCAGCAACATAGATGGTACAAAGGGGGCCCCGATGTTGGTACATGTAGTCCATCTATAACACGTCCCTGATATAGACAACATTTAACTTGTGAAATGCATCTTTATGCTTCACTTAACAAGCATGGGTCAGGATGTCTTCTGATAAATGCATGATAAACACAAAAGTTGCCCAACTTGTATGTCAATTTTGTATGTGACAGTAAAAAGTGTTTATGGAACTAAACCTGTCTATAAATGCCACCCTTTAAGGATACAGGGATTTACATGATGTTTTGTGTATTCATACCTCCAAAGAAAGAAAAAAAAACTGTTTTTTTGCAACTGTGCATTAAGCAGTTCTTTAACACAGGTGGATTTGGAAAGTTCCTCCTGGCAAATGATCAAGCCGCTAGACACCCGGCCACTTGGGAGGTACTGGGTAGCTGATCCATATGAAACCACGTATTGGTGATACACCAAAGTTACTAAGCTTGGGGGTGCTATATAGCAGCTACATAACAGCAATTAGTTGCTATACAGCCACTGTCAGCATTGTCCTTGTATATGTTAGGTTGAGACATAAATAATGGAGCTACTGTATAACAGCTGTATAGCTGCTGTACAACCACTGCAACAAAGGATACCCCAGCTGGTACACCAACATAATCCTGGAGCTGACCTATATTCAGACTAGCTTTCTTGGTACAAACAATATGTTTTTGGTGCAAGTACATAGTGTACAGTAAATATGATGATATTCACAGGACCTTTGTCATGTGACCATTCTTGTAATATAGCTGACTGTGTATACCTACATGTACAGACTTGTGCATAACACCAGTTACTGGCTGCTATACTCATTTACTTGCATTCATATGCTTGCAAATTATACAACCAGCAGTATACATTGCACAAATATCTGCATTTCTGTATTTGTCTTCATTAGTTCCAACAATGCCCCTCACATCAAGGAGCATGACAGGTCAGCACGTGTGACGTACACGCAGCTTACCACCACGTCACGAAATGGGTGGATCAACGTCCCAGGCAAGTTGGGTCAATCAACCTGTGTGTGACGTCACTATAGCACATTAGCAACACTTGTTGTTGACACTATAGTATATAAGCAGAGGGTATAACTGTTATGTTTTCAGTCCCTGACGAGCCGCTCAAACGGCGAAACCGGTCGGACTTCTCCTCCTACCTAACTGCTGGGCCTTTGCCTTGTATTTTTTCATTTTGTCTTCATTAGTAGTCATACTTTATTGATGTACCTGTACGTAGCAGGAGACTTCATGCATCAGTTTTGGAGAGTTCATGGAACTTTGAACAAGCTCTTACCAGCAAACTAGCAAGTATTAATGCTTTCCTCAGTGGTTGTTCAGTTCATCCGTTTTCAAAATGGAGGGAAACTGTTAGACCAGCATTCAAAGTGAATTTGTCATGTGATATTTGTTACTTCCTTTAATTGTCATGTGACATTTGTCACTTGCTTTAGCAGCTGTATAGCAGCTACATGTATACAGGGACTCCACAATTTAGGAATATATCAACACAACATAGTGATGTATAAACCAAGCCCTGAGTGGATATGTAGCCACTCTCTTTGGGAGTGGTAAGCCCTGAGTCAGAACCTAGCTGCAGTATGTAGAAAACCTGAGGGAACACAGCTGCATAGCAGCAACCTGTGAAAAACTGAGTACATGTAGATGTAAAATTGGTTGGAACGATAGAGCGGCTGTATAGCTGCTATATAGCAGCTCTGCTGTTGCAACATTTCCTTTTCTTATATGGGTATCCATCATTCACTGGATGCCTAAGGTACTGCTTGAAGACAGGTTTGACTATAGCCATCTATCCCTGCATGCTGAAGGTGGTGCTTGAAGACAAATTTGACTATAGCCATCTGTCCCTGCATGTTGGAGGTGGTGCTTGAAGACAAATTTGACTATAGCCATCTGTCCCTGCATGCTTGAGGTGGTGCTTGAAGACAAATTTGACTATAGCCATCTGTCCCTGCATGCTTGAGGTGGTGCTTGAAGACAGATTTGACTATAGCGATCTGTCCCTACATGTACATGCTGGAGGTGCGGCTCGAAGAAAAGTTTGACTCTAGCCATCCATGTCAATACATGTACACAGGCCATAAAAGCTGTACTTACCTGCTGTGATGTATGACACCATGATCATCAGGGTTGTCACCACCCAACGTGTGCAGATCCTTCTACCTGCAACCAGTCACCAAATATAGCTAATGTCAAATTAAAAAACACAACCGCCATGCATTATAACTGTGTGTGACTTAATGTAAGCAAAATATCAAAGTAGTAAAGTAAAATGTGTAGTTCAGTGTCACATAGATAACCGTAATTTATAGAGGGTTTTGGAGTACATTGCATTAGTTGTCCAGATTTTTTTATCTTGGAATGTTAACAGGTAGTTGTTCCTATTGTGCACATAGACATGCAGGTATTGGGCCCTTATAAGAGATGAGTGTGGTCTTTGGTGTGTGGCACACCACAAAGCCAGAGGCGAGTGGTGTCTGCACACCAAAGAACACTGGAGTCTGTGTTCTGTGGGCCCAGATACCCCAAAAGGCTTATAATGGTTTGTATTTACATGTATCTCATGTTTTACAGCAAAATAAATATACACAATAATTTATTTTAAACCAATGTTTATTCATGTTGACAAACAAACTGTGCAGCAATACGTTGTAAAGAAGGTAATGATGGGGCAAAATGGGCATGTCACTACCCACATCAGACAGTATTTTTAGCAATAAAGTAGTCCCTTCCAAATAAGGATGAGATCCATTGTTGCCATCAACAAATTGCTAATTTGCATATGGGCAATGTGATCACTGATAGGCAGATCACATATATGTTTGTAGGGGTAGCTGGGATAAAGTAGTACAGTGTATCTGCAATACAATGTGGCCATTCTTTCTGTGCTCTGGGTACCCCAACAGTGGGTGGAGAACACTGGCCAGTCCACTGACTTTGAAATAATGTATATTGTTTACTTGGAAAGCCATCGTTTCTTTCCCTTCTTTGTATCAAGTAGAAAATATATTCGGAGAATCCTGACAGCTTTGAATACAGCTCGCAGTCACGAAATGGTCTTTGTGTGAATCACCTACATGTACATGCTATGGTGGTCAAAATATCATTATAGTAATTATAAACATTTAGGATGTCCCAATTTGATACATATACATTCACTGTAATGCATCAGTAGCTGCTAAAATAACTTTTCGAGAATGTTGAATACCATGCGGATCCTGGCCCATAGCTACATGTATTGTGTGGGTTTTATGTTGGTCATGGATACATTTGCGCAAAGCAGGATTCAGCAGTTTATATATGTTTTTGTTCAAGGACACCCGGTTAATTGTTTAGCAAATAGTTCACTTCCCACTGTCTGACAGTCACTGTCAGCTGCCTGTCCAAATAATGGGGGCTATTATATCAGCACAGTGCTGGACAGCAGTTTACCAATGGCTTTCAATTGCCATCTTTTACACACCAAGCATCCCATCATGCAGTGCACCAACAAATTTAGCCCCAAATTTATCAGTAAGTGATTGAATTCTCACATAGGTGGCCAGAAAAGTGGGATGACAATGATGGGCCTCCATGGATGTATATTCTCACGTCTCACCCCAGCAGGGCAGTCAGTGTTTAGGGTCACTGCTCATTGCCTTGATGCCCCACACTGTTATCTTGTTATATGAATAAATAGGGAAGGAAGCAAACCTCTCAGATACCCAACAGTGCTGGGTTCATATTGTACTGTCACAGGGCAGTGGTGATATCTATCAATCCTGCGCTCATATCATACTGTCACAGCTAGGGCAGTGGTGCTATCCATCAATGCTGGGTTCATATCGTACTGTCACAGGGCAATGGTAGTACAATCTTGTGGGTATAGCCATTATAGCTGCAGACTGACAGGAAAGGCCTATCTCACATGCAGAAAGTTGATGAAAACATCCATGGGCCTTAGCCTATATTATTATCACTTAATTTAAAGCTGGTATGTTTCTCCAGCTAACTTAGGACCAGACAATGTTTTCATATTTTGCTCTACATGTAACTGACTGGGTGTTTTGTAATCTTTCAAACCATAACATATGGGTCCAGATGCATCCATACTGAGGAAGGCTTCAAATATCAGCTCTTTAAATAAACATTTACAGCATTTAAAAAAAAGCACTCATGCTTAATATGGAATTGACAAATGAAAGAATATCACAGTAGGCAGGTTAACATGTTTCAACTTCAATTTCATCATTCAGAAGCAAATTCCAAAGGCGGATACAACTACACAGAAAAATGGTTCACAAATGATGCAGGCAGGACCCAGGCCTAAATGCCCTGGCAGTGTGGCTACATTCATGTACACCTATGTTGGATACTTTACTGATCATTCCTAGGGAAGGCAGCTGCATGTGGTTAATCTTGCCATTTGGGAATCAAATTTCAGGCTGAGGAAGAAAAACTTTAAAGGGCAAGAGGTAGAGCCATGGTGAGAGCACCATGCATGGGACAGTCAACATGTGCATTGGGCTAACTGCTTGTAAAGGAAACAGTATGAGCGTTAAGTTAACTCCTGCTATGCTACTGTGGTAAAGGCCACGCTTGGTGGTTTTTACCCCGGGGGGGGGGTACTTCCTATACCTTGCTATACGGGTAGGCGCCGCGGAAAAGACCTACTATTTTCGGTACTTGTCGCTTTCTAAGACCCCCCTTTTTCCTGCTTGTAGCTCTAAAAGACCCCCCTTTTTCGCTTGTCTCACCCAAAGACCCCTGTGTTTTTCAATTCCTGTCTCCAAATTGCCCCAAAATACACCAAATTTTATGTAAAATTTCATTTTTTTTTCAATACAAGCTCCAAAAGACCCCCCATTTTCACATTGGTTCCGCTCCCGTTGGGTCCGGGTTTTGTACCCTCGGTGGAGCCTACCCACCAAAAATTCCGGGGAGTACCCCCCCCCCCCCCGGGGGTTTTTACATTCTTTGGCAAGTTTAGTCTACAGCTGCTATTGCAACAGGTGCATGACTGTCAATGCAAAACTATTATAACTGACTTAAGACTAGGTTACAATGGTAGCAGTTGAATGGAAGATGTTATATATATATATATATATATATATATATATATATATATATATATATATATATATATATATGTAACCTTTGGATTATTTTATGTAATGAATTTGCAAAATAAAAATCCCATTTTGTCCGATTTTATTCCTACCCACAATGATTTGAAAATGTTCAGATCTAAAGTAATGAATGATGACAATTTTACTTGCCTGTGAGATGGGGCAAACCACATATAGGTACATCAAAATATAACTTGAAAAAAAAAATACAGTACATGAAAGGGCCACATGCAAGTACATGATGAACAAAGAGAAACTTTGTGAGACGCTGTGATAAGAGACAAGAGATGTTTTTTACAAAATTAATTTCAGTGTTATCCCTTTTGTGCTCAGCTTGACACAGAATCAGAGTGTACTTTAGTGGTCATATTCTAGTGATTAGATTTTCTGTATGTAACTAGTGTAGATAATTACAGCAAAGAGTATAGGACACTAGCTTGTGCTATAGTGAAACAGATTGACACAGAAAAGTCCATATACTCACTGCAATACATATCCATGGTTGAGATAAAACCATCAGAACAAAATACATAAGAATGACTACATCACAGCTTCCTTGGCGCAGACAATCATAAGACTTGTATGTAGGGAACCGGAGTGCAGTAAATAAACTTGTCTCTTCAGTGATACTTCTGTGTTTGAGGTATGTATGTACAGTGTGATTATAATGTTATATGAAGAGTGTCGATCTTTAAGATTAGGGATATATCCTGTTTTTAATGAGTGTAATTTCAAAGTAGGGCATGGTGGGAGTCAAATTTATCCATAATTATCCTCATTTGGGGACAGTGCATTAACAGTGTAGGTAAGCCTTTTTCAGTGCATATACATACGCAATATACACAAATATATAATTACCCTATAATAAAAAATGTCAGTACCCATAGTCAGTTATCGATTTGAAAATATAGGATCAATATTATGCATAAAAAAGACTGGCCTCAATAATAATAGTCTGTGCACACAGTCTGTGAAGAAAAATACCTCCATGGTTAAAGTCAGGATAGTTGCTATTCTACAGCATCCTGCAGTAGTGTTTCAATAATAATAAATGTGGTTTTGAAGAGATTAGTAACACAATTTAAAAAAA